>WOVY01001819.1:0-394483 GCA_013436015.1 Rhipicephalus annulatus | reverse complement strand
GTATTCGTATTCTGCGGCTTCATCTGCTTCATATTCTGAAGCTATGTTGTCTGCTACTACATCGTCTGCATATTCTGCTACATCGTCTTCATAATCTGCTGCCAACATCTTTATAGTCGGTTATGCCATCTTCAGATTTTTTTAGATCATCGTCACATTCTGTTATGTTAACCTCATATTCTGCTACGTCCTCATCATATTCTTCAGCTACGTCTTCTTCATACACTTCAGCTACGCCTTCTTAATATTCTTCAGGTACGTCTTCTTCATATTTGCCTCCTAACTCTTCTTCATATTTTTACATCTTCTGCGCATACTACAGCTATACATTTTCTATACTTTTCAACATCCTCTTGGTATTCCGCTTTGTATTCCCATGCCACTGGTCATCTTCATATTCACTACACAATCCTCACAATCTGCTACACCAACTTCATTTTCTTGTGCTATGTCTTCACGTTCTGCTACATGTTCATAAGTTTCTGTTTCTTAATTATCTGCTACTTCTTCAAATTTAGCTGCAACGTCGTCTTCATATTCTCACGCCTTGTTATTATTCTGCTGCTATAGCTTGTTATAATTCTGCTGCTAATTCTTGTTATTATTCTGCTGATATACCTTGTTCTTGTCCTGTTGCTACGTCTTCTTCATATTGTGCTGCTACGTCAACTTCATATTTTACAATGTGTTTTTCTGCTGCTACGTTTCCTTCTTATACTCCTGCTATATCTTCTTCATATCCTGCTTCATCTTCTTCAAATTCATCTGCTACGTCATCACGATTTTTCGTGCTATGTTGATATCTTCCTGTTATGAAATCTTCATATTCTGCTGCTTCATTTGTTCATATTTAGCACCTTCGTCACATTCTGCTACATCGTCTTGAGATTGTGCTTCGTCATCTTTATAGTCTCTTACGTCATTCATTTATTCTTTTAGGTCATCGTCACAATCCTTCACATTATTTTCATATTCTGGTATGTCTTAAAAGTATTCTCAGCTACGTCTTTTTTTTACTCTTCAGCTACGTCTTCGTTATATTCTTCAACCAAGTGTTCAAATTCCTCAACTACATCTTTTTCATATTCGTCTCCTACATCTTCAGATTTTGCTATATCTTCGTATACTTCAGTTATTTTTGACAACTTCTTGTTCCACTTTGTAATCTTCACATACTTCTAAGTAATCTTCATATTAGCTACATAACGTTCACATTCTGCTAAACCAAATTCATTTTCTTGAGATACCTCTTCATGTTTCGCTACACCTTTTTCATATTCTGCTGCTACGTCATCTTCATATTCCCTTGTCTTGTTAAAATTCTGCTGGTATAGCTTATTACAGTTCTGCAGCTAGGTCTTGTTAATATTCTGTCCTTATGCCTTGTTCTTCTTCTGCTGCTACGTCATCTTCATATCGTTCTATGTCTTTCACATTCTGCTACATCCTAATTACCTTCTTCTCCTCCACTTTTTCATATTCTCCTACGTCATCTTCATAATCCGAGATGTCAATCTTATATTCTATGTCTTCTCTATATCCCTAAGCAACATCATCTTAATATTCTGCTATATCTTCTTAATTTTATTCTTCTTAGCTATTGTCACTTCATTCTGCTACATCTTATTCATATTCTTCAGCTATATCATCTCCATATTCTGCTACATCATCAATTCCTTGTGGTACGTCGTATGCATTTCCTTCCGGTACTCTTCGTTTTCTTCTGCTATTCCATATATATATTCTACTGCATTTTTTATATTTTAAAGGTTTTTTCAGGTCTCCTAGTATGCCTTGTTCAATTTCTTAGCTCTTCTTTATTTCCATCTTTTACGTCCTCCTCTTCTTCTGCTAGGTCTTCTTCACACTCTGCTGCTATTTTCTGCATATTCAGCTTCTGCGTTTTCCTTCTAATTTGCTACTACGTCTTCACGTTCTGCTACACTTTTATATTCTTCTACTTCTTCACTTTCTGCTACATCTTCAATATATACTATGCATTGTAATCTTCTACTTTGTCTTGCTCAATTTCTCCTGCTATATCGTGTTGAATTTTATCTGTTACCGCTTCTTCATTTTCATTTGGTATGTCACCTTCATATTCGGCTGCTATGTCATCCGAGTAATCTACAATGTCATTTTTTCTTCTCGTGCTACATCTTGGTATTTCTCTGCTGCTACGTTTTGGCAATATTTTGCTGCTAAGTTTTTTCTTTAACTTCTGTTAAATCTTCATATTCATCTTCTGTCACCTTCATACTTTTCGGTGTCTTCATGTTGTATGGCTACAGCTTCTTCATACTATGCTGCTACGTCTTCATATTTTCCTCCATCATCTTATTAGTCTGTCATGTCACCCCCATATTCTACTTCATCATCTTCATAATGTGCATTGTATTGCTTATATTCTGCTATGTCTTTTTATAAGATTCAGCTACATCTTCAATATCTTCTTCTATGCCTTCTATATATTTTGCTATGCCTTCTTCGTGTTCTTCAGCTGTGTCATTTTTTATTCTCTCATGTCGTCTTCATTTTCCGCAAAATACTCTTCATATTCTGCTACATCAAATTCTTATTCCAGTAGTTATCATTCTGCTGTTACGTACGCTTCATTTTTTCCTTCTCTGTTGTCACGTTCTACTACATGTTCATATTCGGTGACATGCTGATATTCTGGTCTTTCATCATTTCCTGCTACCTCTAATAATCTGTTATGTGTTCTTCATAATCTCCTGTTTTCTTCATTTCAGCTGCTATGTTATTTTCATATTCTGCAACGTTTTATTATGATTCGGCTGCTATAGCTTGCTAATATTCTGTTACTATGTCTTGTTATTTTACATCTGCTACGTTTTTTTCATATACAGCTGCTGCATCTGTATATTATCCTTCAACGTCTTGTTTGTATTATGCTGCTACGTGTTTTCATTTATATCCTTCTCCTAGCTACAATTTATGTTCTGCTACGTTCTTCATGTTTTTGTTTTGCTTTGTTTTGTTTTCCTGGGAGGTTGGCTCATACCCTCTCAGGGGGATTGGCCAAAAAATGTAGTGCAGTTTTTCTGTAATCATTTTGACTATGTGTAATGTTCTGCTCCTACGTCATCTTCTTATGTGCTCCTACAGCTTCTTCATATGTGCTGCTACGTCTTCTTCATTTTCATCTGCTATGTCATCTTCATCTTCTACAATGTCTGTTTTATGTACTGCTACATTTTGTTCATATACTTCTTCTATGTATTCTTCATATTCTGCTGCATGTTGTTGAGAGTCATCTGCTACCTCATCATGACTTTTGTGCTATCTTGATATTTTGCTCCTATGGCTTATTTGTATTCTGCTGCTTCATCTGCTTCATATTCTGAACCTATGTTGCGTTCTACCACGCCGTCTTCATATTCTGCTACATAGTCTTCATATTCTGCTACATCATCTTTATAGTCTGGTATGCCATCTTCAGAATATTTTAGATCACCGTCACATTCTGTTTTATCATCCTCATATTCTGCTATGTCTTCTATATCAAATCATTCTTGATCATACTGGTCACCCAAGTCTTTTTTTTCATAATTGTCCCCTACATCTTCTTCGTATACCTCAGAAATGTCAATTTTTTTTCGACATATTCAAGACCTGCTATGTAATCTCCATATACTGCTATGTTATCTTCATATTCGCTACCTAATCTTCATATTCTGTCACACCAACTTCATTATTTTTGTGCTGTGTTTTCATGTTCTACTACATGTTCATATATTTCTGTTTCTTCATTTCCTGCTACCTCTTTCTATTCTGCTATGCCTTCTTAACATTTTGCTGCTATGTAATCTTCATATTCTCACGTCATGTTAATATTCTGCTCATATAGCTCGTTATAATGGTGCTGCTACGTCTTGTTACTATTCTGCTGCTACGCCTTGTTCTTGTCCTGCTGTCACTTCTCCTTCGTATTGTGCTGCTAGGTCTTCTTAATATTATTCTGCTGCGTCAGCTTCATTATCTACAATGCTTTTTTCTTCGGCCACTAAATTTTCTTCGTATACTTCTGCTGTCTTTTTTCATTACCTGCTTCACCTTCTTCTCATTCATCTGCTACAACATCATGTTTTTCGAGCTGTCTTGATATTTTACTTTTATGGCTTCTTCATGTTCTGCTGCTTCGTCTTCTTCATAATTGGCACCTATTTCATATTCTGCTATGCATTTTTCATATTCTTTTGCATCTTCTTCAGATTCATTTGCTATGTCATCGCGATTTTTGTGCTAAATTGATATCTTCCAGCTATGATTTCTTCATATTCTGCTGCTTTGTTTTCTTCATGTTAAGCAACTTCATCACATTCTGCTACATTGTCTTCACATTGTGCTTCGTCATCTTCAGAGTCTCTTACGTCGTGCTTTCATTTTTTTGGGTCATCATCACAATCTGTTATGTTATCTGCATATTCTGCTATGCCTTCAGTGTATTCTTCAGCTACGTCTTTTTCATACTCTTTAGCTATGTCTTCTTCATATTCTTTGGCCAAGTCTTCAAATTCCTCACCTACGTCTTCTTAGTATTCGCCTCCTACGCCTTCCTCACACTTTGCTACATCATCGTATACTTCAGCTCTGCCATTTTTATACTTTTTTGACAACTTCTTGTTCCGCTTTGTAATCTTCACATACTTCTACGCAATCTTCATATTATCTACATAATCTTCACTTTCTGCTACACCAAATTTATTTTCTTGTGCTACGTCTTCATGTTCTGCTACACCTTTTTCATATTCTTCTGCTACGTCATCTTCATATACCCATGTCTTGGTAATATTCTGCTGGTATAGCTTGTTATAATTCGGCAGCTATGTCTTGTCAATATTGTGCTCTTATACCTTGTTCTTCTCCTGCTGCTACGTCATTTTCATATCGTGCTACGTTTTTCATACTCTGCTGTATCCTATTTACCTTCTGCTTCACCTTCTTCATATTCTCCTACGTCATATTCATACTTTGCATTGTGAATCTTATATTCTATGTCTTTTATATATCCTTAAGCTACATCATCTTCAAATCTTGCTATATCTTCTTTATTTTCATCTTCTTAGACATCGTAACTTTCTTCTCCTACATCTTCATATTCTTCAGATATTTGATTTCCATATTCTGCTACATCATCATTCCCTTGTGGTACGTAGTATGCATTCCCCCCGGTACTCTTTCTTTTTTTCTGCTATGTCAATTGTATATTCTACTGCATCTTCCTATATTTTGAAGTCTTCTTCATGTTCTTTTGCTACGTCTTCTTTATTTCTATCTCTTTTGTCCTCCTCTTCTTCTGCTATGCCTTCTTCACATACTATGTCTTCATGTTATGCTACATCTTTATACTCTCCTATTTCTTCACTTTCTGCTATGTCTTCAAGTTGTACTGTGTCTTCGTCATTTTCTTGCTTGTATTGCTCAAATTCTCCTGCTATGTCGTGTTCAGTTTCATCTGCTACCTCTTCTTCATTTTCATTTGATATGTCAGCGTCATATTCGTCTGCAACGTCATCTTCATATTCTAAAATGTATTTTTCTTCTCGTGCTATTTCTTGGTAATTCTCTGCTGCTCTGTCTTGTCAATAATTTGCAGCTATGTTTTCTTCTCAAACTTCTGCTAAATCTTCATATTCATCTCCTGTCATGTTCATACTTTTCTGTGTCTTCATGTTGTATGGCTATGGCTTCATCATATTTTGCTGCTACATCTTCATATATTGCTGCGTCATCTTGTTGGTCTGTCACATCATTCTCATAATCTACTTCATCATCTTCATATTGTTCAATGTATTCCCTATATTCTGCTATGTCTTCTTTATATGATTCAGCTACATCTTTCATATCTCCTCCTATGTCTTCTAATTATTTTGCTATGTCTTCTTCGTATTCTTCAGCTATGTCATTTTTGTATTCTGCAATGTCGTCTTCATTTTCTGCAAAATACTCTTCTTATTCTGCTGCATCAACTTCATATTCCGCTACTTCTAATTCTGCTGTTACGTATGCTTCATTTTCTTCTTCTCCGCCGTCATGTTCTACTACATGTTCCTATTCGGCAGCATGCTCATATTCTGTTTTTTCATCATTTCTTGCTATCTTTAATAGTCTGCTATGTCTTCTTCATAGTCTCCTTTCTTCTTCATTTCTGCTGCTACGTTATCTCTATATTCTGCTACGTTTTATTATTACTCGTCTGCAATAGATTTCTATCATTCTGCTGCTATGTCTTGTTGTTATACTTCTTCAATGTTTTTTTCATGATCTCTCATCTTATTAGTCTGTCATGTCACCCTCATATTACTTCATGATCTTCATATTGTGAATTTTATTTCTTATATTCTGCTATGTATTCTTTATAAGATCAAACTACATCTTTATTATCTTCTCCTAAGCCTTTTATATATTTTGCTATGTCTTCTTCGGACTCTTAAGATATGTCTTTTTTATAATCTCCAATGTCGTCTTCATTTTCCGCAAAATACTCTTCATATTTTGCTACATCAACTTCATATTCCGGTAGTTCTGATTCTGCTGTTACGTATGCATCATTTTTTCCTTCTCTGTTGTCTTGTTCTACTACATGTTCATATTCGGCGACATGCTGATATTCTGCTCTTTCATCATTTTCTGCTACCTCTAATAATCTGTTATGTCTTCTTCATAATCTCTTGTTTTCTTCATTTCAGCTGCTATGTTATTTTCATATTCTGCAAGGTTTATTATAATTCGGCTGCTATAGCTTGCTAATATTCTGCTACTATGTCTTATTATTTTACATCTGCTACGTTTACTTCATAATCTGCTGCTGCATCTGTATAATATCCTGCTACGTCTTGTTCGTATTATGCTGCTACGTATTTTTTATATCCTTCTCTTAGCTACAATTTATGTTCTGCTACGTTCTTCATGTTCTGCTCCTACGTCGTCTTCTTATGTGCTCCTACAGCTTCTTCATATGTGCTGCTACGTCTTCTTCATTTTCATCTGCTATGTCATCTTCATCTTCTACAATGTCTGTTTTTATGTACTGCTACGTTTCGTTCATATTCTTCTTCTATGTATTCTGGATATTCTGCTGCATGTTCTTCAGAGTCATCAGCTACCTCATCATGATTTTTGTGCTATCTTGATAATTTGCTCCAGTGGCTTATTCGTATTCTGCGGCTTCATCAGCTTCATATTCTGAACCTAAGTTGCGTTCTACCACGTCGTCTTCATATTCTGCTACATAGTCTTTATATTCTGCTACATCATCTTTATAGTCTGTTATGCCATCTTCAGAATCTTTTAGATCACCGTCACAATCTGTTATGTCATCCTCATATTCTGCTACATATTCTATATCAAATCATTCTTGTTCATACTCGTCACCCAAGTCTTTCTTTTCATAATTGTCTCCTACATCTTCTTCGTATACCTCAGATGTGTCAATTTTTTTCGACATATTCAAGACCTGCTAAGTAATCTCCATATGCCACTATGTTATCTTCATATTCGCTACCTAATCTTCATATTCTGTCACACCAACTTCATTATTTGTGCTGTGTTTTCATGTTCTACTACATGTTCATATAATTCTGTTTCTTCATTTCCTGCTACCTCTTTCTATTCTGCTATGCCTTCTTAACATTTTGCTGCTATGTTATCTTCATATTCTCACGTCATGTTAATATTCTGCTCATATAGCTCGTTATAATGCTGCTGCTATGCATTGTTCTTGCCCTGCTGTCACTTCTCCTTCGTATTGTGCTGCTACGTCTTCTTCATATTATTCTGCTGCGTCAGCTTCATTATCTACAATGTTTTTTCTTCTGCCACTAAATTTTCTTTTTATACTTCTGCTGTCTTTTTTCATTACCTGCTTCTCCTTCTCATTCATCTGCTACAACATCATGTTTTTTGAGCTGTCTTCATATTTTCGTTTTGTGGCTTCTTCGTGTTCTGCTGCTTCGTCTTCTTCATATTTGGCACGTATGTCATATTCTGCTATGTATTTTTCATATTCTGCTGCATTTTCTTCAGATTCATTTGCTATGTCATCGCGATTTTTGTGCTAAATTGATATTTCCTTCTATGATTTCTTTATATTCTGCTGCTTTGTTTTCTTCATGTTCAGCAACTTGATCACATTCTGCTACATCGTCTTCACATTGTGCTTCGTCATCTTCAGAGTCTCTTACGTCATGCTTTCATTTTTTGGGTCATCATCACAATCTGTTAAGTTATCCGCATACTCTGTTATGCCTTCAATGTATTCTTCTGCTACATCTTTTCCATACTCTTTAGCTATGTCTTCTTTATAATCTTAAGCCAAGTCTTCAAATTCCTCACCTATGTCTTCTTAGTATTCGTCTCCTACGCCTTCCTCACATTTTGCGACATCTTCGTATACTTCAGCTCTGTCATTTTTATACTTTTTTGACAACTTCTTGTTCCGCTTTGTAATCTTCAAATACTTCTATGCAATCTTCATAATATCTACCTAACCTTCACATTCTGCAACACCAAATTTATTTTCTTGTGCTACGTCTTCATAATCTGCTACACCTTTTTCATATTCTGCTGCTACATTATCTTCATACTCCCATGTCTTGGTAATATTCTGCTTGTATAGCTTGTTATAATTCGGCAGCTACGTCTTGTTAATATTGTGCTCCTATACCTTGTTCTTCTCCTGCTGCTACGTCATTTTCATGTCGTGCTACGTTTTTCATACTCTGCTCTATCCTATTTACCTTCTGCTTCACTTTCTTCATATTCTCCTACGTCATATTCATACTTTGCGAATGTCAATCTTATATTCTATGCCTTTTCTATATCCTTAAACTACATCATCTTCAAATCATGCTATATCTTCTTTATTTTCATCTTCTTAGACATCGTCACTTTCTCCTCCTACATCTTCATATTCTTCAGATATTTCATTTCTATATTCTGCTACATCATCATTCCCTTGTGGTACGTAGTATGCATTCCCCCCCCAGTACTCTTTCTTTTCTTCTGCTACGTCAATTATATATTCTACTGCATCTTCTTATACTTTGAAGGTTTTCTTTTAGGTCTTTTACTATGTCTTCTTCATGTTCTTCTGCTACGTCTTCTTTATTTCTATCTCTTTTGTCGTCCTCTTCTTCTGCTATGCCTTCTTCACACACTGCTGCTATTTTTTTGCATATTCAGTTTGAGCGTGTTGCTTCTAATCTGCTACTATGTCTTCATGTTATGCTACGTCTTCATACTCTCCTATTTTTTCGCTTTCTGCTATGTCTTCAAGTTGTACTATGTCTTCGTCATTTTCTTGCTTGTCTTGCTCAAATTCTCCTGCTATGTCGTGTTCAATTTCATATGCTACCTCTTCTTCATTTTCATTTGATATGTCAGCGTCATATTCGTCTGCAACGTCATCTTCATATTCTACAATGTATTTTTCTTCTCGTGCTATTTCTTGGTAACTCTCTGCTGCTCTGTCTTGTCAATAATTTGCAGCTATGTTTTCTTCTCAAACTTCTGCTAAATCTTCATATTCATCTCCTGTCATGTTCATACTTTTCTGTGTCTTCATGTTGTATGGCTATGGCTTCATCATATTTGCTGCTACATCTTCATATATTGCTGCGTCATCTTGTTGGTCTGTCACATCAATCTCATACTCTTCTTCTTCATCTTCATATTGTTCAATGTATTCCATATATTCTGCTATATCTTTTTTATATGATTCAGCTACATTTTTCATAACTTCTCCTATGCCTTCTAAATATTTTGCTATGTCTTCGTATTCTTCAGCTATGTCATTTTTGTATTCTCCAATGTCGTCTTCATTTCTGCAAAATACTCTTCTTATTCTGCTGCATCAACTTCATATTCCACTAGTTCTAATTCTGCTGTTACATATGCTTCATTTTATTCTTCTCCATCGTCATGTTCTACTACACGTTCCTATTCGGCAGCATGCTCATAATCTGTTTTTTTCATTATATCTTGCTACCTCTAATAGTCTGCTATGTCTTCTTCATAATCTCCTGGCTTCTTCATTTCAGCTGCTACGTTATCTCCATATTCTGCTACGTTTTATTATTACTCGGATGCTATAGATTTCTATGATTGTGCTGCTATGTCTTCTTATTATACTTCTTAAATGTTTTTTTCATGATCTGTCATCTTAGTCTGTCATGTCACCCTTATTTTTTACTTCATCATCTTTATATTGTGCATTGTATTTCTTATATTCTGCTATGTCTTCTTTATAAGAATAAACTACATCTTCATTATCTTCTCCTAAGCCTTTTATATATTTTGCTATGTCTTCTTCGGATTCTTCAGATATGTTTTTTGTAATCTCCAAGGTCGTCTTCATTTTCCGCAAAGTACTCTTCGTGTTCTGCTACATCAACTTCATATTCCGGTGGTTCTAATTCTGCTGTCACGTATGCTTCATTTTTTTCCTTCTCTGTTGTCATGTTCTACTACATGTTCTTATGCGACGACATGCTGATATTCTCCTCTTTCATCATTTTCTGCTACCTCTAATAATCTGTCATGTCTTCTTCATAATCTCCTCTTTTCTTCATTTCAGCTGCTATGTTATCTTCATATTGTGCAACGTTTTATTTTGAATTGGCTGCTATAGCTTGCTATTATTCTGCTATTATGTCTTGTTACTTTACTTCTGCTATGTTTTCTTCATAATCTGCTGCTGTGTCTGCATAATATCCTGCTATGTCTTGTTCATATTATGCTGCTCCGTGTTTTCTTTTATATCCTTCTCCTAGCTACAATTCATATTCTGCTACGTTCTTCATGTTCTGCTCCTACGTCATCTTCTTATGTGCTCCTACAGTTTCTTCATATGTGCTGCTACGTTTTCTTGATTTGCATCTGCTATGTCATCTTCATATTCTACGATGTTTGTTTTCATGTATTGCTACGTTTTCTTTATATACATCTGCTATGTATTTTTCATATTCTGCTGCATCTTCTTCAAATTCATACCCTAGGTCATCATGATTTTTTTTATATCTTGATATTTTGCTCCTATGGTTTCTTCGTATTCTGCTGCTTCATCTGCTTCATATTCTGAAGCTATGTTGTGTTCTACTACATCGTCTTCATATTCTGCTACATCGTCTTCATACTCTGCTGCATTATCTTTATAGTCAGTTATGCCATCTTCAGATTTTTTAGATCATCGTCACATTCTGTTATGTCAACCTCTTATTCTGCTACGTCCTCATCATATTCTTCAGCTACGTCTTCTTCATACACTTCAGCTACGTCTTTTTAATATTCTTCAGGTACGTTTTCTCCATATTTGCCTCCTACATCTTTTATATAATTTCTACATTGTCTTCGAATACTACAGCTATACATTTTTTTAATATTTTTCTACATCCTCTTCGTATTCTGCTGTGTATTCTTTGCTTGCTACTATGTCATCTTCATATTCTCTACATAATACTCACATTCTGCTACACCAACTTCATTTTTTGTGCTATGTCTTCACGTTCTGCTACATGTTCATACTTTTCTGTTTCTTAATTGTCTGCTACTTCTTCATATTCAGCTGCTACAACATCTTCATATTCTGATGCCTTGTTATTATTCTGCTGTTATAGCTTATTATAATTCTGCTGCTAAAACTTGTTATTATTCTGCTAATATACCTTGTTTTTGTCCTGTTGCTACGTCTTCTTCATATTGTGCTGCTACGTCTTCTTCATATTATTCTGCTACGTCAGCTTCATATTCTACAATGTGTATTTCTGCCGCTACGTTTCCTTTTTATACTTCTTCTAAGTGTTCTTCATATCCTGCTTAATCTTCTTCAAATTCATCTCCTACGTCATCATGATTTTTGTGCTATGTTGATATCTTCCTGTTATGAATTCTTCATATTCTGCTGCTTCGTTTTCTTCATATTCAGCACCTTCGTCACATTCTGCTACATCGTCTTCACATTGTGCTTTGTCATCTTCTTAGTCTCTTACGTCATTCTTTCATTCTTTTAGGTCATCGTCACAATCTGTTACGCTATCCTCATATTCTGCTGTCTTCAAAATATTCTTCAGCTACGTCTTTTTCATACTCTTCAGCTACATCTTCTTTATATTCTTCAACCAAGTCTTCGAAATCTCACCTACCTCTTTTTCATATTCGTCTCCTACATCTTCACATTTCGCTACACCTTCGTATACTTCAGTAGTGCTATTTTTATATTTTGACAACTTCTTGTTCCACTTTGTAATCTACACATACTTCTAAGTAATCTTCATATTAGCTACATAACGTTCACATTCTGCTAAACCAAATTCATTTTCTTGAGATACGTCTTCATGTTTCGCTACACCTTTTTCATATTCTGCTGCTACATCATCTTCGTATTCCCTTGTCTTGTTAAAATTCTGCTGGTATAGCTTGTTACAGTTCTGCAACTAGGTCTTGTTAATATTCTGTCCTTATGCCTTGTTCTTCTCCTGCTGCTACGTAATCTTCATATTGTTCTATGTCTTTCACATTCTGCTACATCCTAATTACCTTCTCCTTCACTTCTTCATACTCTCCTACGTCATCTTCATAATCTGCGATGTCAATCTTATATTCTATGTCTTCTCTATATCCTTAAGCAACATCATCTTAATATTCTGCTATATCTTCTTAATTTTATTCTTCTTAGCTATTGTCACTTCATTCTGCTACATCTTATTCATATTCTTCAGCTATATTATCTCCATATTCTGCTACATCATCATTTCCTTGTGGTACGTCGTATGCATTTCCTTCCGGTACTCTTCGTTTTCTTCTGCTATTCCATATATATATTCTACTGCATTTTTTTATATTTTAATGGTTTTTTAGGTCTCCTAGTACGTCTTGTTCAATTTCTTAGGTCATCTTTATTTCCATCTTTTACGTTCTCCTCTTCTTCTGCTACGTCTTCTTCACACTCTGCTGCTAATTTCTGCATATTCAGCTGCTGCGTTTGCCTTCTAAATTGCTACTACGTCTTCTCGTTCTGCCACACTTTTACATTCTTCTACTTCTTCACTTTCTGCTACATCTTCAATATATACTATGCCTCTGTAATCTTCTACTCTGTCTTGCTCAATTTCTCCTGCTATGTCGTGTTGAATTTCATCTGCTACCGCTTCTTCATCTTCATTTGGTATGTCAGCTTCATATTCGTCTGCAACGTCATCTTCATATTCTACAATGTATTTTTCTTCTCGTGCTATGTCTTGGTAATTCTCTGCTGCTCTGTCTTGTCAATATTTTGCAGCTATGTTTTCTTCTCAAACTTCTGCTAAATCTTCATATTCATCTCCTGTCACGTTCATACTTTTCTGTGTCTTCATGTTGTATGGCTATGGCTTCATCATATTTTGCTGCTACATCTTCATATATTGCTGCGTCATCTTGTTGGTCTGTCACATCATTCTCATAATCTACTTCATCATCTTCATATTGTTCAATGTATTCCTTATATTCTGCTATGTCTTCTTTATATGATTCAGCTACATCTTTCATATCTTCTCCTAAGCCTTCTAATTATTTTGCTATGTCTTCTTCGTATTCTTCAGCTATGTCATTTTTGTATTCTGCAATGTCGTCTTCATTTTCTGCAAAATACTCTTCTTATTCTGCTGCATCAACTTCATATTCCGCTAGTTCTAATTCTGCTGTTACGTGTGCTTCATTTTCTTCTTCTCCGTCATCATGTTCTACTACATGTTCCTATTCGGCAGCATGCTCATATTCTGTTTTTTCATCATTTCTTGCTATCTTTAATAGTCTGCTATGTCTTCTTCTTAGTCTTCTTTCTTCTTCATTTCTGCTGCTACGTTATCTCTATATTCTGCTACGTTTTATTATTACTCGTCTGCAATAGATGCTATCATTCTGCTGCTATGTCTTATTGTTATACTTCTTCAATGTTTTTTTCATGATCTCTCATCTTATTAGTCTGTCATGTCACCCTCATATTACTTCATGATCTTCATATTGTGAATTTTATTCCTTATATTCTGCTATGTCTTCTTTATGAGATCAAACTACATCTTCATTATCTTCTCGTAAGCCTTCTATATATTTGCTATGTCTTCTTCGGACTCTTAAGATATGTCTTTTTTATAATCTGCAATGTCGTCTTCATTGTCCGCAAAATACTCTTGATATTTTGCTACATCAACTTCATATTCCGGTAGTTCTGATTCTGCTGTTACGTATGCTTCATTTTTTCCTTCTCTGTTGTCTTGTTGTACTACATTTTCATATTTGGCGACATGCTGATATTCTGCTCTTTCATCATTTTCTGCTACCTCTAATAATCTGTTACGTCTTCTTCATAATCTCCTGTTTTCTTCATTTCAGCTGCTATGTTAATTTCATATTCTGAAGGGTTTATTACGATTCGGCTGCTATAGCTTGCTAATATTCTGCTACTACGTCTTATTATTTTACATCTGCTACGTTTTCTTCATAATCTGCTGCTGCATCTGTATAATATCCTGCTACGTCTTGTTCGTATTATGCTGCTACGTAATTTTTTATATCCTTCTCCTAGCTACAATTTATGTTCTGCTACGTTCTTCATGTTCTGCTCCTACGTCATCTTCTTATGTGCTCCTACAGCTTCTTCATATGTGCTGCTACGGCTTCTTCATTTTCATCTGCTATGTCATCTTCATCTTCTACAATGTCTGTTTTATGTACTGCTACGTTTTCTTCATATACATCTGCTAAGTATTCTTCATATTCTACTGCATCTTCTTCCGATTCATATCGTACGTCGTCATGATTTTTGTGCTATCTTGATATTTTGCTCCTATGGTTTCTTCGTATTCTGCGGCTTCATCTGCTTCACATTCTGAAACTATGTTGTCTGCTACTACATCGTCTTCATATTCTGCTACATCGTCTTCATATTCTGCTGCAACATCTTTATAGTCGGTTATGCCATCTTCAGATTTTTTTAGATCATCATCACATTCTGTTATGTCAACCTCATATTCTGCTACGTACCTCATCATATTCTTCAGCTACGTCTTCTTCATACACTTCAGCTACGTCTTCTTAATATTCTTCAGGTATGTCTTCTTCATATTTGCTCCTACATCTTCTTCATATTTTTACATCTTCTTCGCCTACTACAGCTATACATTTTCTATACTTTTCAACATCCTCTTGGTAATCCGCTTTGTATTCGCATACCACTGGTCATCTTCATATTCACTACATAATCCTCACAATCTGCTACACCAACTTCATTTTCTTGTGCTATGTCTTCACGTTCTGCTACATGTTCATAATTTTCTGTTTCTTAATTATCTGCTACTTCTTCAAATTCAGCTGCTACGTCTTCTTCATATTCTCACGCCTTGTTATTATTCTGCTGCTATAAGCTTGTTATAATTCTGCTGCTAATTCTTGTTATTATTCTGCTGATATACCTTGTTCTTGTCCTGTTGCTACGTCTTCTTCATATTGTGCTGCTACGTCAACTTCATATTTTACAATGTGTTTTTCTGCTGCTACGTTTCCTTCTTATACTCCTGCTATATCTTCTTCATATCCTGCTTCATCTTCTTCAAATTCATCTGCTATGTCATCATGATTTTTCGTGCTATGTTGCTATCTTCCTGTTATGAAATCTTCATATTCTGCTGCTTCATTTTGTTCATATTCAGCACCTTCATCACATTCTGCTACATCGTCTTGAGATTGTACTTCGTCATCTTTATAGTCTCTTAAGTCATTCATTCATTCTTTTAGGTCATCGTCACAATCCTTTACGTTATTTTACTATTCTGGTATGTCTTCAAAGTATTTTCAGCTATGTCTTTTTTTAGCTCTTCAGCTACGTCTTCGTTATATTCGTCAACCAAGTCTTCAAATTCCCCAACTACGTCTTTTTCTTATTCGTCTCCTACATCTTCAGATTTTTCTACATCTTCGTATACTTCAGTTATTTTTTTGACAACTTCTTGTTCCACTTTGTAATCTACACATACTTCTAAGTAATCTTCATATTAGCTACATAACGTTCACATTCTGCTAAACCAAATTCATTTTCTTGAGATACGTCTTCATGTTTCGCTACACCTTTTTCATATTCTGCTGCTACATCATCTTCGTATTCCCTTGTCTTGTTAAAATTCTGCTGGTATAGCTTGTTACAGTTCTGCAACTAGGTCTTGTTAATATTCTGTCCTTATGCCTTGTTCTTCTCCTGCTGCTACGTAATCTTCATATTGTTCTATGTCTTTCACATTCTGCTACATCCTAATTACCTTCTTCTCCTTCACTTCTTCATACTCTCCTACGTCATCTTCATAATCTGGGATGTCAATCTTATATTCTATGTCTTCTCTATATCCTTAAGCAACATCATCTTAATATTCTGCTATATCTTCTTAATTTTATTCTTCTTAGCTATTGTCACTTCATTCTGCTACATCTTATTCATATTCTTCAGCTATATTATCTCCATATTCTGCTACATCATCATTTCCTTGTGGTACGTCGTATGCATTTCCTTCCGGTACTCTTCGTTTTCTTCTGCTATTCCATATATATATTCTACTGCATTTTTTTATATTTTAATGGTTTTTTAGGTCTCCTAGTACGTCTTATTCAATTTCTTAGGTCATCTTTATTTCCATCTTTTACGTTCTCCTCTTCTTCTGCTACGTCTTCTTCACACTCTGCTGCTAATTTCTGCATATTCAGCTGCTGCGTTTGCCTTCTAAATTGCTACTACGTCTTCTCCTTCTGCCACACTTTTATATTCTTCTACTTCTTCACTTTCTGCTACATCTTCAATATATACTATGCCTCTGTAATCTTCTACTCTGTCTTGCTCAATTTCTCCTGCTATGTCGTGTTGAATTTCATCTGCTACCGCTTCTTCATCTTCATTTGGTATGTCAGCTTCATATTCGTCTGCAACGTCATCTTCATATTCTACAATGTATTTTTCTTCTCGTGCTATGTCTTGGTAATTCTCTGCTGCTCTGTCTTGTCAATAATTTGCAGCTATGTTTTCTTCTCAAACTTCTGCTAAATCTTCATATTCATCTCCTGTCACGTTCATACTTTTCTGTGTCTTCATGTTGTATGGCTATGGCTTCATCATATTTTGCTGCTACATCTTCATATATTGCTGCGTCATCTTGTTGGTCTGTCACATCATTCTCATAATCTACTTCATCATCTTCATATTGTTCAATGTATTCCTTATATTCTGCTATGTCTTCTTTATATGATTCAGCTACATCTTTCATATCTTCTCCTAAGCCTTCTAATTATTTTGCTATGTCTTCTTCGTATTCTTCAGCTATGTCATTTTTGTATTCTGCAATGTCGTCTTCATTTTCTGCAAAATACTCTTCTTATTCTGCTGCATCAACTTCATATTCCGCTAGTTCTAATTCTGCTGTTACGTGTGCTTCATTTTCTTCTTCTCCGTCATCATGTTCTACTACATGTTCCTATTCGGCAGCATGCTCATATTCTGTTTTTTCATCATTTCTTGCTATCTTTAATAGTCTGCTATGTCTTCTTCTTAGTCTTCTTTCTTCTTCATTTCTGCTGCTACGTTATCTCTATATTCTGCTACGTTTTATTATTACTCGTCTGCAATAGATTTCTATCATTCTGCTGCTATGTCTTATTGTTATACTTCTTCAATGTTTTTTTCATGATCTCTCATCTTATTAGTCTGTCATGTCACCCTCATATTACTTCATGATCTTCATATTGTGAATTTTATTCCTTATATTCTGCTATGTCTTCTTTATGAGATCAAACTACATCTTCATTATCTTCTCGTAAGCCTTCTATATATTTGCTATGTCTTCTTCGGACTCTTAAGATATGTCTTTTTTATAATCTGCAATGTCGTCTTCATTGTCCGCAAAATACTCTTGATATTTTGCTACATCAACTTCATATTGCGGTAGTTCTGATTCTGCTGTTACGTATGCTTCATTTTTTCCTTCTCTGTTGTCTTGTTGTACTACATTTTCATATTTGGCGACATGCTGATATTCTGCTCTTTCATCATTTTCTGCTACCTCTAATAATCTGTTATGTCTTCTTCATAATCTCCTGTTTTCTTCATTTCAGCTGCTATGTTAATTTCATATTCTGAAGGGTTTATTACGATTCGGCTGCTATAGCTTGCTAATATTCTGCTACTACGTCTTATTATTTTACATCTGCTACGTTTTCTTCATAATCTGCTGCTGCATCTGTATAATATCCTGCTACGTCTTGTTCGTATTATGCTGCTACGTAATTTTTTATAATCCTTCTCCTAGCTACAATTTATGTTCTGCTACGTTCTTCATGTTCTGCTCCTACGTCATCTTCTTATGTGCTCCTACAGCTTCTTCTTATGTGCTGCTACGGCTTCTTCATTTTCATCTGCTATGTCATCTTCATCTTCTACAATGTCTGTTTTATGTACTGCTACGTTTTCTTCATATACATCTGCTAAGTATTCTTCATATTCTACTGCATCTTCTTCCGATTCATATCGTACGTCGTCATGATTTTTGTGCTATCTTGATATTTTGCTCCTATGGTTTCTTCGTATTCTGCGGCTTCATCTGCTTCACATTCTGAAACTATGTTGTCTGCTAATACATCGTCTTCATATTCTGCTACATCGTCTTCATATTCTGCTGCAACATCTTTATAGTCGGTTATGCCATCTTCAGATTTTTTTAGATCATCATCACATTCTGTTATGTCAACCTCATATTCTGCTACGTCCTCATCATATTCTTCAGCTACGTCTTCTTCATACACTTCAGCTACGTCTTCTTAATATTCTTCAGGTACGTCTTCTTCATATTTGCTCCAACATCTTCTTCATATTTTTACATCTTCTTCGCCTACTACAGCTATACATTTTCTATACTTTTCAACATCCTCTTGGTAATCCGCTTTGTATTCGCATACCACTGGTCATCTTCATATTCACTACATAATCCTCACAATCTGCTACACCAACTTCATTTTCTTGTGCTATGTCTTCACGTTCTGCTACATGTTCATAATTTTCTGTTTCTTAATTATCTGCTTCTTCTTCAAATTCAGCTGCTACGTCTTCTTCATATTCTCACGCCTTGTTATTATTCTGCTGCTATAGCTTGTTATAATTCTGCTGCTAATTCTTGTTATTATTCTGCTGATATACCTTGTTCTTGTCCTGTTGCTACGTCTTCTTCATATTGTGCTGCTACGTCAACTTCATATTTTACAATGTGTTTTTCTGCTGCTACGTTTCCTTCTTATACTCCTGCTATATCTTCTTCATATCCTGCTTCATCTTCTTCAAATTCATCTGCTATGTCATCATGATTTTTCGTGCTATGTTGCTATCTTCCTGTTATGAAATCTTCATATTCTGCTGCTTCATTTTGTTCATATTCAGCACCTTCATCACATTCTGCTACATCGTCTTGAGATTGTGCTTCGTCATCTTTATAGTCTCTTAGGACATTCATTCATTCTTTTAGGTCATCGTCACAATCCTTTACGTTATTTTACTATTCTGGTATGTCTTCAAAGTATTTTCAGCTACGTCTTTTTTTAGCTCTTCAGCTACGTCTTCGTTATATTCGTCAACCAAGTCTTCAAATTCCCCAACTACGTCTTTTTCTTATTCGTCTCCTACATCTTCAGATTTTTCTACATCTTCGTATACTTCAGTTATTTTTTTGACAACTTCTTGTTCCACTTTGTAATCTACACATACTTCTAAGTAATCTTCATATTAGCTACATAACGTTCACATTCTGCTAAACCAAATTCATTTTCTTGAGATACGTCTTCATGTTTCGCTACACCTTTTTCATATTCTGCTGCTACATCATCTTCGTATTCCCTTGTCTTGTTAAAATTCTGCTGGTATAGCTTGTTACAGTTCTGCAACTAGGTCTTGTTAATATTCTGTCCTTATGCCTTGTTCTTCTCCTGCTGCTACGTAATCTTCATATTGTTCTATGTCTTTCACATTCTGCTACATCCTAATTACCTTCTTCTCCTTCACTTCTTCATACTCTCCTACGTCATCTTCATAATCTGGGATGTCAATCTTATATTCTATGTCTTCTCTATATCCTTAAGCAACATCATCTTAATATTCTGCTATATCTTCTTAATTTTATTCTTCTTAGCTATTGTCACTTCATTCTGCTACATCTTATTCATATTCTTCAGCTATATTATCTCCATATTCTGCTACATCATCATTTCCTTGTGGTACGTCGTATGCATTTCCTTCCGGTACTCTTCGTTTTCTTCTGCTATTCCATATATATATTCTACTGCATTTTTTATATTTTAATGGTTTTTTAGGTCTCCTAGTACGTCTTGTTCAATTTCTTAGGTCATCTTTATTTCCATCTTTTACGTTCTCCTCTTCTTCTGCTACGTCTTCTTCACACTCTGCTGCTAATTTCTGCATATTCAGCTGCTGCGTTTGCCTTCTAAATTGCTACTACGTCTTCTCATTCTGCCACACTTTTATATTCTTCTACTTCTTCACTTTCTGCTACATCTTCAATATATACTATGCCTCTGTAATCTTCTACTCTGTCTTGCTCAATTTCTCCTGCTATGTCGTGTTGAATTTCATCTGCTACCGCTTCTTCATCTTCATTTGGTATGTGAGCTTCATATTCGTCTGCAACGTCATCTTCATATTCTACAATGTATTTTTCTTCTCGTGCTATGTCTTGGTAATTCTCTGCTGCTCTGTCTTGTCAATAATTTGCAGCTATGTTTTCTTCTCAAACTTCTGCTAAATCTTCATATTCATCTCCTGTCACGTTCATACTTTTCTGTGTCTTCATGTTGTATGGCTATGGCTTCATCATATTTTGCTGCTACATCTTCATATATTGCTGCGTCATCTTGTTGGTCTGTCACATCATTCTCATAATCTACTTCATCATCTTCATATTGTTCAATGTATTCCTTATATTCTGCTATGTCTTCTTTATATGATTCAGCTACATCTTTCATATCTTCTCCTAAGCCTTCTAATTATTTTGCTATGTCTTCTTCGTATTCTTCAGCTATGTCATTTTTGTATTCTGCAATGTCGTCTTCATTTTCTGCAAAATACTCTTCTTATTCTGCTGCATCAACTTCATATTCCGCTAGTTCTAATTCTGCTGTTACGTGTGCTTCATTTTCTTCTTCTCCGTCATCATGTTCTACTACATGTTCCTATTCGGCAGCATGCTCATATTCTGTTTTTTCATCATTTCTTGCTATCTTTAATAGTCTGCTATGTCTTCTTCTTAGTCTTCTTTCTTCTTCATTTCTGCTGCTACGTTATCTCTATATTCTGCTACGTTTTATTATTACTCGTCTGCAATAGATGCTATCATTCTGCTGCTATGTCTTATTGTTATACTTCTTCAATGTTTTTTTCATGATCTCTAATCTTATTAGTCTGTCATGTCACCCTCATATTACTTCATGATCTTCATATTGTGAATTTTATTCCTTATATTCTGCTATGTCTTCTTTATGAGATCAAACTACATCTTCATTATCTTCTCGTAAGCCTTCTATATATTTGCTATGTCTTCTTCGGACTCTTAAGATATGTCTTTTTTATAATCTGAAATGTCGTCTTCATTGTCCGCAAAATACTCTTGATATTTTGCTACATCAACTTCATATTCCGGTAGTTCTGATTCTGCTGTTACGTATGCTTCATTTTTTCCTTCTCTGTTGTCTTGTTGTACTACATTTTCATATTTGGCGACATGCTGATATTCTGCTCTTTCATCATTTTCTGCTACCTCTAATAATCTGTTATGTCTTCTTCATAATCTCCTGTTTTCTTCATTTCAGCTGCTATGTTAATTTCATATTCTGAAGGGTTTATTACGATTCGGCTGCTATAGCTTGCTAATATTCTGCTACTACGTCTTATTATTTTACATCTGCTACGTTTTCTTCATAATCTGCTGCTGCATCTGTATAATATCCTGCTACGTCTTGTTCGTATTATGCTGCTACGTAATTTTTTATATCCTTCTCCTAGCTACAATTTATGTTCTGCTACGTTCTTCATGTTCTGCTCCTACGTCATCTTCTTATGTGCTCCTACAGCTTCTTCATATGTGCTGCTACGGCTTCTTCATTTTCATCTGCTATGTCATCTTCATCTTCTACAATATCTGTTTTATGTACTGCTACGTTTTCTTCATATACATCTGCTAAGTATTCTTCATATTCTACTGCATCTTCTTCCGATTCATATCGTACGTCGTCATGATTTTTGTGCTATCTTGATATTTTGCTCCTATGGTTTCTTCGTATTCTGTGGCTTCATCTGCTTCACATTCTGAAACTATGTTGTCTGCTACTACATCGTCTTCATATTCTGCTACATCGTCTTCATATTCTGCTGCAACATCTTTATAGTCGGTTATGCCATCTTCAGATTTTTTTAGATCATCATCACATTCTGTTATGTCAACCTCATATTCTGCTACGTCCTCATCATATTCTTCAGCTACGTCTTCTTCATACACTTCAGCTACGTCTTCTTAATATTCTTCAGGTACGTCTTCTTCATATTTGCTCCAACATCTTCTTCATATTTTTACATCTTCTTCGCCTACTACAGCTATACATTTTCTATACTTTTCAACATCCTCTTGGTAATCCGCTTTGTATTCGCATACCACTGGTCATCTTCATATTCACTACATAATCCTCACAATCTGCTACACCAACTTCATTTTCTTGTGCTATGTCTTCACGTTCTGCTACATGTTCATAATTTTCTGTTTCTTAATTATCTGCTACTTCTTCAAATTCAGCTGCTACGTCTTCTTCATATTCTCAACCTTGTTATTATTCTGCTGCTATAGCTTGTTATAATTCTGCTGCTAATTCTTGTTATTATTCTGCTGATATACCTTGTTCTTGTCCTGTTGCTACGTCTTCTTCATATTGTGCTGCTACGTCAACTTCATATTTTACAATGTGTTTTTCTGCTGCTACGTTTCCTTCTTATACTCCTGCTATATCTTCTTCATATCCTGCTTCATCTTCTTCAAATTCATCTGCTATGTCATCATGATTTTTCGTGCTATGTTGCTATCTTCCTGTTATGAAATCTTCATATTCTGCTGCTTCATTTTGTTCATATTCAGCACCTTCATCACATTCTGCTACATCATCTTGAGATTGTGCTTCGTCATCTTTATAGTCTCTCAAGTCATTCATTCATTCTTTTAGGTCATCTTCACAACCCTTTACGTTATTTTACTATTCTGGTATGTCTTCAAAGTATTTTCAGCTACGTCTTTTTTTTACTCTTCAGCTACGTCTTCGTTATATTCTTCAACCAAGTCTTTAAATTCCCCAACTACATCTTTTTCTTATTCGTCTCCTACATCTTCAGATTTTTCTACATCTTCGTATACTTCAGTTATTTTTTTGACAACTTCTTGTTCTACTTTGTAATCTTCACATACTTCTAAGTAATCTTCTTATTAGCTACATAATGTTCACATTCTGCTAAACCAAATTCATTTTCTTGAGATACGTCTTCATGTTTCGCTACACCTTTTTCATATTCTGCTGCTACATCATCTTCGTATTCCCTTGTCTTGTTAAAATTCTGCTGGTATAGCTTGTTACAGTTCTGCAACTAGGTCTTGTTAATATTCTGTCCTTATGCCTTGTGCTTCTCCTGCTGCTACGTAATCTTCATATTGTTCTATGTCTTTCACATTCTGCTACATCCTAATTACCTTCTTCTCCTTCACTTCTTCATACTCTCCTACGTCATCTTCATAATCTGGGAGGTCAATCTTATATTCTATGTCTTCTCTATATCCTTAAGCAACATCATCTTAATATTCTGCTATATCTTCTTAATTTTATTCTTCTTAGCTATTGTCACTTCATTCTGCTACATCTTATTCATGTTCTTCAGCTATATTATCTCCATATTCTGCTACATCATCATTTCCTTGTGGTACGTCGTATGCATTTCCTTCCGGTACTCTTCGTTTTCTTCTGCTATTCCATATATATATTCTACTGCATTTTTTTATATTTTAAAGGTTTTTTAGGTCGCCTAGTACGTCTTGTTCAATTTCTTAGGTCATCTTTATTTCCATCTTTTACGTTCTCCTCTTCTTCTGCTACGTCTTCTTCACACTCTGCTGCTAATTTCTGCATATTCAGCTGCTGCGTTTGCCTTTTAATTTGCTACTACGTCTTCACGTTCTGCCACACTTTTATATTCTTCTACTTCTTCACTTTCTGCTACATCTTCAATATATACTATGCCTCTGTAATCTTCTACTCTGTCTTGCTCAATTTCTCCTGCTATGTCGTGTTGAATTTCATCTGCTACCGCTTCTTCATCTTCATTTGGTATGTCAGCTTCATATTCGTCTGCAACGTCATCTTCATATTCTACAATGTATTTTTCTTCTCGTGCTATGTCTTGGTAATTCTCTGCTGCTCTGTCTTGTCAATATTTTGCAGCTATGTTTTCTTCTCAAACTTCTGCTAAATCTTCATATTCATCTCCTGTCACGTTCATACTTTTCTGTGTCTTCATGTTGTATGGCTATGGCTTCATCATATTTTGCTGCTACATCTTCATATATTGCTGCGTCATCTTGTTGGTCTGTCACATCATTCTCATAATCTACTTCATCATCTTCATATTGTTCAATGTATTCCTTATATTCTGCTATGTCTTCTTTATATGATTCAGCTACATCTTTCATCTCTTCTCCTATGCCTTCTAATTATTTTGCTATGTCTTCTTCGTATTCTTCAGCTATGTCATTTTTGTATTCTGCAATGTCGTCTTAATTTTCTGCAAAATACTCTTCTTATTCTGCTGCATCAACTTCATATTCCGCTAGTTCTAATTCTGCTGTTACGTGTGCTTCATTTTCTTCTTCTCCGTCATCATGTTCTACTACATGTTCCTATTCGGCAGCATGCTCATATTCTGTTTTTTCATCATTTCTTGCTATCTTTAATAGTCTGCTATGTCTTCTTCTTAGTCTTCTTTCTTCTTCATTTCTGCTGCTACGTTATCTCTATATTCTGCTACGTTTTATTATTACTCGTCTGCAATAGATTCTATCATTCTGCTGCTATGTCTTATTGTTATACTTCTTCAATGTTTTTTTCATGATCTCTCATCTTATTAGTCTGTCATGTCACCCTCATATTACTTCATGATCTTCATATTGTGAATTTTATTCCTTATATTCTGCTATGTCTTCTTTATGAGATCAAACTACATCTTCATTATCTTCTCGTAAGCCTTCTATATATTTGCTATGTCTTCTTCGGACTCTTAAGATATGTCTTTTTTATAATCTGCAATGTCGTCTTCATTGTCCGCAAAATACTCTTGATATTTTGCTACATCAACTTCATATTCCGGTAGTTCTGATTCTGCTGTTACGTATGCTTCATTTTTTCCTTCTCTGTTGTCTTGTTGTACTACATTTTCATATTTGGCGACATGCTGATATTCTGCTCTTTCATCGTTTTCTGCTACCTCTAATAATCTGTTATGTCTTCTTCATAATCTCCTGTTTTCTTCATTTCAGCTGCTATGTTAATTTCATATTCTGAAGGGTTTATTACGATTCGGCTGCTATAGCTTGCTAATATTCTGCTACTACGTCTTATTATTTTACATCTGCTACGTTTTCTTCATAATCTGCTGCTGCATCTGTATAATATCCTGCTACGTCTTGTTCGTATTATGCTGCTACGTAATTTTTTATATCCTTCTCCTAGCTACAATTTATGTTCTGCTACGTTCTTCATGTTCTGCTCCTACGTCATCTTCTTATGTGCTCCTACAGCTTCTTCATATGTGCTGCTACGGCTTCTTCATTTTCATCTGCTATGTCATCTTCATCTTCTACAATGTCTGTTTTATGTACTGCTACGTTTTCTTCATATACATCTGCTAAGTATTCTTCATATTCTACTGCATCTTCTTCCGATTCATATCGTACGTCGTCATGATTTTTGTGCTATCTTGATATTTTGCTCCTATGGTTTCTTCGTATTCTGCGGCTTCATCTGCTTCACATTCTGAAACTATGTTGTCTGCTACTACATCGTCTTCATATTCTGCTACATCGTCTTCATATTCTGCTGCAACATCTTTATAGTCGGTTATGCCATCTTCAGATTTTTTTAGATCATCATCACATTCTGTTATGTCAACCTCATATTCTGCTACGTCCTCATCATATTCTTCAGCTACGTCTTCTTCATACACTTCAGCTACGTCTTCTTAATATTCTTCAGGTATGTCTTCTTCATATTTGCTCCTACATCTTCTTCATATTTTACATCTTCTTCGCCTACTACAGCTATACATTTTCTATACTTTTCAACATCCTCTTGGTAATCCGCTTTGTATTCGCATACCACTGGTCATCTTCATATTCACTACATAATCCTCACAATCTGCTACACCAACTTCATTTTCTTGTGCTATGTCTTCACGTTCTGCTACATGTTCATAATTTTCTGTTTCTTAATTATCTGCTACTTCTTCAAATTCAGCTGCTACGTCTTCTTCATATTCTCACGCCTTGTTATTATTCTGCTGCTATAGCTTGTTATAATTCTGCTGCTAATTCTTGTTATTATTCTGCTGATATACCTTGTTCTTGTCCTGTTGCTACGTCTTCTTCATATTGTGCTGCTACGTCAACTTCATATTTTACAATGTGTTTTTCTGCTGCTACGTTTCCTTCTTATACTCCTGCTATATCTTCTTCATATCCTGCTTCATCTTCTTCAAATTCATCTGCTACGTCATGACGATTTTTCGTGCTATGTTGATATCTTCCTGTTATGAAATCTTCATAATTCTGCTGCTTCATTTTGTTCATATTCAGCACCTTCGTCACATTCTGCTACATCGTCTTGAGATTGTGCTTCGTCATCTTTATAGTCTCCTACGTCATTCATTATTCTTTTAGGTCATCGTCACAATCCTTTACGTTATTTTCATATTCTGGTATGTCTTAAAAGTATTCTCAGCTACGTCTTTTTTTTTACTCTTCAGCTACGTCTTCGTTATAATCTTCAACCAAGAGTTCAAATTCCTCAACTACGTTTTTTTCATATTCGTCTCCCACATCTTCAGATTTTGCTATATCTTCATATACTTCAGTTATTTTTTGACAACTTCTTGTTCCACTTTGTAATCTTCACATACTTCTAAGTAATCTTCATATTAGCTACATAACGTTCACATTCTGCTAAACCAAATTCATTTTCTTGAGATACCTCTTCATGTTTCGCTACACCTTTTTCATATTCTGCTGCTACGTCATCTTCATATTCCCTTGTCTTGTTAAAATTCTGCTAGTATAGCTTATTACAGTTCTGCAGCTAGGTCTTGTTAATATTCTGTCCTTATGCCTTGTTCTTCTCCTGCTGCTACGTCATCTTCATATCGTTCTATGTCTTTCACATTCTGCTACATCCTAATTACCTTCTTCTCCTTCACTTTTTCATATTCTCCTACGTCATCTTCATAATCTGAGATGTCAATCTTATATTCTATGTCTTCTCTATATCCTTAAGCAACATCATCTTAATATTCTGCTATATCTTCTTAATTTTATTCTTCTTAGCTATTGTCACTTCATTCTGCTACATCTTATTCATATTCTTCAGCTATATCATCTCCATATTCTGCTACATCATCAATTCCTTGTGGTACGTCGTATGCATTTCCTTCCGGTACTCTTCGTTTTCTTCTGCTATTCCATATATATATTCTACTGCATTTTTTTATATTTTAAAGGTTTTTTCAGGTCTCCTAGTATGTCTTGTTCAATTTCTTAGGTCTTCTTTATTTCCATCTTTTACGTCTTCCGCTTCTTCTGCTAGGTCTTCTTCACACTCTGCTGCTATTTTCTGCATATTCAGCTGCTGCGTTTTCCTTCTAATTTGCTACTACGTCTTCACGTTCTGCTACACTTTTATATTCTTCTACTTCTTCACTTTCTGCTACGTCTTCAATATATACTATGCCTTTGTAATCTTCTACTTTGTCTTGCTCAATTTCTCCTGCTATGTCGTGTTGAATTCCATCTGTTACCACTTCTTCATTTTCATTTGATATGTCACCTTCATATTCGGCTGCTATGTCATCCGAATAATCTACAATGTCTTTTTTTCTTCTTGTGCTACATCTTGGTATTTCTCTGCTGCTACGTTTTGGCAATATTTTGCTGCTAAGTTTTTTTTATTTCTGTTAAATCTTCATAATTATCTTCTGTCACCTTCATACTTTTCTGTGTCTTCATGTTGTATGGCTACAGCTTCTTCATACATTGCTGCCACGTCTTCATATTTTCCTCCATCATCTTATTAGTCTGTCATGTCACCCCTATATTCTACTTCATCATCTTCATATTGTGCATTGTATTGCTTATATTCTGCTATGTCTTTTTATATGATTCAGCTACATCTTCAATATCTTCTTCTATGCCTTCTATATATTTTGCTATGCCTCCTTCGTGTTCTTCAGCCGTGTCATTTTTTATTCTCTCATGTCGTCTTCATTTTCTGCAAAATACTCTTCAATTCTGCTACATCAAATTCTTATTCCAGTAGTTCTCATTCTGCTGTTACGTACGCTTCATTTTTTCCTTCTCTATTGTCACGTTCTACTACATGTTCATATTCGGTGACATGCTGATATTCTGCTCTTTCATCATTTCCTGCTACCTCTAATAATCTGTTATGTGTTCTTCATAATCTCCTGTTTTCTTCATTTCAGCTGCTATGTTATTTTTATATTCTGCAACGTTTTATTATGATTCGGCTGCTATAGCTTGCTAATATTCTGTTACTATGTCTTGTTATTTTACATTTGCTACGTTTTTTTTCATATACTGCTGCTGCATCTGTATATTATCCTGCAATGTCTTGTTTGTATTATGCTGCTGCGTGTTTTCTTTTATATCCTTCTCCTAGCTACAATTCATGTTCTGCTACGTTCTTCATGTTTTTGTTTTGTTTTGTTTTGTTTTCCTGAGAGGTTGGCTCATACCCACTCAGGGGGATTGCCCAAGAAAGTGTAGTGCAGTTTTTCTGTAATCATTTTGACTATGTGTAATGTTCTGCTCCTACGTCTTCTTCTTATGTGCTCCTACAGCTTCTTCATATGTGCTGCTACGTCTTCTTCATTATCATCTGATATGTCATCTTCATCTTCTACAATGTCTGTTTTTATGTACTGCTACATTTTGTTCATATACTTCTTCTATGTATTCTTCAAATTCTGCTGCATATTGTTGAGAGTCATCTGCTACCTCATCATGATTTTTGTGCTATCTTGATATTTTGCTCCTATGGCTTATTTGTATTCTGCTGCTTCATCTGCTTCATATTCTGAACCTATGTTGCGTTCTACCACGTCGTCTTCATATTCTGCTACGTAGTCTTCATATTCTGCTACATCATCTTTATAGTCTGTTATGCCATCTTCAGAATATTTTAGATCACCATCACATTCTGTTATGTCATCCTCATATTCTGCTATGTCTTCTATATCAAATCATTCTTGTTCATACTCGTCACCCAAGTCTTTTTTTCATAATTGTCTCCTACATCTTCTTCGTATACCTCAGAAATGTCAATTTTTTTTCGACATATTCAAGACCTGCTATGTATTCTCCATATACCGCTATGTTATCTTCATATTCGCTACCTAATCTTCATATTCTGTCACACCAACTTCATATTTTGTGCTGTGTTTTCATGTTCTACTACATGTTCATATATTTCTGTTTCTTCAATTCCTGCTACCTCTTTCTATTCTGCTATGCCTTCTTAACATTTTGCTGCTATGTAATCTTGATATTCTCACGTCATGTTAATATTCTGCTCATATAGCTCGTTATAATGTTGCTGCTACGTCTTGTTACTATTCTGCTGCTACGCCTTGTTCTTGTCCTGCTGTCACTTCTCCTTCGTATTGTGCTGCTAGGTCTTCTTCATATTATTCTGCTGCGTCAGCTTCATTATCTGCAATGCATTTTTCTTCGGCCACTAAATTTTCTTCGTATACTTCTGCTGTCTTTTTTCATTACCTGCTTCACCTTCTTCTCATTCATCTGCTACAACATCATGTTTTTCGAGCTGTCTTGATATTTTCCTTTTATGGCTTCTTTATGTTCTGCTGCTTCGTCTTCTTCATAATCGGCACCTATTTCATATTCTGCTATGCATTTTTCATATTCTTTTGCATCTTCTTCAGATTCATTTGCTATGTCATCGCGATTTTTGTGCTAAATTGATATCTTTCTGCTATGATTTCTTCATATTCTGCTGCTTTGTTTTCTTCATGTTAAGCAACTTCATCACATTCTGCTACATTGTCTTCACATTGTGCTTCGTCATCTTCAGAGTCTCTTACGTCATGCTTTCATTTTTTTGGGTCATCATCACAATCTGTTATGTTATCTGCATATTCTTCTATGCCTTCAGTGTATTTTACAGCTACGTCTTTTTCATACTCTTTAGCTATGTCTTCTTCATAATCTTCAGCCAAGTCTTAAAATTCCTCACCTACGTCTTCTTAGTATTCGCCTCCTACGCCTTCCTCACATTTTGCTACATGTTCGTATACTTCAGCTCTGCCATTTTTATACTTTTTTGACAACTTCTTGTTCCGCTTTGTAATCTTCACATACTTCTACGCAATCTTCATAATATCTACATAATCTTTACTTTCTGCTACACCAAATTTATTTTCTTGTGCTACGTCTTCATGTTATGCTACACCTTTTTCATATTCTTCTGCTACGTCATCTTCATATACCCATGTCTTGGTAATATTCTGCTGGTATAGCTTGTTATAATTCGGCAGCTATGTCTTGTCAATATTGTGCTCTTATACCTTGTTCTTCTCCTGCTGCTACGTCATTTTCATATCGTGCTACGTTTTTCATACTCTGCTGTATCCTATTTACCTTCTGCTTCACCTTCTTCATATTCTCCTACGTCATATTCATACTTTGCATTGTGAATCTTATATTCTATGTCTTTTATATATCCTTAAGCTACATCATCTTCAAATCTTGCTATATCTTCTTTATTTTCATCTTCTTAGACATCGTAACTTTCTTCTCCTACATCTTCATATTCTTCAGATATTTGATTTCCATATTCTGCTACATCATCATTCCCTTGTGGTACGTAGTATGCATTCCCCCCGGTACTCTTTCTTTTTTTCTGCTACGTCAATTGTATATTCTACTGCATCTTCCTATATTTTGAAGTCTTCTTCATGTTCTTTTGCTACGTCTTCTTTATTTCTATCTCTTTTGTCCTCCTCTTCTTCTGCTATGCCTTCTTCACATACTATGTCTTCATGTTATGCTACATCTTTATACTCTCCTATTTCTTCACTTTCTGCTATGTCTTCAAGTTGTACTATGTCTTCGTCATTTTCTTGCTTGTCTTGCTCAAATTCTCCTGCTATGTCGTGTTCAGTTTCATCTGCTACCTCTTCTCCATTTTCATTTGATATGTCAGCTTCATATTCGTCTGCAACGTCATCTTCATATTCTACAGTGTATTTTTCTTCTCGTGCTATGTCTTGGTAATTCTCTGCTGCTCTGTCTTGTCAATATTTTGCAGCTATGTTTTCTTCTCAAACTTCTGCTAAATCTTTATATTCATCTCCTGTCATGTTCATACTTTTCTGTGTCTTCATGTTGTATGGCTATGGCTTCATCATATTTTGCTGCTACATCTTCATATATTGCTGCGTCATCTTGTTGGTCTGTCACATCGTTCTCATAATCTACTTCATCATCTTCATTTTGTTCAATGTATTCCCTATATTCTGCTATGTCTTCTTTATATGATTCAGCTACATCTTTCATATCTCCTCCTATGCCTTCTAATTATTTTGCTATGTCTTCTTCGTATTCTTCAGCTATGTCATTTTTGTATTCTGCAATGTCGTCTTCATTTTCTGCAAAATACTCTTCTTATTCTGCTGCATCAACTTCATATTCCGCTAGTTCTAATTCTGCTGTTACGTATGCTTCATTTTCTTCTTCTCTGCCGTCATGCTCTACTACATGTTCCTATTAGGCAGCATGCTCATATTCTGTTTTTTCATCATTTCTTGCTATCTTTAATAGTCTGCTATGTCTTCTTCATAGTCTCCTTTCTTCTTCATTTCTGCTGCTACGTTATCTCTATATTCTGCTACGTTTTATTATTACTCATCTGCAATAGATTTCTATCATTCTGCTGCTATGTCTTGTTGTTATACTTCTTCAATGTTTTTTTCATGATCTCTCATCTTATTAGTCTGTCATGTCACCCTCATATTACTTCATGATCTTCATATTGTGAATTTTATTCCTTATATTCTGCTATGTCTTCTTTGTAAGATCAAACTACATCTTCATTATCTTCTCCTAAGCCTTTTATATATTTTGCTATGTCTTCTTCGGACTCTTAAGATATGTCTTTTTATAATCTCCAATGTCGTCTTCATTTTCCGCAAAATACTCTTCATATTTTGCTACATCAACTTCATATTCCGGTAGTTCTGATTCTGCTGTTACGTATGCTTCATTTTTTCCTTCTCTGTTGTCTTGTTCTACTACATGTTCATATTCGGCGACATGCTGATATTCTGCTCTTTCATCATTTTCTGCTACCTCTAATAATCTGTTATGCCTTCTTCATAATCTCTTGTTTTCTTCATTTCAGCTGCTATGTTATTTTCATATTCTGCAAGGTTTATTATGACTCGGCTGCTATAGCTTGCTAATATTCTGCTACTATGTCTTATTATTTTACATCTGCTACGTTTGCTTCATAATCTGCTGCTGCATCTGTATAATATCCTGCTACGTCTTGTTCGTATTATGCTGCTACGTATTTTTTTATATCCTTCTCCTAGCTACAATTTATGTTCTGCTACGTTCTTCATGTTCTGCTCCTACGTCGTCTTCTTATGTGCTCCTACAGCTTCTTCATATGTGCTGCTACGTCTTCTTCATTTTCATCTGCTATGTCATCTTCATCTTCTACAATGTCTGTTTTTATGTACTGCTACGTTTCGTTCATATACTTCTTCTATGTATTCTGGATATTCTGCTGCATGTTCTTCAGAGTCATCAGCTACCTCATCATGATTTTTGTGCTATCTTGATAATTTGCTCCTGTGGCTTATTCGTATTCTGCGGCTTCATCAGCTTCATATTCTGAACCTATGTTGCGTTCTACCACGTCGTCTTCATATTCTGCTACATAGTCTTTATATTCTGCTGCATCATCTTTATAGTCTGTTATGCCATCTTCAGAATCTTTTAGATCACCGTCACAATCTGTTATGTCATCCTCATATTCTGCTACATCTTCTATATCAAATCATTCTTGTTCATACTCGTCACCCAAGTCTTTTTTTTCATAATTGTCTCCTACATCTTCCTCGTATACCTCAGATGTGTCAATTTTTTTCTACATATTCAAGACCTGCTAAGTAATCTCCATATGCCACTATGTTATCTTCATATTCGCTACCTAATCTTCATATTCTGTCACACCAACTTCATATTTTGTGCTGTGTTTTCATGTTCTACTACATGTTCATATAATTCTGTTTCTTCATTTCCTGCTACCTCTTTCTATTCTGCTATGCCTTCTTAACATTTTGCTGCTATGTTATCTTCATATTCTCACGTCATGTTAATATTCTGCTCATATAGCTCGTTATAATGCTGCTGCTATGCATTGTTCTTGCCCTGCTGTCACTTCTCCTTCGTATTGTGCTGCTACGTCTTCTTCATATTATTCTGCTGCGTCAGCTTCATTATCTACAATGTTTTTTCTCCTGCCACTAAATTTTCCTTTTATACTTCTGCTGTCTTTTTTCATTACCTGCTTCTTCTCATTCATCTGCTACAACATCATGTTTTTTGAGCTGTCTTCATATTTTCGTTTTGTGGCTTCTTCGTGTTCTGCTGCTTCGTCTTCTTCATATTTGGCACGTATGTCATATTCTGCTATGTATTTTTCATATTCTGCTGCATTTTCTTCAGATTCATTTGCTATGTCATCGCGATTTTTGTGCTAAATTGATATCTTCCTGCTATGATTTCTTCATATTCTGCTGCTTTGTTTTCTTCATGTTCAGCAACTTGATCACATTCTGCTACATCGTCTTCACATTGTGCTTCGTCATCTTCAGAGTCTCTTACGTCATGCTTTCATTTTTTTGGGTCATCATCACAATCTGTTAAGTTATCCGCATATTCTGTTATGCCTTCAATGTATTCTTCTGCTACATCTTTTCCATACTCTTTAGCTATGTCTTCTTTATAATCTTAAGCCAAGTCTTCAAATTCCTCACCTATGTCTTCTTAGTATTCGTCTCCTACGCCTTCCTCACATTTTGCGACATCTTCGTATACTTCAGCTCTGTCATTTTTATACTTTTTTGACAACTTCTTGTTCCGCTTTGTAATCTTCACATACTTCTACGCAATCTTCATATTATCTACATAATCTTCACATTCTGCTACACCAAATTTATTTTCTTGTGCTACGTCTTCATAATCTGCAACACCTTTTTCATATTCTGCTGCTACGTTATCTTCATACTCCCATGTCTTGGTAATATTCTGCTTGTATAGCTTGTTACAATTCGGCAGCTACGTCTTGTTAATATTGTGCTCCTATACCTTGTTCTCCTGCTGCTACGTCATTTTCATATCGTGCTACGTTTTTCATACTCTGCTCTATCCTATTTACCTTCTGCTTCACTTTCTTCATATTCTCCTACGTCATATTCATACTTTGCGAATGTCAATCTTATATTCTATGCCTTTTCTATATCCTTAAACTACATCATCTTCAAATCTTGCTATATCTTCTTTATTTTCATCTTCTTAGACATCGTCACTTTCTTCTCCTACATCTTCATATTCTTCAGATATTTCATTTCTATATTCTGCTACATCATCATTCCCTTGTGGTACGTAGTATGCATTCCCCCCCAGTACTCTCTCTTTTCTTCTGCTACGTCAATTATATATACTACTGCATCTTCTTAAATTTTGCAGGTTTTCTTTTAGGTCTTTTACTATGTCTTCTTCATGTTCTTCTGCTACGTCTTCTTTATTTCTATCTCTTTTGTCGTCCTCTTCTTCTGCTATGCCTTCTTCACACACTGCTGCTATTTTTTTGCATATTCAGTTTGAGCGTGTTGCTTCTAATCTGCTACTATGTCTTCATGTTATGCTACATCTTCATACTCTTCTATTTCTTCGCTTTCTGCTATGTCTTCAAGTTGTACTATGTCTTCGTCATTTTCTTGCTTGTCTTGCTCAAATTCTCCTGCAATGTCGTGTTCAATTTCATCTGCTACCTCTTCTTCATTTTCATTTGATATGTCAGCTTCATATTCGTCTGCAACGTCATCTTCATATTCTACAATGTATTTTTCTTCTCGTGCTATTTCTTGGTAATTCTCTGCTGCTCTGTCTTGTCAATATTTTGCAGCTATGTTTTCTTCTCAAACTTCTGCTAAATCTTCATATTCATCTCCTGTCATGTTCATACTTTTCTGTGTCTTCATGTTGTATGGCTATGGCTTCATCATATTTTGCTGCTACATCTTCATATATTGCTGCGTCATCTTGTGGGTCTGTCACATCATTCTCATAATCTACTTCATCATCTTCATATTGTTCAATGTATTCCTTATATTCTGCTATGTCTTCTTTATATGATTCAGCTACATCTTTCATATCTTCTCCTATGCCTTCTAAATATTTTGCTATGTCTTCTTCGTATTCTTCAGCTATGTCATTTTTTTTAACTGCAATGTCGTCTTCATTTTCTGCAAAATACTCTTCTTATTCTGCTGCATCAACTTCATATTCCGCTAGTTTTAATTCTGCTGTTACGTATGCTTCATTTTCTTCTTCTCCGCCGTCATGTTCTACTACATGTTCCTATTCGGCAGCATGCTCATATTCTCTTTTTTTATCATTTCTTGCTATCTTTAATAGTCTGCTATGTCTTCTTTATAGTCTCCTTTCTTCTTCATTTCTGCTGCTACGTTATCTCTATATTCTGCTACGTTTTATTATTACTCGTCTGCAATAGATTGATATCATTCTGCTGCTATGTCTTGTTTTTATACTTCTTCAATGTTTTTTTCATGATCTCTCATCTTATTAGTCTGTCATGTCACCCTCATATTACTTCATGATCTTCATATTAGGAATTTTATTCCTTATATTCTGCTATGTCTTCTTTATAAGATCAAACTACATCTTCATTATCTTCTCCTAAGCCTTTTATATATTTTGCTATGTCTTCTTCGGACTCTTAAGATATGTCTTTTTTATAATCTCCAATGTCGTCTTCATTTTCCGCAAAATACTCTTCATATTTTGCTACATCAACTTCATATTCCTGTAGTTCTGATTCTGCTGTTACGTATGCTTCATTTTTTCCTTCTCTGTTGTCTTCTTCTACTACATGTTCATATTCGGCGACATGCTGATATTCTGCTCTTTCATCATTTTCTGCTACCTCTAATAATCTGTTATGTCTTCTTCATAATCTCTTGTTTTCTTCATTTCAGCTGCTATGTTATTTTCATATTCTGCAAGGTTTATTATGACTCGGCTGCTATAGCTTGCTAATATTCTGCTAATATGTCTTATTATTTTACATCTGCTACGTTTTCTTCATAATCTGCTGCTGCATCTGTATAATATCCTGCTACGTCTTGTTCGTATTATGCTGCTACGTATTTTTTTATATCCTTCTCCTAGCTACAATTTATGTTCTGCTACGTTCTTCATGTTCTGCTCCTACGTCATCTTCTTATGTGCTCCTACAGCTTCTTCATATGTGCTGCTACGTCTTCTTCATTTTCATCTGCTATGTCATCTTCATCTTCTACAATGTCTGTTTTTATGTACTGCTACATTTCGTTCATATACTTCTTCTATGTATTCTTGATATTCTGCTGCAAGTTCTTGAGAGTCATCAGCTACCTCATCATGATTTTTGTGCTATCTTGATATTTTGCTCCTGTGGCTTATTCGTATTCTGCGGCTTCATCAGCTTCATATTCTGAACCTATGTTGCGTTCTACCACGTCGTCTTCATATTCTGCTACATAGTCTTCATATTCTGCTACATCATCTTTATAGTCTGTTATGCCATCTTCAGAATCTTTTAGATCACCGTCACAATCTGTTATGTCATCCTCATATTCTGCTACATTTTCTATATCAAATCATTCTTGTTCATACTCGTCACCCAAGTCTTTTTTTTCATAATTGTCTCCTACATCTTCTTCGTATACCTCAGATGTGTCAATTTTTTTTCGACATATTCAAGACCTGCTAAGTAATCTCCATATGCCACTATGTTATCTTCATATTCGCTACCTAATCTTCATATTCTGTCACACGAACTTCATATTTTGTGCTGTGTTTTTATGTTCTACTACATGTTCATATAATTCTGTTTCTTCATTTCCTGCTACCTCTTTCTATTCTGCTATGCCTTCTTAACATTTTGCTGCTATGTTATCTTCATATTCTCACGTCATGTTAATATTCTGCTCATATAGCTCGTTATAATGCTGCTGCTATGCCTTGTTCTTGCCCTGCTGTCACTTCTCCTTCGTATTGTGCTGCTACGTCTTCTTCATATTATTCTGCTGCGTCAGCTTCATTATCTACAATGTTTTTTCTTCTGCCACTAAATTTTCTTTTTATACTTCTGCTGTCTTTTTTCATTACCTGCTTCTTCTTCTCATTCATCTGCTACAACATCATGTTTTTCGAGCTTTCTTCATATTTTCTTTTTGTGGCTTCTTCGTGTTCTGCTGCTTCGTCTTCTTCATATTTGGCACGTATGTCATATTCTGCTATGTAATTTTCATATTCTGCTGCATCTTCTTCAGATTCATTTGCTATGTCATCGCGATTTTTGTGCTAAATTGATATCTTCCTGCTATGATTTCTTCATATTCTGCTGCTTTGTTTTCTTCATGTTCAGCAACTTGATCACAATCTGCTACATCGTCTTCACATTGTGCTTCGTCATCTTCAGAGTCTCTTACGTCATGCTTTCATTTTTTTGGGTCATCATCACAATCTGTTAACTTATCCGCATATTCTGTTATGCCTTCAATGTATTCTTCTGCTACATCTTTTCCATACTCTTTAGCTATGTCTTCTTTATAATCTTAAGCCAAGTCTTCAAATTCCTCACCTATGTCTTCTTAGTATTCGTCTCCTACGCCTTCCTCACATTTTGTGACATCTTCGTATACTTCAGCTCTGTCATTTTTATACTTTTTTTGACAACTTCCTGTTCCGCTTTTTAATCTTCACATACTTCTACGCAACCTTCATATTATCTACATAATCTTCACATTCTTCTACACCAAATTTATTTTCTTGTGCTACATCTTCATAATCTGCTATACCTTTTTCATATTCTGCTGCTACGTTATCTTCATACTCCCATGTCTTGGTAATATTCTGCTTGTATAGCTTGTTATAATTCGGCAGCTACGTCTTGTTAATATTGTGCTCCTATACCTTGTTCTTCTCCTGCTGCTACGTCATTTTCATATCGTGCTACGTTTTTCATACTCTGCTATATCCTATTTACCTTCTGCTTCACTTTCTTCATATTCTCCTACGTCATATTCATACTTTTCAAATGTCAATCTTATATTCTATGCCTTTTCTATATCCTTAAACTACATCATCTTCAAATCTTGCTATATCTTCTTTATTTTCATCTTCTTAGACATCGTCACTTTCTTCTCCTACATCATCATATTCTTCAGATATTTCATTTCCTTATTCTGCTACATCATCATTCCCTTGTGGTACGTAGTATGCATTTCCCCCAGTACTCTTTCTTTTCTTCTGCTACGTCAATATTATGTTCTACTGCATCTTCTTATATTTTGAAGGTTTTCTTTTAAGTCTTCTACTATGTCTTCTTCTTGTTCTTCTGCTACGTCTTCTTTATTTCTATCTCTTTTGTCGTCCTCTTCTTCTGCTACGCCTTCTTCACACTCTGCTGCTATTTTTCCGCATATTCAGTTTTAGCGTGTTGCTTCTAATCTGCTACTACGTCTTCATGTTATGCTACAACTTCATACTCTCCTATTTCTTCACTTTCTGCTATGTCTTCAAGTTGTACTATATCTTCGTCATTTTCTTGCTTGTCTTGCTCTAATTCTCCTGCTATGTCGTGTTCACTTTCATCAGCTACAGCTTCTTCATTTTCATTTGATAAGTCAGCTTCATATTCGTCTGCAATGGCATCTTCATAATCTACAATGTCTTTTTCTTCTCGTGCTACGTCTTGGTAATTCTCTTCTGCTCTGTCTTGTCAATATTTTGCAGCTATGTTTTCTTCTCAAACTTCTGCTAACTCTTCATATTCATCTGCTGTCACCTTCATACTTTTCTGTGTCTTCATGTTGTATGACTATGGCTTCATCATATTTTGCTGCTATGTCTTCATATATTGCTGCGTCATCTTATTGTTCTGTCACATCAATCTCATACTCTTCTTCTTCATCTTCATATTGTTCAATGTATTCCATATATTCTGCTATATCTTTTTTATATGATTCAGCTACATCTTTCATATCTTCTCCTATGCCTTCTAAATATTTTGCTATGTCTTCGTATTCTTCAGCTATGTCATTTTTGTATTCTCCAATGTCGTCTTCATTTCTGCAAAATACTCTTCTTATTCTGCTGCATCAACTTCATATTCCACTAGTTCTAATTCTGCTGTTACATATGCTTCATTTTATTCTTCTCCGTCGTCATGTTCTACTACATGTTCCTATTCGGCAGCATGCTCATAATCTGTTTTTTTTCATTATATCTTGCTACCTGTAATAGTCTGCTATGTCTTCTTCATAATCTCCTGGCTTCTTCATTTCAGCTGCTACGTTATCTCCATATTCTGCTACGTTTTATTATTACTCGGATGCTATAGATTTCTATGATTCTGCTGTTATGTCTTCTTATTATACTTCTTAAATGTTTTTTTCATGATCTGTCATCCTATTAGTCTGTCATGTCACCCTTATATTTTACTTCATCATCTTTATATTGTGCATTGTATTTTTGATATTCTGCTATGTATTCTTTATAAGAATAAACTACATCTTCATTATCTTCTCCTAAGCCTTCTATATATTTTGCTATGTTTTCTTCGGATTCTTCAGATATGTTTTTTTGTAATCACCAAGGTCGTCTTCATTTTCCGCAAAGTACTCTTCGTGTTCTGCTACATCAACTTCATATTCCGGTAGTTCTAATTCTGCTGTCACGTATGCTTCATTTTTTTCCTTCTCTGTTGTCATGTTCTACTACATGTTCTTATTCGACGACATGCTGATATTCTGCTCTTTCATCATTTCCTGCTACCTCTAATAATCTGTCATGTCTTCTTCATAATCTCCTCTTTTCTTCATTTCAGCTGCTATGTTATCTTCATAATGTGCAACGTTTTATTGTGAATTGGCTGCTATAGCTTGCTATTATTCTGCTATTATGTCTTGTTACTTTACTTCTGCTATGTTTTCTTCATAATCTGCTGCTGTGTCTGCATATTATCCTGCTACGTCTTGTTCATATTATGCTGCCCCGTGCTTTCTTTTATGTCCTTCTCCTAGCTACAATTCATATTCAGCTACGTTCTTCATGTTCTGCTCCTACGTCATCTTCTTATGTGCTCCTACAGTTTCTTCATATGTGCTGCTACGTTTTCTTGATTTAGATCTGCTATGTCATCTTCATATTCTACGATGTTTGTTTTCATGTATTGCTACGTTTTGTTCATATACATCTGCTATGTATTTTTCATATTCTGCTGCATCTTCTTCAGATTCATATCCTAGGTCATCATGATTTTTGTTATATCTGGATAATTTGCTCCTATGGTTTCTTCGTATTCTGCTGCTTCATCTGCTTCATATTCTGAAGCTATGTTGTGTTCTACTACATCGTCTTCATATCCTGCTACATTGTCTTCATATTCTGCTGCATTATCTTTATAGTCAGCTATGCCATCTTCAGATTTTTAGATCATCGTCACATTCTGTTATGTCAACCTCATATTCTGCTACGTCCTCATCATAGTCTTCAGCTACGTCTTCTTCATACTCTTCAGCTACGTCTTTTTAATATTCTTCAGGTACGTTTTCTCCATATTTGCCTCCTACATCTTTTATATATTTTCTACATTGTCTTCGAATACTGCAGCTATACATTTTTTAGTATTTTTCTACATCCTCTTCGTATTCCGCTGTGTATTCTTTGCTTGCTGCTACGTCATCTTCATATTCTCTACATAATACTCACATTCTGCTACTCCAACTTCATTTTTTGTGCTATGTCTTCACGTTCTGCTACATGTTCATAATTTTCTGTTTCTTAATTATCTGCTACTTCTTCAAATTCAGCTGCTACGTCTTCTTCATGATCTTACGCCTTGTTATTGTTCTGCTGCTATAGCTTGTTATAATTCTGCTGCTAATTCTTGTTATTATTCTGCTGATATACCTTGTTCTTGTCCTGTTGCTACGTCTTCTTCATATTGTGCTGCTACGTCAACATCATATTTTACAATGTGTTTTTCTGCTGCTACGTTTCCTTCTTATACTCCTGCTATATCTTCTTCATATCCTGCTTCATCCTCTTCAAATTCATCTGCTATGTCATCATGATTTTTCGTGCTATGTTGCTATCTTCCTGTTATGAAATCTTCATATTCTGCTGCTTCATTTTGTTCATAATCAGTACCTTTGTCACATTCTGCTACATCGTCTTGAGATTGTGCTTCGTCATTTTTATAGTCTCTTACGTCATTCATTCATTCTTTTAGGTCATCGTCACAATCCTTTACGTTATTTTCACATTCTGGTATGTCTTCAAAGTATTTTCAGCTACGTCTTTTTTTTACTCTTCAGCTACGTCTTCGTTATATTCTTCAACCAAGTCTTCAAATTCCCCCACTACGTCTTTTTCATATTCGTCTCCTACAACTTCAGATTTTTCTACATCTTCGTATACTTCAGTTACTTTTTTGACAACTTCTTGTTCCACTTTGTAATCTTCACATACTTCTAAGTAATCTTTATATTAGCTACATTATCTTCACATTCTGCTACACCAAATTCATTTTCTTGAGAGACGTCTTCATCTTCCACTGCATCTTTTTCATATTCTGCTACTACACCATCTTCATATTCCCATGTCTTGTTATTATTCTGCTGGTATAGCTTGTTACAATTCTGCAGCTATGTATTGTTAATATTCTGTTCTTATGCCTTGTTCTTCTGCTGCTGCTACTTCATCTTCTTATCGTTCTACGTTTTTCACATTCTGGTACATACTAATTACCTTCTTCTGCTTCACTTCTTCATATTCTCCTACGTCATCTTTATACTCTAAAATGTCAATCTTATATTCTATGTCTTCTCTATATCATTAAGCAAAGTCATCTTCATATTCTGCTATATCTTCTTAGTTTTAATCTTCTAAGCTATTGTCACTTTCTTCTGCTACATCTTATTCATATTCATCAGCTATGTCATCTCCATATTCTGCTACATCATCATTTTCTTGTGGTACATCGTATGCGTTTTCTTCCGGTACTTTTCGTTTTCTTCTGCTATGCCATATATATATATATATATTCTACTGCATTTTTTACATTTGAAAGGTTTTTTTAAGTTTCCTAGTACGTCTTCTTCAATTTGTTCTGTTAAGTCTTCTATATATCCATCTCTTACGTCCTTCTTTTCTTCTGCTACGTCTTCACACTCTGCTGCTATTTTCTGCATATTCAGCTGCTGCGTTTTCCTTCTAATTTGCTACTACGTCTTCATGTTCTGCTACATCTTCATATTCTCCAATTTCTTCACTTTCTGCTATGGCTTCAAGTTGTACTATGTCTTCGTCTTTTTCTTGCTTGTCTTGCTCAACTTGTGCTGCTATGTCATGTTCAGTTTCATCTGCTACCCCTTCTTTATTTTCATTTGATATGTCAGCTTCATATTCGGCTGCTACGTCATCTTCATAATCTACAATGTCTTTTTCTTCTCGTGCTACGTCTTGGTAATTCTCTGCTGCTCTGTCTTGTCAATATTTTGCAGCTATGTTTTCTTCTCAAACTTCTGCTAAATCTTCATATTCATCTGCTGTCATCTTCATACTTTTCTGTGTCTTCATGTTGTATGGCTACGTCTTCATCCTATTTTGCTGCTACGTCTTCCTATATTGCTGCGTCATCTTGTTGGTCTGTCACATCGTTCTCATAATCTACTTCATCATCTTCATTTTGTTCAATGTATTCCCTATATTCTGCTATGTCTTCTTTATATGATTCAGCTACATCTTTCATATCTCCTCCTATGCCTTCTAAATATTTTGCTATGTCGTCTTCGTATTCTTCAGCTATGTCGTTTTTGTATTCTCCAATGTCGTCTTCATTTTCTGCAAAATACTCTTCTTATTCTGCTGCATCAACTTCATATTCCACTAGTTATAATTCTGCTGTTACATATGCTTCATTTTCTTCTTCTCCATTGTCATGTTCTACTACATGTTCCTATTCGGCAGCGTGCTCATATTCTGTTTTTTTTTCATTATATCTTGCTACCTCTGATAGTCTGCTATGTCTTCTTCATAATCTCCTGTCTTCTTCGTTTCAGCTGCTACGTTATCTCCATATTCCGCTACGTTTTATTATTACTCGGCTGCAATAGATTTCCATGATTCTGCTGCTATGTCTTGTTATTATACTTCTTCAATGTTTTTTATGATCTGTCATCTTATTAGTCTGTCATGTCACTCTCATATTTTACTTCATCATCTTCATATTGTGCATTGTATTCCTTCTATTCTGCTGTCTTCTTTATAAGAATAAACTAAATCTTCATTATCTTTTCCTAAGCCTTCTATATATTTCGCTATGTCTTCTTCCGGTTCTTCAGATATTTCTTTTTATAATCTCCAATGTCGTCTTCATTTTCCGTAAAATACTCTTCATATTCTGCTACATCAACGTCAAATTCCGGTAGTTCTAGTTCTGCTGTTACGTATGCTTCATTTTTTCTTTCTCTGTTGTCATGTTCTACTACATGTTCATATTCGGCGACATGCTGATATTCTGCTCTTTCATCATTTTCTGCTACCTCTAATATTCTGTCATGTCTTCTTCATAATCTCCTGTTTTAGTCATTTCAGCTGCTATGTTATTTTCATACTCTGCAACGTTTTATTATGATTCGGCTGCTATAGCTTGCTAATATTCTGCTACTATGTCTTGTTATTTTACATCTGCTACGTTTTTTTCATAATCTGCTGCTGCATCTGTATAATATCCTGCTACGTCTTGTTCGTAATATGCTGCTACGTGTTTTCTTTTATATCCTTCTCCTAGCTACAATTTATGTTCTGCTACGTTCTTCATGGTCTGCTCCTACGTCATATTCTTATGTGCTCCTACAGCTTCTTCATATGTGCTGCTACGTCTTCTTCATTTTCATCTGCTATGTCATCTTCATCTTCTACAATGACTGTTTTTATGTACTGCTACGTTTTGTTCATATACTTCTGCTATGTGTTCTTCATATTCTGCTGCATGTTCTTGAGAGTCATCTGCTACCTCATCATGATTTTTGTGCTATCTTAATATTTTGCTCCTATGGCTTATTTGTATTCTGCTGCTTTCTCTGCTTCATAATCTGAACCTATGTTGCGTTCTACCATGTCGTCTTCATATTCTGCTACATAGTCTTCATATTCTGCTACGTCTATATCAAATCATTCTTGTTCATACTCGTCACCCAAGTCTTTTTTTCTCATAATTGTCTCCTACATCTTCTTCGTATACCTCAGATGTGTCAATTTTTTCGACATAATCAAGACCTGCTATGTAATCTCCATATACCGCTATGTTATCTTCATATTCGCTACCTAATCTTCATATTCTGTCAACCCAACTTCATATTTTGTGCTGTGTTTTCATGTTCTACTACATGCTCATATATTTCTGTTTCTTCGTTTCCTGCTGCCTCTTTCTAATCTGCTATGCCTTCTTAACATTTTGCTGCTATGTTATCTTCATATTCTGACGTCATGTTAATATTCTGCTCATATAGCTCGTTATAATGCTGCTGCTACGTCTTGTTAGTATTCTGCTGCTACACCTTGTTCTTGTCCTGCTGTCACTTCTCCTTCGTGTTGTGCTGCTACGTCTTCTTTATATTATTCTGCTGCGTCAGCTTCATTATCCACAATGCTTTTTTCTTCTGCCACTAAATTTTTTTGTATACTTCTGCCGTCTTTTTTCATTACCTGCTTCATCTTTTTCTCATTCATCTGCTACAACATTATGTTTTTCGAGCTGTCTTGATATTTTCTTTTTATGGCTTCTTCGTGTTCTGCTGCTTCGTCTTCTTCATATTCGGCACCTTAGTCATATTCTGCTATGTATTTTTCATATTCTGCTGCATCTTCTTCAGATTCATTTGCTATGTCATCGCGATTCGTGCTAAATTGATATCTTCCTGCTATGATTTCCTCATATTTTGCTGCTTTGTTTTCATCATGCTAAGCAACTTCATCACATTCTTCTACATTGTCTTCAGATTGTGCTTCGTCAGCTTCAGAGTCTCTTATGTCATGCTTTCAGTTTTTTGGGTCATCATCACAATCTGTTAAGTTATCCGCATATTCTGCGATGCCTTCAATGTATTCTTCAGCTACGTCTTTTTCGTACTCTTTAGCTATGTCTTCTTTATAATCTTCAGCCAAGTCTTCAAATTCCTCACCTACATCTTCTTAGTATTCGCCTTCTACGCCTTCCTAACATTTTGCTACATCTTCGTATACTTCAGCTCTGCCATTTTTAAACTTTTTTTGACAACTTCTTGTTCCGCTTTGTAAAATTCACATACTTCTACGCAATCTTAATATTATCTACATAATCTTCACATTCTGCTACACCAAATTTATTTTCTTGTGCTACGTCTTCATGTTCTGCTACACCTTTTCCATATTCTGCTGCTACGTCATCTTCATATACCCATGTCTTGGTAATATTCTGCTTGTATAGCTTGTTATATTTCGGCAGCTATGTCTTGTTAATATTGTGCTCCTATACCTTTATTCTTCTGCTGCTACGTCATTTTCATATCGTGCTACGTTTTTCATACTCTGCTATATCCTATTTACCTTCTGCTTCACTTTCTTCATATTCTCCTACGTCATATTCATACTTTGCGATAACAATCTTATATTCTATGTCTTTTCTATATCCTTAAGCTACTTCATCTTCAAAACTTGCTATATCTTCTTTATTTTCATATTCTTAGACAACGTCTTTTTCTTCTCCTACATCTTCATATTCTTCAGATATTTCATTTCCATATTCTGCTACATCATCATTCCCTTGTGGTACGTAGTATGCATTCCCCCAGTACTCTTTCTTTTCTTCTGCTACGTCAATTATATATTCTACTGCATCTTCTTATATTTTGAAGGTTTTCTTTAAAGTCTTCTACTATGTCTTCTTCATGTTCTTCCGCTACATCTTCTTTACTTCTATCTCTTTTGTCGTCCTCTTCTTCTGCTACACCTACTTCACACACTGCTGCTATTTTTTGCATATTCAGGTTCAGCGTGTTGCTTCAAATCTGCTACTATGTCTTCATGTTATGCTACATCTTCATACTCTCCTATTTCTTCGCTTTCTGCTATGTCTTCAAGTTGTACTATATCTTCGTAATTTTCTTGCTTGTCTTGCTCAAATTCTCCTGCTATGTCGTGTTCAGTTTCATCTGCTACCTCTTCTTCATTTTCATTTGATTTGTCAGCTTCATATTCGGCTGCAACGTCATCTTCATAATCTACATTGTCTTTTTCTTCTCGTGCTACGTCTTGGTAATTCTCTACTACTCTGTCTTGTCAATAATTTGCAGCAATGTTTTCTTCTCAAACTTCTGCTAAATCTTTATATTCATCTGCTGTCACCTTCATACTTTTCTGTGTCTTCATGTTGTATGGCTATGGCTTCATCATGTTTTGCTGCTACGTCTTCATATATTGCTGCGTCATCTTATAGGTCAGTCACATCATTGTCATATTCTACTTCATCATCTTGATATTGTTCAATGTATTCCTCATATTCTGCTATGTCTTCTTTTTATGATTAAGCTACATCTTTCATATCTTCTACTATGCCTTCTAAATATTTTGCTATGTCTTCTTCGTATTCTTCAGATATGCCCTTTTTATATTCTCCAATGTCGTCTTCATTTTCCGCAAAATATTCTTCATATTCTGCTACATCAACTTCATATTCTGCTAGTTCTAATTCTGCTGTTACGTGTGCTTCAATTTTTTCTTCTCCGTCGTCATGTTCTACTACATGTTCCTAATCGGCAGCATGCTCAAATTCTGTTTTTTCATCATTTCTTGCTATCTCTAGTAGTCTGCTATGTCTTCTTCATAGTCTCCTGTCTTCTTCTTTTCCGCTGCTACGTTATCTCCATATTCTGATACGTTTTATTATTACTCGGCTGCTATAGATTTCTATGATTCTGCTGCTATGTCTTGTTAATATACTTCTTCAATGTTTTTTTCATGATCTGTCATCTTATTAGTCTGTCATGTCACTCTCGTATTTTACTTCATCATCTTCATATTGTGCATTGTATTCCTTCTATTCTGCTGTCTTCTTTATAAGAATAAACTAAACCTTCATTATCTTCTCCTAAGCCCTCTATATATTTTGCTATGTCTTCTTCGGATTCTTCAGATATTTCTTTTTTTATAATCTCCAATGTCGTCTTCATTTTCCGTAAAATACTCTTCATATTCTGCTACATCAACGCCAAATTCCGGTAGTTCTAATTCTGCTGTTACGTACGCTTCATTTTTTCTTTCTCTGTTGTCATGTTCTACTACATGTTCATATTCGGCGACATGCTGATATTCTGCTCTTTCATCATTTTCTGCTACCTCTAATATTCTGTTATGTCTTCTTCATAATCTCCTGTTTCTTCATTTCAGCTGCTATGTTATTTTCATACTCTGCAATGTTTTATTATGATTCGGCTGCTATAGCTTGCTAATATTCTGCTACTATGTCTTGTTATTTTACATCTGCTACGTTTTTTTCATAATCTGCTGCTGCATCTGTATAATATCCTGCTACGTCTTGTTCGTAAAATGCTGCTACGTGTTTTCTTTTATATCTTTCTCCTAGCTACAATTTATGTTCCGCTACGTTCTTCATGGTCTGCTCCTACGTCATATTCTTATGTGCTCCTACAGCTTCTTCATATGTGCTGCTACGTCTTCTTCATTTTCATCTGCTATGTCATCTTCATCTTCTACAATGACTGTTTTTATGTACTGCTACGTTTTGTTCATATACTTCTGCTATGTGTTCTTCATATTCTGCTGCATGTTCTTGAGAGTCATCTGCTACCTCATCATGATTTTTGTGCTATCTTAATATTTTGCTCCTATGGCTTATTTGTATTCTGCTGCTTCATCTGCTTCATAATCTGAACCTATGTTGCGTTCTACCATGTCGTCTTCATATTCTGCTACATAGTCTTCATATTCTGCTACGTCTTCTATATCAAATCATTCTTGTTGATACTCGTCACCCAAGTCTTTTTTTTTCATAATTGTCTCCTACATCTTCTTCGTATATCTCAGATGTGTCAATTTTTTAGACATATTCAAGACCTGCTATGTAATCTCCATATACCGCTATGTTATCTTCATATTCGCTACCTAATCTTCATATTCTGTCACACCAACTTCATATTTTGTGCTGTGTTTTCATGTTCTACAACATGCTCATATATTTCTGTTTCTTCGTTTCCTGCTGCCTCTTTCTAATCTGCTATGCCTTCTTAACATTTTGCTGCTATGTTATCTTCATAATTTCACGTCATGTTAATATTCTGCTCATATAGCTCGTTATAATGCTGCTGCTACATCTTGTTAGTATTCTGCTGCTACGCCTTGTTCTTGTCCTGCTGTCACTCCTCCTTCGTATTGTGCTGCTACGTCTTCTTCATATTATTCTGCTACGTCAGCTTCATTATCCACAATGCTTTTTTCTTCTGCCACTAAATTTTTTTTGTATACTTCTGCTGTCTTTTTTCATTACCTGCTTCATCTTTTTCTCATTCATTTGCTACAACATCATGTTTTTCGAGCTGTCTTGATATTTTCTTTTTATGGCTTCTTCGTGTTCTGCTGCTTCGTCTTCTTCATATTCGGCACCTTAGTCATATTCTGCTATGTATTTTTCATATTCTGCTGCATCTTCTTCAGATTCATTTGCTATGTCATCGCGATTCGTGCTAAATTGTTATCTTCCTGCTATGATTTCTTCATATTTTGCTGCTTCGTTTTCTTCATTTTAAGCAACTTCATCACATTCTGCTACATTGTCATCAGATTGTGCTTCGTCAGCTTCAGAGTCTCTTATGTCATGCTTTCAGTTTTTTGGGTCATCATCACAATCTGTTAAGTTATCCGCATATTCTGCAATGCCTCCAATGTATTCTTCAGCTACGTCTTTTTCGTACTCTTTAGCGATGTCTTCTTCATAATCTTCAGCCAAGACTTCAAATTCCTCACCTACATCTTCTTAGTATTCGCCTTCTATGCCTTCCTCACATTTTGCTACATCTTCGTATACTTCAGCTCTGCCATTTTTATACTTTTTTGACAACTTCTTGTTCCGCTATGTAAAATTCACATACTTCTACGCAATCTTCATATTATCTACATATACTTCACATTCTGCTACACCAAATTTATTTTCTTGTGCTACGTCTTTATGTTCTGCTACACCTTTTCCATATTCTGCTGCTACGTCATCTTCATATACCTATGTCTTGGTAATATTCTGCTTGTATAGCTTGTTATAATTCGGCAGCTATGTCTTGTTAATATTGTGCTCCTATACCTTGTTCTTCTTCTGCTGCTACGTCATTTTCATATCGTGCTACGTTTTTCATACTCTGCTATATCCTATTTACCTTCTGCTTCACTTTCTTCATATTCTCCTACGTCATATTCATACTTTGCGAATGTCAATCTTATAGTCTATGTCTTTTCTATATCCTTAAGCTACACCATCTTCAAATCTTGCTATATCTTCTTTATTTTCATCATCTTAGACAACGTCACTGTCTTCTCCTACATCTTCATATTCTTCAGATATTTCATTTCCATATTCTGCTACATCATCTTTCCCTTGTGGTACGTAGTATGCGTTCTCCCCCGGTACTCTTTCTTTTCTTCTGCAACGTCAATAATATGTTCTACTGCATCTTCTTATATGTTGAAGGTTTTCTTTTAAGTCTTCTACTATGTCTTCTTTATGTTCTTCTGCTACGTCTTCTTTATTTTTATCTCTTTTGTCGTCCTCTTCTTCTGCTATGCCTTCTTCAAACTCTGCTGCTATTTTTTTGCATATTCAATTTCAGCGTGTTGCTTCTAATCTGCTAATATGTCTTCATGTTATGCTACAACTTCATACTCTCCTATTTCTTCACTTTCTGCTATGTCTTCAAGTTGTACTATATCTTCGTCATTTTCTTGCTTGTCTTGCTCTAATTCTCGTGCAATGTCGTGTTCACTTTCATCTGCTACCTCTTCTTCATTTTCATTTGATATGTCAGCTTCATATTCGTCTGCAACGTCATCTTCATAATCTACAATGTCTTTTTCTTCTCGTGCTACGTCTTGGTAATTCTCTGCTGCTATGTCTTGTCAATATTTTGCAGCTATATTTTCTTCTCAAACTTCTGCTAACTCTTCATATTCATCTGCTGTCACCTTCATACTTTTCTGTGTCTTCATGTTGTATGGCTATGGCTTCATCATATTTTGCTGCTATGTCTTCATATATCGCTGCGTCATCTTATTGGTCTGTCACACCATTCTCATATTCTACTTCTTCATCTTCATATTGTTCAATGTATTCCATATATTCTGCCATATCTTTTTATATGATTCAGCTACATCTTTCATATCTTCTCCTATGCCTTCTAAATATTTTGCTATGTCTTCGTATTCTTCAGCTATGTCATTTTTGTATTCTCCAATGTCGTCTCCATTTTCTGCAAAATACTCTTCTTATTCGGCTGCATCAACTTCATATTCCACTAGTTCTCATTCTGCTGTTACATATGCTTCAATTTCTTCTTCTCCATCGTCAGGTTCTACTACATGTTCCTATTCGGCAGCATGCTGATATTCAGTTTTTTTCATCATTTCTTGCTATCTCTAGTAGTCTGCTATGTCTTCTTCATAATCTCTTGTCTTCTTCATTTTAGCTGCTACGTTATCTCCATATTCTGCTACGTTTTATTATTACTCGGCTGCTATAGATTTCTATGATTCTGCTGCTATGTCTTGTTATTATACTTCTTCACTGTTTTTTAATGATCTGTCATCTTATTAGTCTGTCATGTCACCCTCATATTACTTCATGATCTTCATATTGTGCATTTTATTCCATATATTCTGCTATGTCTTCTTTATAGGATCAAACTACATCTTCATTATCTTCTCCTAAGCCTTTTATATAATTTTCCATGTCTTCTTCGGATTCTTAGGACATGTCTTTTTTATAATCTCTAATGTCGTCTTCATTTTCTGCAAAATACTCTTGATATTCTGCTACATCAACTTCATATTCCGGTAGTTCTAATTCTGCTGTCACGTATGCTTCATTTTTTTCCTTCTCTGTTGTCATGTTCTACTAGATGTTCTTATTCGGTGACATGCTGATATTCTGCTCTTTCATCATTTCCTGCTACCTCTAATAATCTGTCATGTCTTCTTCATTATCTCCTGTTTTCTTCATTTCAGCTGCTATGTTATCTTCATATTGTGCAACGTTTTCTTGTGAATTGGCTGCTATATCTTGCTATTATTCTGCTATTATGTCTTTTTATTTTACATCTGCTATGTTTTCTTCGTAATCTGCTGCTGTGTCTGCATATTATCCTGCTACGTCTTGTTCATATTATGCTGCTCCGTGTTTTCTTTTATATCCTTCTCCTAGGTACAATTCATATTCTGCTACGTTCTTCATGTTCTGCTTCTACGTCATCTTCTTATGTGCTCCTACGGTTTCTTCATATGTGCTGCTACGTTTTCTTGATTTTCATCTGCTATGTCATCTTCATATTCTACGATGTTTGTTTTCATGTATTGCTACGTTTTCTTTATATACATCTGCTATGTATTTTTCATATTCAGCTGCATCTTCTTCAGATTCATATCCTAGGTCATCATGATTTTTGTTATATCTTGATATTTTGCTCCTATGGTTTCTTCGTATTCTGCTGCTTCATCTGCTTCATATTCTGAAGCTATGTTGTCTTCTACTACATCGTGTTCATATTCTGCTGCATTATCTTTATACTCAGTTATGCCATCTTCAGATTTTTTAGATCATCGTCACATTCTGTTATATCAACCTCATATTCTGCTACGTCCTCATCATATTCTTCAGCTACGTCTTCTTCATACACTTCAGCTACGTCTTCTTAATATTTTTCAGGTACGTTTTCTCCATATTTGCCTCCTACGTCTTTTATACATTTTCTACATTGTCTTCGAATACTACAGCTATACATTTTTTAAATATTTTTCGACATCCTCTTCGTATTCCGCTGTGTATTCTTTGCTTGCCGCTACGTCATCTTCATATTCTCTACATAATCCTCACATTCTGCTACACCAACTTCATTTTTTGTGCTATGTCTTCACGTTCTGCTACATGTTCATACTTTTCTGTTTCTTAATTGTCTGCTTCTTCTTCATATTCAGCTGCTACAACATCTTCATATTCTGATGCCTTGTTATTATTCTGCTGGTATAGCTTATTATAATTCAGCTGCTAATTCTTGTTATTATTCTGCTTATATACCTTGTTCTTGTCCTGTTGCTACGTCTTCTTCATATTGTGCTGCTACGTCTTCTTCATATTATTCTGCTACGTCAGCTTCATATTCTACAATGTGTATTTCTGCCGCTACGTTTCCTTTTTATACTTCTGCTATGTGTTCTTCATATCCTGCCTATTCTTCTTCAAATTCATCTCCTACGTCATAATGATTTTTTGTGCTATGTTGATATCTTCCTGTTATGAATTCTTCATATTCTGCTGCTTCGTATTCTTCATATTCAGCACTTTCGTCCCATTCTGCTACATGGTCTTAACATTGTGCTTTATCAGCTTCTTAGTCTATTACATCATTCTTTCATTCTTTTAGGTCATCGTCACAATCTGTTACGTTATCCTCATATTCTGCTATGTCTTCGAAGTATTCTTCAGCTATGTCTTTTTCATACTCTTCAGCTACATCTTCTTTATAATCTTCAACCAAGTCTTCAAAATCTCACCTACGTCTTTTTCATATTCGTCTCCTACATCTTCACATCTTGCTACACCTTCGTATACTTCAGTAGTGCTATTTTTATATTTTGACAACTTCTTGTTCCACTTTGTAATCGCACATACTTCTAAGTAATCTTTATATGAGCTACATAATCTTCACATTCTGCTACACCAAATTCATTTTCTTGAGATACATCTTCATGTTCCACTGCATCTTTTTCATATTCTGCTGCTAAACCATCTTCATATTCTGATGCCTTGTTATTATTCTGGTGGTATAGCTTGTTACAAATCTGCAGCTATGTCTTGTTATTATTCTGTTCTTATGCCTTGTTCTTCTCCTGCTGCTACGTCATCTTCATATTGTTCTACGTTTTTCACAATCTGCTACATCCTATTTACCTTCTTCTGCTTCACTTCTTCATATTCTCCTACGTCAACTTTATACTCTAAAATATCAATCTTTTATTCTATGTCTTCTCTATATCATTAAGCAAAGTCATCTTCACAATCTGCTATATCTTCTTAATTTTAATGTTCTAAGCTATTGTCACTTTCTTCTGCTTCATAATATTCATATTCAACAGCTATATCATCTCCATATTCTTCTACATCATCATTTTCTTGTGGTACGTCGTATGCATTTTCTTCCGGTACTCTTCCTTTTCTTCTGCTATGGCATATATATATATTCTACTGCATTTTTTTATATTTAAAAGGTTTTTTAGGTCTCCTAGTACGTCTTCTTCAATTTGTTCTGTTAGGTCTTCTTTATATCCATCTCTTACGTTCTCCTTTTCTTCTGCTACGTCTTCACACTCTGCTGCTATTTTCTGCATATTCAGCTGCTGCGTTTTCCTTCTAACTTGCTACTACATCTTCATATTCTCCAATTTCTTCACTTTCTGCTATGGCTTCAAGTTGTACTATGTCTTCGCCATTTTCTTGCTTGTCTTGCTCAAATTCTGCTGCTATGTCGTGTTCAGTTTCATCTGCTACCCCTTCTTCGTTTTCAATTGATATGTCAGCTTCATATTCGGCTGCTACGTCATCTTCATAATCTACAATGTCTTTTTCTTCTCGTGCTACGTCTTGGTAATTCTCTGCTGCTCTGTCTTGTCAATATTTTGCAGCTATGTTTTCTTCTCAAAGTTCTGCAAAGTCTTCATATTCATCTGCTGTCATCTTCATACTTTTCTGTGTCTTCATGTTGTATGGCTACGGCTTCATCATATTTTGCTGCTACGTCTTCATATATTGCTGCGTCATCTTATTGGTCTGTCACATCATTCTCATATTCTACTTCATCATCTTAATATTGTTCAATGTATTCTTTATATTCTACTATGTCTTCTTTATATGATTCAGCTACATCTTTCATATCTTGTCGTATGCCTTCTTTATATTTTGCTATGTCGTCTTAGTAATCTTCAGCTATGTCATTTTTGTATTCTGCAATGTCGTCTTCATTTTCTGCAAAATACTCTTCTTATTCTGCTGCATCAACTTCATATTCCACTAGTTCTAATTCTGCTGTTACATATGCTTCATTTTCTTCTTCTCCGTCGTCATGTTCTACTACATGTTCCTATTCGGCAGCATGCTCATATTCTGTTTTTTTTTCAATATATCTTGCTACCTCTAATGGTCTGCTATGTCTTCTTCATAATCTCCTGTCTTCTTCATTTCAGCTGCTACGTTATCTCCATATTCTGCTACGTTTTATTATTACTCGGCTGCTATAGATTTCTATGAATCTGCTGCTATGTCTTCTTATTACACTTCTTCAATGTTTTTTCATGATCTGTCATCTTATTAGTCTGTCATGTCACCCTCATATTTTACTTCATCATCTTCATATTGTGCATTGTATTCCTTATATTCTGCTATGTCTTCTTTATAAGAATAAACTACATCTTCATTATCTTCTCCTAAGCCTTCTATATATTTTGCTAAGTCTTCTTCGAATTCTTCAGATATGTCTTTTTTATAATCTTCAATGTCGTCTTCATTTTCCGTAAAATACTCTTCATATTCCGGTAGTTCTGATTCTGCTGTTACATATGCTTCATTTTTTCCTTCTCTGTTGTCATGTTCTACTACATGTTCATATTCGGTGTCATGCTCATATTCTGCTCTTTCGTCACTTCCTGCTAACTCCTAATATTCTGCTATATGGTCTTCATAATCTCCTGTCTTCTTCATTTCAGCTGCTACGTTATCTTCATATTCTGCAACGTTCTATTATTATTCTGCTGCTATAGCTTGCTATCAATCTGCTGTTATGTCTTGTTATTATACAACCCCTATGTTTTATTCATAATCTGATGCTGCGTCTGTATAATAGCCTGCTACGTCTTGTCATATTACGCTGCTACGTGTTTTGTTCTTAAATCCTTCTCCTAGCTCCACTCTATATTCTGCTAAGTTCTTCATGTTCTGCTCCTACCTGTTCTTATGTGCTCCTACAACTTCTTCATATGTGTTGCTACGTCTTCTCCATTTTCATCTGCTTTGTCATCTTAATATTCTTCGATGCTTGTTTATGTATTGCTATGCTTTCTTCATATACTTTGCTATGTATTCTTTATATTCTGCTGCATCATCTTCAGATTCATTTTCTACGTCTTCAAGATATTTTTTGCTATACTGATATCTTCCTGCATTATATTTTTCATATTCTGCTGCTTCATTTTCTTAATATTCAGCACCTTTGTCACATTCTGATTCATTGTGTTCACATTGTGCTTTGTCAAATTCATAGTCTCTTACGACAACCTTTCATTCTTTTAGGTCATCATCACAATCTGTTACGTTATCCTAATATTCTGCTATGTCTTCAACGTATTCTTCAGCTATGTCTTTTTTATACGTTTAGGCTTTGTCTTCTTTCTAATCTTCAGCCAAGTCTTCAAATTCCTCACCCACATCTTCTTCTTATTGGTCTCTTACTTCTTCTTCACATTTTGCTACATCTTCGTATACTTCAGCTGTGCCATTTCTATATTTTTTGACAATATCTTCTTGTTTCGCTTTGTAATCTTCACATATTTTTACGTATAATCTTCTTATTCTCTACATAGTCTTCACATTCTGCTACACCAAATTCATTTTGTTCTGCTACGTCTTATTCACATTCTGCTGCTATTTTTGCATATTCAGTTGCTGTGTGTTCCTTCTAATCTTCAACTACGTCTTTATGTTCTGCTACATCTTCATATTCTCCTACTTCTTCACTTTCTGCTACGTCTTCAAGTTGTAGTATGCCTTCGTCATTTTCTACCTTGTCTTGCTCAAATTCTCCTGCAATGTCATGTTCATATTCATCTGCTACGTCTTCTTCATCTTCATTTGATATGTCACCTTCTTGTTCGGCTGCTACGTCATCTTCATAATCTACAATTGATTTTTTTACTCGTGCTATAGGTTGGTATTTGTCTGCTGCTATATCTTGTCAATATTTTGCTGCTAAGTTTTCTTCTTACGCTTCTGTAAATCTTCAAACTCAGCTGCTGTTACCTTCATACTTTTCTGTGTCTTCTTGTTGTATGACTACGGCTTCTTCATGTTTAGCTGCTACGTCTTCATATTTTGCACTGTCATCTTATTAGTCTGTCACGTCGTCCTCATATTCTACTTCATCATCTTTATAATATTCAATGTATTCCTTATATTCTGCTATGTCTGCTTTATATGATTCAGCTACATCTTCAATATCTTCTGCTATGCCTTCTACATATTTTGCTATGTCTTCTTCGTATTCTTCAGCTATGTCATTTCTATAGCCTCCAATGTCGTCTTCGTTTTCTGCAAAATACTGTTAATATCATGCTACATCAACCTCTTTTTCTGCTAGTTCTAATTCTGCTGTTACGTATGCTTCACTTTCTCCTTCCCTGTCTTCATGTTCTACTACATGTTCATATTCGGTGACATGCTTCCTTTATAATCTCCTGTCTTCTTCATTTGAGCTGCTACTTTATCTCCATATTCTGCAACGTTTATTATTACTCGGCTGCAATAGCTTACTATCATCCTGCTGCTATGTCTTGTTATACTTCTGCTATGTTTTTTCATAATCTGCTGCTGCATCTGTATATTATCCTGCTACATCTTGTTCATATAATGCTGCCTCCTGTTTTGTTTTATATCCTTCTCCTAGCTCCACTTTGTATTATGCTACGTTCTACCTGTTCTGCTCCTGCGTCATCATCATATGTGCTCCTACAGCTTCTTCATATGTGCTGCTACGTCTTCTTCATTTTCATCTGCTATGTCATCTTCATATTCTACGGTGTCTGTTTTGATGTACTGCAACGTTTTTTTCGTATACTTCTGCTATGTATTTTTCAAATTCTGCTGCATGTTCTTCAGATTCATCTGCTATGTCGTCACAGTTTTTTGTGTTATCTTGATATTTTGCTTCTTCGGCTTCTTCGTATTCTGCGGCTTCGTCTGCTTCATATTCTGAACCTATGTTGGCTTCTACAACGTGGTCTTCATATTCTGCTCCATCGTCTTCATGTTCTGCTACATCATCTTTATAGTCTGTTATGCCATCTTCAGATTCTTTTAGATCATCATCACACTCTGTTATGTCATCCTCATATTCTGCTACGTCTCCATCGTATTCTTGAGCTACGTCTTCTTCATATTCGTCACCTAAGTATTTTTCATATTCGTCTCCTAGATCTTCTTCGTATACCTCACATGTGTCAATTTTATTTTTTTCGACATATTCATGACCCGCTATGTAATCTTCAAATACTGCTAAGTTATCTTCTTAATCGCTACGTAATCTTCATATTCTTTCACACCAACATTATATTTTGTGCTGTGTTTTTATGTTCTACTAAATGTTCATATATTTGTGTTTCTTCAATTCCTGCCGACTCTTTCCATTCTGCTATGCCTTCTTGAATTTCTGCTGCTATGTCATCTTCATATTTTCACGTCATGTTAATATTCTGTTAATAGAGCTTGTTATAATGCTGCTGCTACGTCTTGTTCCTATTCTGCTGCTACACCTTGTACTTATCCTTTTGCCACTTCTCCTTCATATTGTTCTGCTACATCTTCTTCGTATTATTCTGCTACGTCAGCTTCATTATCTACAATGTCTTTTTTCTTCTGCCACTAAATTTTTTCGTGTACTTCTGCTATGTCTTTTTTCATATCCTGCTTCATCTTCTTCTCATCCATCTGCTATGACATCATGTTTATTGTGCTGTCTTGATATTTTTCTTTTATGGCTTCTTCATGTTCTGCTGCTTCGTCTTCTTCATATTCGGCACCTATGTCATATTCTACTATGTCATCTTCATATTCTGCTACATTGTCTTCATATTTTTCTACATCTTCAGAGTCTGTTATGTCATCGTTTCAATCTTTTAGATCCGTCACACTCTGTTACGTTGTCCTCATATTCCGCTATACGTCTTCATATTTTGCTACATCTTCTTCGTATACTACAGCTATACCTTTATTATATATTTCGATATCTTCTTCATATTCCGCTGTGTATTCTTCACATGCCACTAAGTGATCTTCATATTCATCACATAATCCTCACATTCTGCTACACCAACATCCCTTTCTTGTGCTATATTTTCATGTTCTGGTTCCCGTTCAAATTTTTCTGTTTCTTAATTTTCTGCTACTTCTTATTCAGCTGCTATGTCATCTACATATTCTCATGTCTTTTTATTTTATTATTTTTATTATGTTCATATTCGGTGACATGCTTAAAATCTGTTTTTCCACCATTTCCTGCTACCTCTAATCATCTGCTATGTTTCCTTCATAATGTCCTGTCTTCTTCATTTGAGCTGCTACTTTATCTCCATATTCTGCAACGTTTTATTATTACTCGGCTGCAATAGCTTACTATCATTCTGCTGCTATGTCTTGTTATACTTGTGCTATGTTTTTTTCATAATCTGCTGCTGCATCTGTATATTATCCTGCTACATCTTGTTCATATAATGCTGCCTCGTGTTTTGTTTTATATCCTTCTCCTAGCTCCACTTTGTATTATGCTACGTTCTACATGTTCTGCTCCTGCGTCATCATCATATGTGCTCCTACAGCTTCTTCATATGTGCTGCTACGTCTTCTTCATTTTCATCTGCTATGTCATCTTCATATTCTACGATGTCTATTTTGATGTACTGCAACGTGTTTTTCGTATACTTCTGCTATGTATTTTTCAAATTCTACTGCATGTTCTTCAGATTCATCTGCTTTGTCGTCACAATTTTTGTGTTATCTTGATATTTTGCTCCTTCGGCTTCTTCCTATTCTGCGGCTTCGTCTGCTTCATATTCTGAACCTATGTGTGCTTCTACAATGTCGTCTTCATATTCTGCTGCATCGTCTTCATGTTCTGCTACATCATCTTTATAGTCTGTTATGCCATCTTCAGATTCTTTTAGATCATTGTCACACTCTGTTATGTCATCGTTATATTCTGCTACGTCTTCATCGTATTCTTCAGCAACGTCTTCTTCATATTGTGGGCACGGCGAGTGGGTATGGCGAGACCGGAGGGAGTGGGCACGGCGAGACCGGAGGCATCATGTCACTCATGAACCGTTTCCTGTTTGCAACACAGGTTTTGCTGGCTGCGGCCGCCGCCGTTGGATCATGCCCGGCAAGCAAGTGTCGAAGCTACTACATGGATGATGCCAAATCTGATCCCGTCCTCTGGCCCTGTATTTCGTCATCGTCTGACTGGCAGCCAATTCTTGGCTTCACTGCGCAAGTGGTGTCATCACGTGAGCAGACGCATGGCACGACGTCACTCAACCCGGCTTTAAAAGACTTGCCCCAACGTTTCTTCACCAGTGGGCACAGCGAGACCGGAGGCATCATGTCACTCATGAACCGTTTCCTGTTTGCAACACAGGTTAGTTACTCATCATTTAAAAGTGATGGCCTGATTTTGTTATTTGTGCCATGCCCACGGACACGCTTGTTAATAGCGTACGACTGTATTCGTGTCTGTGAACTGCTTGTTTGTGGTGACATTGAACTTAACCCCGGTCCGTCTGTCGATGAAATGTTCGCGTCACTTCAATCTGGCCAAGCCACAATCTTGTCTGAACTAGCCGACATTCGAGAACGTCTTTTAACAACAGAAAAAACCGTGTCATCCCTAAATGCAAAATGGGTAGAAGTTAATGAACGGTTAATAGAAATTCGTGAAAAAACTTCAGAAATTGAATCACTTCAGACTGAAGTTCAAAGCTTAAAAGAAGTAATTCAACAACAAAACACTAAGCTGGCGGATCTTGAGGATCGCAGTCGGCGTTGCAACATCATTATTCATGGAATTAGTGAACAGGAAGGCGAAAATGAAAAATCGCTGCGACGTGAAGTGGTCGACAAGCTCTTCTCACAGAAGCTAAGGGAAACCGTCCGTTCTGTTGCCAGAATTCACCGTCTTGGGCAAAAATCTGGCAAAAGGCCTGTAATCGTTTACTTTCAGGACTTCCTAGAAAAAGAAGCAGTCATGCGGAAAGCTAAAATGCTCAAAGGCACTAAAATTTATTTGCAGAATGACTACAGTCAATACACCCTGCGTAAAAGGCGCCTTCTCTGGGAAACCGCCCAGGATGAAAAATCTCGAGGAAAACGTGTTTTCCTTGCTAACGAGAAGCTAAGCATTGATGGTAGCCTTTACGTATGGGACGAGACTAGAAACCAGCGTGTCCTTTTCCGAGAAGCTTGTAGGCTACGCGATAATCAATGACCTCACACGCACACTCGTTCAAAGGAACCTAGACTGCTAAGTTTCAATGCTCGAAGTTTAGTGAATAAGACTGAACAGCTTGAACAACTTATTTTCAGATATGATCCGCATGTAACGATGGTGTCTGAAACATGGTTACATAGTGATATCAGTGATGTGGATGATCCGTCGTATCAGATCTTTCGACGCGATCGCACAAGTAGGGGTGGAGGCGTGGCGATAATATTGAAAAACAGTTTTGCCGCCAGCGCACTTGCGCAAATAGATGACCACGAAAGCCTTTTTCTAAAAGTAAACTGCTGGGGCCACGTGTATGTTCTATGTGCTGTCTATCGGCCCCCGTTTTCTCCTCCGGAATTCTTATCACTGTTACGCGATCACATGTCGTCGTTAAAGTGTCCTCGTATTTTAATGGCTGGGGATTTCAACTTGCCCTCCATTAAGTGGTCGCAAAAGCTGACTGCCAATGTAATTGATAGCCCTCTGTATGGCATTATGCTTTCTTGCGACTTGCAACAAGTGGTACTTGAAAACACGCGCGTAATTGGTAATCATGGTTCGATATTAGATCTTGTATTTCTTAACAGAGATATTCCGTCGTACGACGTAGCCATTGAAGAGGGTATATCAGACCACAAGCTAGTACTGGTGACTTGTAAACTTGCTGATAGTGCGCAACACCCCAAAACAGTTACAAAAACCGTAAAAGATATGGCGAAGGCTGATGATCAGTCTATTCTTGATGTATTATGGCAGCTTGTAGACCAGGAACCCCGCAGTGATGTCATTTTTTGTAGCTACCCTTTAAGCATGCTCTACTGCACTGTTTAGAATCTTTTGTTCCTGACCGCCACGTTAAAACAAGGAGGGCTAATCTCTGGGTAACCCGCGACATTGTACACATTAAGCGAAAACTAAAGCGCTCCAAAAAGAAATCAAACAGTAATCCCGATGGTATTCAACAAATTCAAGCTGAACTTTCTTGCGCACAAACAGCATCCCGAGATAAATATTTTTCATCGACCTTACCGAGTTTCTTAAAGAATAATCCGGAAAAATTTTGGCAATACTTGGGAAATAAGGCTCCAACTTTAGAAAAATTAAGGGAGAATGACTTAGTAGTTACTGACTTAACAGAAATTTCCAACATTATGAATGATTATCTTCATTCCGTGTTTTCTTCAAAAGATACTACAACTCTCTAACTTGTTCCATCCTTGCCTGATTCGAATTTTATCAGCTTTGAGGGTGTGTTGTCACTGTTACTTGGCGTAAAAGAAAAATCCTCTGGTGGCCCTGACGGCATACCGAATTCTTTCTTGCGTCGATACGCTGAACCAATATCGCATATTTTAACCACTGTTTTCTCTGAATCACTCAAAACGGCAACGTTACCAGATGACTGGCATCTCGCCAGGGTTGTAGCTGTGCATAAGAAAGGTGATCGCCCGCTGAAGGAAAACTACCGCCCAATTTCCCTAACGTCTACATGCTGCAAGGTACTTGAACACATTATTGCTCACTTTATTACCAATTTTCTTGAAAATAATAACCTGTTGTCTCCAGCCCAGCATGGCTTTCGGAAAAAATTATCAACGTGCACGCAGCTAGTTGCAACAGTTCATGATATCGCACAAATACTTGATTTTTCAGGCCAGGTTGATTTAATTTTTTTCAACTTTAGCAAGGCATTTGACCGCGTTCCCCATGGCAAACTTCTCATAAAGCTCTGAAACCTGAATGTTCCATCTTTCATCATAAGTTGGATAGAGGCTTATCTTTCAAACCGCGCTCAGTACGTTGACGTGGGGGGACATATTTCTAACACGTTAACGGTATTATCAGGTGTCCCACAGGGAAGTGTTTTAGGGCCGATTCTTTTTCTTATATACATAAATGATATAGCTGACATGGTTGAGTCTAACATTAGTATCCGATTGTTCGCTGACGACTCCGTAGTATATAAAAAAGTGACATGCCAACAAGATCAGGTCGATCTAAGTCTTGCATTACACAAGTTAGTGAGTGGTGTACTCGGTCGTCAATGACATTAAACTCTGACAAAACGGTACTCCTACGTGTGACAAGAAAAAAACAGCCATTCACGTTTACCTACAACGTCCAAGGAACACCAGTACGTGAAGTAAATGAATATAAATACCTAGGAGTAACCATTACAAACACACTTTCTTGGTCCGCACATATAACAAATGTCTCCGCATCAGCTTCTCGTAAGCTTGGTTTTCTGAGGCACAAACTGAAAAAAGCCCCTCCGAAATTAAAAATGCTCGCGTACAAAGCGTATATTTTGCCTAAACTTGAATATGCATCAGTGGTTTGGGACCCTTTCTACAAAAAAGACATTCAAAAACTTGAAATGGTTCAAAGACGCGCTGTACGTTTTATTTTTTCTAAGTTTAAATCATCTGATTCTCCGACAAAATTAATGTAAGACAACGATGTTCCTGTGCTTGAAGATCGCCGCAGAATCGCACGCCTGAAATTCTTGCATTCCATTTATAATGGTAAGCTGAATATTCCTGCCCATAAATACATACAACCATTCTCTCCTCGCGCATCTAGGCATCGTCATATGCATAATCTGCTCCCATACACCACGCGGACTAACATCTTTAAAAACTCTTTCTTTCCCCGAACAATTATTCAGTGGAATAGCTTACCACCTGATGTTATTTCATCTGATGACTTCGAGAAAGCGTTGCTCGGAGCATCTCAACCGTGACATAAGCGCACCTTCTCTGTACTGCTAGTGCTTAATATAATGTTTATACTCTGTATTCATGCGATATCACTTTTTCGGATTGTTGGTGCTCAGTATTTGTAATAGTTGACGCGTTTCCATGTGTATAAATTTGTCTGTACGTATGTGTATATTCTTTTTTTGTGCTTTAAGACATCACTAAGTCTTCTTCATATTCGTCTCCTACATCTTCTTTGTATACCTCACATGTGTCAATTTTATTTTTTTCGACATATTCATGACCCGCTATGTAATCTTCAGATACCGCTAAGTTATCTTCATAATTGCTACGTAATCTTCATATTCTTTCACACCAACTTTATATTTTGTGCTATGTTTTCATGTTCTATACATGTTCATATATTTCTGTATCTTCGATTCCTGCTATCTCTTTCTACTCTGCTATGCCTTTTTAACATTCTGCTGCTATGTCATCTTCATATTCTCACGTCATGTTAATATTCTGCTGATATAGCTCGTTATAATGCTGCTGCTACGTCTTCTTCCTATTCTGCTGCTACGCCTTGTTCTTTTCCTTCCGCAACTTCTCCTTCATATTGTGCTGCTACGTCTTCGTCTTCTTCGTATTAATCTGCTACGTCAGCCTCATTATCTACAATGTCTTTTTTCTTCTGCCACTAAATTTTCTTCGTATACTTCTGTTATGTCTTTTTTCATGTCCTGCTTCATCTTCTTCTCATTCATCTCCTACAACATCATGTTTATCCTGCTGTCTTGATATTTTCGTTTTATGGCTTCTTCATATTCTGCTGCTTCGTCTTCTTCATATTCGGCACCTTTGTCATTCCACTATGTCATCTTCATATTCTGCTACATCGTCTTCGTACTTTGCAACATCTACAGAGCCTGTTACGTCATCCTTTCATTATTTAGGATCCGTCACATTCTGTTAGGTTGTCCTCATATTCTGATATACGTCTTCATATTTTGCTAAATCTTCTTCGTATACTACAGCTATATCTTTTTTATAGATTTCGATATATTCTTCATATTCCGCTGTGAATTCTTCACATGCCACTATGCAATCTTCATATTCACTACATAATCCTCACATTCTGTTACACCAACTTCACAATCTTGTGCTATGTTTTCATGTTCTGCTATATCTTCATAATTTTCTGCTACTTCTTCTTATTCAGCTGCTACGTCATCTTCACATTCTCATGTCTTGTTATTACTTTGCTGCTATAGCTTGTTATATTTCTGCTGCTAATTCTTTTATTAATCTGCTTATATGCCTTGTTCTTGTCCTGCTGATACGTCTTCTTCATATTGCGCTGCTACGTCTTGTTCATATTAGTCTGCTATGTCAGCTTCATATTCTGCACTGTGTTTTTTGTCCGCTACGTATTCTTCATATATTTCTGCTATGTCTTCTTCATATCCTGCTTAATCTTCAAATTCATCTGCTACGTCATCATGATTTTTGTGCTACATTGATATCTTCCTGCTATGATTTATTCATAATCTGCTGCTTTCTTTTCTTCATATTCAGCACCTACGTCACAGTCTGCTACACCGTCTTCGCATTGTGCTTTGTCATCTTCATAGTCTCCTTTTTCATCCTTTCATTCTTTTAGGTCATCGTCAGATTCTGTTACATTATCCTCATATTCTACTATGTCTTCATCGTATACTTCAGCTACCTTATTTTCATGCTCTTCAGCTACGTCTTCTTTATAATCTTTAGCCAAGTTTTCAAATTTGTCTCCTAGGTGTTCTTCATATACGTCTCCTACACCTTCTTCACGTTTTGCTTTATCTTCGTATATTCATCTGTGCCATTTTTATATTTTTTGATCACTTCTAGTTCTCCTTTGTAATCTTCACATACATCTACGTAATATTTATATTCATTACATAATCTTCGCATTTTGCAACACTGAATTCGATTTTTGTGCTACGTCTTTGTGTTCTGCTACACCTTTTTATATTCTGCTGCTATGTCATCTTCATATTCCCATGTCTTGTTAATATTCTGTTGGTATAGCTTGTTTTAATTATGCAGTTATGTCTTGCTATCATTATGCTCGTATGCCTTCTTCTCCTTCTGCTGCTACGTCATTTTCATATCGTGGTACTTTTTCATATTCTGTTACATCATATTTACCTTCTTCTGCTCCGCCTTCATCATATTCTCCTATGGCATATTCATACTCTGCCATGTAAAACCGATACTCTATGTCTTCTCCTTATTCTTTAGCTACGTCAGCTTTATACTCTGCTAGATCTCCTCCAATTTCATCTTCTAAGCCACCATCACTTTCTTCTGCGACATCTCATTCATATTCTTCAGATATGTCATCTCCATTTTCTGCTCTATCATCACTTCCTTGTGGTATATCATACGAATTTTTTCTGGTACTCTTCGTTTTCTTCTGCTACATCATTTATATATTCTACTGCATCTTTTTTATATTTTGAAGGTTTTGTTTTAAGCCTTCTAATACGTCTTCTTCATTTTCTTCTGCTATGTCTTCTTTATTTCTATCTCTTTTGTCCTCCTCATCTTCTGCTACGTCTTTTTCACACTCTGCTGCTATTTTTTTGCATTTTCAGTTGCTGCGTGTTTTTTCTAATCTGCTACTACGCCTTCATGTTCTGCTACATCTTCGAATTCTCCTACTTCTTCAATTTCTGCTACGTCTTCAAGTTGTACTATGCCTTCGTCATTTTCTACCTTGTCTTGCACATATTCTCCTGGTATGTCGTGTTCAATTTCATCTGCTACTTCTTCTCGATTTTCATTTTATATGTCACCTTCATTTGCGGCTGCTATGTCATCTTCATAATCTACAATGTCCTTTTCTTCTCGTGCTACGTCGTGGTAATTCTCTGCTGCTAAGTCTTGTCAATCTCTTGCTGCTAAGATTGCTTCTTATGTTTCTGCTAAATCCTCATAATCATCTGCTGTCACCTTCATACTTTTATTCGTATTTATATTGTATGGCTATGGCGTCTTCATATTTTGCTGCTACGACTTCATAAATTGATGGCCATCTGAAAAGTCTGTCACGTCATACTCATATTCTGCTTCATCATCTTCATCTTCTACTATGTCTTTTTTAAATCATTCAGCTACATCTTCAATACCTTCTCCTAGGCCTTCTATATATTTTGCTATGTCTTCTTTGTATTCTCCAGCTATGTCATTTTTATGTTCTCCAATATCGTCTTCATTTTCCGTGAAATAACCTTCATATTCTGTGCATCAACTTCATATTTCACTAGGTGTAATTCTGCTGTTACGTATGCTTCATTATCTTCTTCTCTGTCGTCATGCCCTAATACATGTTCATATTCAGCGACATGCTAATATTCTGCACGTTCATCGTTTCCTACTACCTCCTAATCATCTGCGATGTCTTCTTCAGCATCTCCTGTCTTCGTCATTTCAGCTGCTACTTTATCTCCATATTGTTCAACGATTTATTAATACTCGGCTGCTATTGCTTGCTATCGTTCTGCTGCTTTGTCTTGTTTTTTTACTTATGCTATGTTTTTTTTATAATCTGCTACTGTGTCTGTATAATATCTTGCAACGTCTTGTTCATATTATGCTTCTAAGTGTTTTCTTTTATATCCTTCTCCTAGCTCCAAGTCATATTCTCCTACGTTCTACATGTTCTGCTCCTACGTCCTCTTCTTATGTGCTCCTACAGCTTCTTCAAATGTGCAGCTACGCCTTCTTCATTTTCATCTGCTATGTCTTCTTCATAATCTACGATGTCTGTTTTTATGTACTGCTACGTTTTCTTCGTATACTTCTGCTATGTATTCTTTATGTTCTGCTGCATGTTCTTCAGATTCATCTGCTACTTCGTCATAATTTTTGTGCTATCTTGATATTTTGCTCCCATCGCTTGTTCGTATTCTGCTGCTTTGTCTGCTTCATATTCTGAACCTATGTTGCCTTCTGCTACGTCGTCTTCATATTCTGGTACATCATCTTTATAGTCTGTTATGCCATCTTCAGAATCTTGAAAATCGCCGTCACATATGGTATAGTCATCCTCATATTCTGCTACGTCTTCTTCATATTCGTCACATAAGTCTTTTTCATATTCGTCTCCTACAACTTCTTCGTATACCTCAGATGTGTCAATTTTATTTTTTTCGACATATTCAAGACCAGCATTGTAATCTCCTATTACCACTATGTTATCTTCATATTCGCTACATAATCTTCACATTCTGCCACACCAACTTTACATTTGTGCTGTGTTTCATGTTCTACTAAATGTTCATACATTTCTGTTTTTTTAATTTCCTGCTACCTCTTTCTCTTCTGCTACGCCCTCTTAACATTCTGCTGCTATGTCATCTTCATATTCTCACGTCATGTTAATATTCTGCTGATATAACTCGTTATATTGCTGCTGCTATGCCTTGTTGCTATTCTGCTGCTACGACTTGTTCTTGTCCTGCTGCCACTTCTCCTTCATATTATGCTGCTACGTCTTCTTCATATTAATCTGCTATATCAGCTTTATTATCTACAACGTCTTTTTTCTTCTGCCACTAAGTTTTATTCGTATACTTCTGATATATCTTTTTTCATATCCTGCTTCATCTTATTCTCAATCATCTGCTAAGACGTCATGTTTTTCGTGCTGTCTTGATATTTTTCTTTTATGGCTTCACCATGTTCTGCTGCTTCACCTTTTTCATATTCGGCACCTAAGTCATATTCCACTATGTCACCTTCATATTCTGCTACATCGCCATCATATTTTGCTACATCTTCAGAGTCTGTTACGTCATCCTTTCATTCATTTAGATCCGTCACATTCTGTTACGTTATCCTCATATATTGCTACATCTTTATTATATTATTCACCTACGTCTTTTTCATACACTTCAGCTACGTCTTCTTTATATTCTTCAGAAACGTCTTCTTGATATTTGTCTCCTACGTCTTCCTATTTGTCTCCTACGTCTTCATATTTTGCTACATCTTCGTATACTGCAGCTAGATCTTTTTTATATATTTCGACTTGTTCTTTATATTCGACTGTGTAGCTTCACATTCCACAACGTAATCTTCATATTGACTACATAACCCTCATATTCTGCTACCCCAACTTCATTTCCTTGTGCTATAACTTCATGTTCTGCTACAGGTTCATAATTGTCTGATTCTTAATTTTCTGCTACTTCTTCATAATCAGCTGGTACGTCATCTTCATATTCTTACATCTTGTTATTACTTTGCTGCTATAGCTTGCAAACCTATAGCAGCAAAGTAGCTAGCTTTGCTATAATTCTTATAGCTTAGCTATAATTCTGCTGCTAATTCTTCTTATTATTGTACTTATATGCCTTGTTCTTGTCCTGCTGCTATGTCTTCTTCATATTGTGCTGGTACGTCATCTTTATATTATTCTGCTACATCAGCTTCATATTCTACATGGTGTTTTTCTGCCGTTACGTTTTCTTCTTATACTTCTGCTATGTCTTCTTTATATCCTGCTTCATCTACAAATTCATCTGCTACGTCATGATGATTTTTGTGGTATATTGAAATCTTCCTGCTATGATTTCTTCATATACTGCTTCTTGGTTTTCTTCATACTCAGCACCTATGTCACATTCTGCACACTGTCTTGACATTGTGCTTCGTCATCTTCACAGTCTCTCATGTCATCCTTTCATTCCTTTAGGTCATCATCACATTCTGTTACGCTATCCTCATATTCTTCTGTCTTCATCCTCATCTTCAGCTACGTCTTCTTTATATTCTTCAGCTAAGTCTTCAAATTTGTCCCCTAGGTCTTCTTCATATTCTTCTCCTACACCTTCTTCACATTTTGCTACATCCTCATATACTTCAGCTGTGCCATTTTTATATTTTTTGATAACTTCTTGTTCCCCTTTGTAATCTTCGCATACTTCTACGTAATATTCATATTCGTTACATAATCTTCACATTTTGCTACACTGAATTCATTTTTGTGCTACGTCTTCGTGTTCTGCTACACCTTTTTATATTCTGCTGCTACGTCATCTTCATATTCCCATGTCTTGTTCATATTCTGCAGGTATAGCTTGTTATATTTTCGCAGCTATGTCTTGTTATTATTTTGCTCGTATGCCTTGTTCTCCTGCTGCTACGTCATCTTCATATCGTGCTACGTTTTTTATATTCTGCTACATCCTTTTTACCTTCTTCTGCTTCGCCTTCTTCATATTCTCCAACGTCATATTCATACTCTGCAATGTCAGCCTTATCTTCTCTTTTCTCCATATCCTTAAGCTGTGTCGTCTTCATATTCTGCTATATCTTCTTCATTTTCATCTTCTAAGCCATCGTCACTTTCTTCTGCTACATCTTCTTCATATTCTTCAGATATGTCATTTTCATATTCTGCTACATCATCATTTCCTTGTGGTATGTCGATTGCATTTTTTTCTGTTACTCATCGATTTCTTCTTCTAGGTCATTTATATATTCTACTGCATCTTTTTTATAGTTTGAAGGTTTTCTTTTTAGTCTCCTACTATGTCTTTTTCTATTTCTTCTGCTATGTCTTCTTTATTTCCATCTCTTTCGTCCTCCTCTTCTTCTGCTACGTCTTCTTCACACTCTGCTGCTATTTTTGCATATTCAGTTTCAGCTTGTTGCTTCTAATCTGCTACTACGACCTAATGTTCTGCTACATCTTATTATTCTCATACTTCTTCACTTTCTGCTATGTATTCAAGTTGTACTACGCCTTCGTCATTGTCTACCTTGTCTTGCAAATATTCTCCTTATATGTCACGTTCGATTTCATCTGCTACCTCTTCTTGATTTTCATTTGATATGTCACCTTGATATTCGCCTGCTATGTAATCTTCATAATCTACATTGTCCTTTTCTTCTCGTGATTCGTCTTGCTATTTCTCTGCTGCTAAATTTTGTCAATATTTTGCTGCTACGTTTGCTTTTTATACTTCTGCTAAATCTTCATATTCATCTGCTGCCACCGTCATACTTTTCTGTGTGTTCATGTTGTATGGCTACGAATTCTTCATATGTTGCTGCTATGTCTTCAAATATTGATCGCCATCTGATTAGTCTGTCACGTCATCCTCACATTCTGCTTCATCATCTTCACATTGTGCAATGTATTCCTTATATTCTGCTATGTCTTCATCATATGATTCAGCTACATCTTCATTATCTTCTCCTAATCCTTCTATATATTTTGCTATGTCTTCTTCGTACTCTTCAGCGATGTCATTTTTATAATATCCTATGTCGTCTTCATTTTCAGCAAAATACTGCTCATATTCTGCTACATCAACTTCATAATCCACTAGTTCTAATTCTGCTGTTACGTATGCTTCATTTGCTTCTTCTCTGTCGTCATGTTCTACTATATGTTCATATTCGGCGACATGCTCATATTCTGTATTTTCATCATTTCCTGCTATCTCTAATAATCTGTCAAGTTTTCTTCATAATCTCCTGTCTTCATTTCAGCTACTAGGTTATCTCCTTAATCTGCAATGTTTTATTATTACTCAGCTGCTATAGCTTGCTATCATTCTGCTGCTATGTCTTGTTATTATACAACTGCTATTTTTTCTTCATAATCTGATACCTCGTCTGTATAATATCCTGCTAGGTCTCGTTCGTATTATGCTGGTACGTATTTTCTTTATATTCTTCTCCTAGCTCCAATTTCATATTCTCCTACGTTCTTCATGTTCTGCTCCTACATCGTCTTCTTATGTGCTCCTACAGCTTCTTCATATGTGCTGCTACGTCCTCTTCATTTTCATCTGCTATGTCATCTTAAACTTCTACGATGTCTGTTTTTATGTACTGCTACATTTTTACGTATACTTCTGCTAGGCATTCTTCAGATTCTGCTGCATGTTCTTCAGATTCATCTACTACGTCATCGTGATTTTTTGTGCTATCTTGATATTTTGCTCCTATGGCTTCTTCGTATTCTGTTACTTTGCCTGCTTCATATTATGAACCAATGTTGTCTTCTACTACGTCGTCTTCAGATTCTGCTACATCGTCTTCATATTCTGCTACGTCATTTTTATAGTCGGTTGTGCCATCTTCAGATTATTTTAGATCACCGACACATACTGTTATGTCATCGTCATATTCTGCTACGTCTTAATCATATTCTTCAGCAACGTCTGCTTCATATTCGTCACCTAAGTCTTTTTCGTATTTGTCTCCTACATCTTCTTCGTATGCCTCAGATGTGTCAAATTTTTTTCGACATAATCATGACCCGCTATGTAATCTCCATATAGTGCTAAGTTATCTTCATATTCGCTACATAATATTCATATTCTGCCACACCAACTTTATATTTTGGGCTGTGTTTTCTTGTTCTACTACATGTTCATATATTTCTGTTTCTTCATGTGTCTTCATGTTCTGTTTTCTCTGTGTCTTCATGTTGTACGGCTACAGCTTCTTCATATTTTGCTGCTATGCCTCCATATTTTCCTCGGTCATCTTATTAGTCTATCACGTCATCATCATATTCTGCTTAATCATCTTCCTTCATACTGTGCAATGTATTCAATATCAGCAACGTCTGCTTCAGCAACGTCTGCTTCATATTCGTCACCTAAGTCTTTTTCATATTTGTCTCCTACATCTTCTTCGTATACCTCAGATGTGTCAAATTTTTTTCGACATATTCATGACCCGCTATGTAATCTCCAGATACCGTTATGTTATCTTCATATTCGCTACATAATATTCATATTCTGCCACACCAACTTTATAATTTGGGCTGTGTTTTCATGTTCTACTACATGTTCATATATTTCTATTCTTCATTTCCTGCTACTTCTTGCTATGCTGCTATGCCTTCTTAATATTCTGCTGCTATGTCATCTTCATATTCTCAGGTCATGTTAATATTCTGCTGTTACAGGTCGTTATAATTCTGCTGCTACGCTTTGTTCTTATCCTGCTTTTAGGTCTCCTTCATATTGTGCTGATACGTCTTCTTCATATTATTTTGCTACGTCAGCTTCATTATCTAGAATGTCTGTTTTCTTTTGCCGCATAATTTTGTTCGTATACTTCTGCTATGTTTTTTATCCTGCTCATGTTCTTCTAAATCATCTGCTATGACATCATGTTATTCATGCTATAATGATATTTTCTTTCAATGGCTTCTTCATGTTCTGCTACTTCGTCTTCTTCATATTTGGCACCCATGTTATAGTATACTATGTCATCTTCATAATCTGCTATATCGTCTTCATAATCTGCTTCATCATCTCGAGAGTCTGTTACGTCATCCCTTCATTACTTTAAGTCCGTCACATTCTGTTACGTTATCCTAATATTCTGCTACATCTTTATCATATTCTTCAGCTACATCTTCTTCATACACTTCAGCTACATGTTCTTTATATTCTTCAGTTACGTCTTCTTCATAGTCGCCTCCTACCTCTTCTTCAAATTTTGCTACATCTTCGTATACTACAGCTATACTTTTTTATATTTTACGACATCCTCTTCATATTCCGCTGTGTATTTTTCACATGCTGCTACGTAATCTTCATATTCACTACATATTCCTCAAATTCTGCTACACCAACTTCATTTTCTTGTGCTATGTCTTCATGTTCTGCTACATGTTCTGACTTTTCCGTTTCTTACTTTTTGCGCATCCTCATATTAAGCTGCTACGTGACCTTCATATTCTCACGTCTTGTTCTTATTCTGCTGCTATAGCTTGTTGTAATTCTGCTGCTAATTCTTGTTATTATTCAACTTATACGCCTCCTTCTTGTCCTGCTGCTATATCTTCTACATATTGTGCTGCGTAGTCTTCATCATATTATTCTGCTATGCCAGCTTCATATTCTACAATGCGTTTTTCTGCCTCAACGTTTTCTTCATATACTTTTGCTATGTCTTCTTATTATCCTGCTTCATCTTCTTCAAATTTATCTGCTATGTCATCATAATTTTTTGTGTCATAATAACATCTTCCTGCTATACTTCTACATATTCTGGTGCTTCGTTTTTCTTCATATTCCGCACCTACGTCACATTCTGCTACATCGTCTTCACATTCTGCTTCGTCATCTTCATGGTCTCTTATGTCATCCTTTCATTTCTTTAGGTCATCGTCACATTCTTATACGTTATCCTCATACTCTTATATGTCTTGATCGTATTCATCAGCTACGACTTTTTCATACTCTTCAGCTATGTCTTCTTTATAATCTTCAGCCATGTCTTGAAATTCGTCACCTATGTCTTCTTCATATTCCTGTCCTACGTCTTCTTCATATTTTGCTACATCTTCGTGTACTTCAGCTATGCTATTTTCATATTTTTGATCACTTCTTCTTGTTCTGCTTTGTACTCTTCACTTTGTTCTACGTAATCTTCATAATCGCTACATAATCTTCACATTCTGCTGCACCAAATTTTTTTCTTGTGCTATCTTTTTATGTTCTGCTACACCTTTTCATATTCTGCTGCTAAGTCTTCTTCATATTCCAATGTCTGGTTACTATTCTGCTGCTATAGCTTGTTATTATTCTGCTCGTATGCCTTGTTCTTCTCCTGCTGCTACATCATCTTCATATCATGCCATGTTTTTCATATTCTGCTACATCCTATTGACCTTCTTCTGCTTCGTCTTCTTCATATTCTCCTACATCATCTATACCCTGCAATATAAATCTTATATTTTATGTCTTCTCCATATCCTTAAACTAAGTCATGTTAACATTCTGCTATATCTTCTTCATTTTCATCTTCTAAGCCCTCATCACTTTCTTCTGCTACATCTTATTCATATTTCTTAGCTATGTCATTTCCATATTCTGCTACATCTTCACTTCCTTGTGATATGTCATTTTCTTCTGTTACTCTTCAATTTCTTCTGCTAGGTCATTTACATATTCCACTGCATCCTTTCTTATAATTTGAAGGTTTTCTTTTTAGTCTCCTACTATGTCTTCTTCAATTTCTTCTGCTATGTCTTCTTTATTTCCACCTCTTTTGTCCTCCTCTTCTTCTGCTACGTCTTCTTCAGACTCTTCTGCTATTTTCTGCATATTCAGCTGCTGCGTGTTCTTTCTAATCTGCTACCACGTCTTCATGTTCTGCTATATCTCCGTGTTCTTCTACTTCTTTAATTTCTGCTATTCCTTCAAGTTGCCCCACGCCTTCGTCAATTGCTACCTTGTCTTGCTCATGTTTTCCTTCTCAGTCACGTTCAATTTCTTCTGCTACCTCTTCTTCATTTTCATTTATATGTCACATTACTGTTTGGCTGCTACGTCAACTTCACAATCTACAATGTCTTTTTCTTCTCGTGCTACGTCTTGGTATTTCTCTACTGCTATGTCTTGTGAATATTTTGCTGCTATATTTTCTTCCTAATATTCGTCCAAATCTTCCTATTCATCTGCTGTCAACGTCCTACTTTCCTGTGCCTTCATGTTGTATGACAACAGCTTCTTCATATTTTGCTGCTTCATCTCCATATTTTACTCCGTCATCCTCATATTCTGCTTCATCATCTTCATATTGTGCAATGTATTCCTTATATTCTCCTATGTCTTCTTTATAAGATTCAGCTACATCATCATTATCTTTTCTTAAGCCATCTATATGTTTTGCTATTGTGTTCTTTGTATTCTTCAGATAAGTCATTTTTATAATCCCCAATGTCGTCTTGATTTTCCGTAAAATACTCTTCATATTCCGCTGTATCAACTTCATATTCCGCTTGGTTTAATTCTGCTGTTACGTATGCTTCATTTTCTTCTTCTCTGTCGTCATGTTCAACTACATGTTCATATTCGGCATTATGCTCATATTCTGCTCTTTCATCATTTCCTGCTACCTCATAATATTCTGCTATGTCTTCTTCACACTCTCCTGTCTTCTTCATTTCAGCTGCTACGTTTACTTCATATTGTACAACGTTTTAGTTTTATTCGGCTGCTATAGCTTGCTATCATTATGCTGCTATGTCTTGTTATAATACTTTTGCTATGTTTTCTTCATAATCAGCTGCAGTATCTGTATATTGTCCTGCTACGTCTTGTTTATAATATGCTGCTACGTGTTTTCTTTTATATCCTTCTCTTAGCTCCACTTCATATTCTGATACAGTCTTGATGTTCTGCTCCTACTGCTCCTACGTCGTCTTCTTAGGGGCTCCTACATCGTCTTCATAAGTGCTGCTACATCTTCTTCATTTTCATCTGCTATGTCATCTTCATATTCTAGGTTGTCTGTTTTTATATACTGCTACGGCTGCTACGTCATCTTCATAATCTACAATGTCATTTTCTTCTCGTTCTACGTCTTGGTATTTCTCTGCTGCTAAGTCTTGTGATTATTTTGCTGCTATATTTTCTTCTTAAACTTCTTCTAAATCTTCATATTCATCTGCTGTCACCTTCCTACTTTTCTGTATCTTCATGTTGTACGGCTACAGCTTCTTCATATTTTGCTGCTATGCCTCCATATTTTCCTCGGTCATCGTATTAGTCTATCACGTCATCATCATATTCTGCTTAATCATCTTCCTTTATACTGTGCAATGTATTCAATATATTCTGCTATGTCTTCTTTGTATGATTCAGCAACATCTTCTTCATTAGCTTCTCCTATGCCTTCTATATATTTTTATATGTATATATCAAAATATATATATTCTATATATTCTATATTCTATATATGGTTCAGCTATGTCATATTTATATTCTCCGATGTCGTCTTCATTTTCCGCAAAATCGTCTTCATATGCTGCTGCATCAACGTCATGATCCGCTAGGACTCAATCTGCTGTTACATATGCATCATTGCTTTCTTCTCTGTCGTCACGTTCTACATGTTCATATTTGGCGACATGCTCATAATCTTGTCTTGCATCATTTCCTGCTACCTTTTAATAATCTGCTATGTCTTCTTCATAATCTCCTGTCTTCTTCATTTCAGCTGCTACTTCATCTCCATATTGTGTAACAATTTATTATTACTCGGCTGCTATGGCTTGCTATCATTGTGCTGCTATGTCTTGTTATTATACTTCTATATTTTTTTCATAGTCTGCTGCTGTGTCTGTATAATGTCCTGCTACGTCTTGTTCATATTATGCTGCTACATGTTTTCTTTTACAACCTTTTCCTTCCTCCTATTCATATTCTTCTACGTTCTTCGTGTTCTGCTCCTACATCGTTATCTTATGTGCTCCTGTAGCTTCTTCATATGTGCTGCTACATCTTCTTGTCTTCTATGTGTCTTCTATGTGTCTTCTATGTGGTATGTCTTTAATGTGCTGCTACGTCAACTTCATATCCTACGATGTCCGTATTTATGTACTACTACGTTTTCTTCATATTCTTCTGCTATGTATTCTTCATATTCTGTTGTATCTTCTTCAGATTCATCTGCTACGTCATCTTGAACTTTTGTGCTAACTTGATATTTTGCTTCTATGGTTTCTTTGTATACTGCTGCTTCTTCTGCTTCATGTTCTGAACCTTTGTTGTCTTAAACTACGTCGGCTTCATATTCTGCTACATCGTCTTCATATTCCGCTACATCATTTGTATAGTCTGTTATGCCATCTTCTGATTCATTTAGATCATCGTAACATTCTGTTATGTCGCCCACATATTCTGCTACATCTTCATCATAATCTTCAGCTATGTCTTCTTCATACTCTTGAGCTACCTCTTATTCCTATTCGTCACCTAGGTCTTTTTCATAATCGTCACTTACATCTTCTTCATATTTTGCTACATCTTCTTCGTATACCTCAGATGTGTCAATTTTATATTTTTCGACATCTTCACGATCCGCTAATTAATCTCCAGAGACCACTATATTATCTTCATATACGCTACATAATTTTCATGTTCTGCCAAACCAACTTCATTTTCTAGTCCTGTTTCTTTATGTTCTACTACATGTTCATATTTTTCTGTTTCTTCATTTCCTGCTACCTCTTCGTAATCTGCTATGTCTTCTTAACATTCTGCTGCTATGTCATTTTCATATTCTCACGTCACGTTAATATTCTGCTGATATAGCTCGTTATAAGTCTGCTGCTATGGCTTGTTCTTCTCCTGCTACTCCTTGATATTTTATTTCTGTGGCTTTTTATGGTCTGCTGCTTCTTTTTAATATTCGGCAACTAAGTCATATTCTACGATGTCTTCTTCATATTCTGCTACATCGTCTTCATATTCTGCTACATCTTCTTCATATTCTGCTACATCATATTCAGAGTTTGTTTCGTTAACCTTTCATTCTTTTAGGTCCGTCACATTCTGTTATTTATTCCTCGTAATCTGCTACACCTTCATCATAATCTTCAGCTACATCTTCTTCATAATCATCTCCTACATCCTCTTTATATTTTGCTACATCTTCTTCGTATACTTTAGCTATACGTTTTTATATTTTTCGACATCTTTATATTTTGCTATGTAATCTTCACATGCCACTAAGTATACTTTTCATATTCACTACATAATCCTTACATTCTGCTTCACCAACTTCATTTTCTTGTGCTATGTCTTCAGGTTTTGTGGCATGTTCATGTTGTTCTGTTTCTTAATTTCCTGCTACATTTCATAATCGGCTGCTACGTCATCTTCATAATCTCACGTCTTGTTATTATTCTGCTGTTATAGCTTGTTATATTTCTGCTGCTAATTCTTGTTATTATTCTGCTTATATGCTTTGTTCTTCTCCTGCTGCTACATCATCATATTGTGCTGCGACGTCTTCGTCAAATAATCTGCTATGCCAGATTTATGTTCTACAATCTGTTTTTCTGCCGCTACGTTTTCTTAATATACTTCTGCTATGTCTTCTCCACATTCTGCTTCATCTTCTTCAAATTCATCTGCTACGTCATCATGAATTTTCAAGCTGAATTTATAATTTCCTACTATGATTTCCTCATAATCTAATGCTTCGTTTTCTTCATACTCAGCACCTACATCAAATTCTGCTACATCGTCTTCACATTCTGCTTCGTCATGTTTATAGTCCATCTACATCATTCTTTCATTCTTTTAGGTCATTGTCACAATTTTTTACGTTATCCTCATACTTTGCTAAGTCTTAATCGTATTCTTCAGCTACGTCTTTTTCATACTCTTCAGCTACGTCTTCTTTATATTCTTCAGCCACGTCTTCAAATTCGTCACCCACGTCTTCTTCATAATCGTCTCCTACATCTTCATATTTTTCAACATCTTCGTACGCTTCAGCTAAGGAATTTTTGTATTTTTTGATCGTTTCTTTATGTTCCGCGTTGCAGTCTTCACCTACTTCTATGTAATATTCATAATCGCTACATATTTTCACATTCTGCTACACCAAATTTATTTTCTTGTGCTACACCTTTTCATATTCTCCTGCTATGTCGTCTTCATGTTCCCATGTCTTGTTAATATTCTGCTGTTATAGCTTGTTATAATACTGCAGCTATGTCAGGTTATTATTCTGCTCGTACGCCTTGTTCTTCCTCAGCTGCTATGTCATCTTCATATCGTGCTACGTTTTTCATATTCTGCTACATCCTATTTACCTTCTTCTGCTTCGTCTTCTTCATATTCTCCTACATCATCTATACTCTGCAATATAAATCTTATATTTATGTATTCTGCATATCCTTAAGCTAAATCATGTTAACATTCTGCTATATATTTTTCATTTTCATCTTCTAAGCCATCATCACTTTCTTCTGCTACATCTTATTCATATTTTTTAGCTATGTCATTTCCATATTCTGCTACATCTTCACTTCCTTGTGGTATGTCGTATGCATTCTCTTCCATTGCTCTTCGATTTCTTCTGCTAGGTCATTTGCATATTCTACTGCAACCTTTTTTATAATTTGAAGGTTTTCTTTTTAGTCTCCTACTATGTCTTCTTCATTTTCTTCTGCTATGTTTTCTTTATTTCCAACTCTTTCGTCCTCCTCTTCTTCTGCTACGTCTTCTTCAGACTCTTCTGGTATTTTCTGCATATTCAGCTGCTGCGTGTTCTTTCTGATCTGCTACCACGTCTTCATGTTCTGTTACATCTCCGTGTTCTTCTACTTTTTTAATTTCTGCTATCCCTTCAAGTTGCCCCACGCCTTCGTCAATTTTTACCTTGTCTTGCTCATGTTCTCCTTCTAAGTCACGTTCAGTTTCTTCTGCTACCTCTTCTTCATTTTCATTTATTTGTCGCATTCCTGTTCGGCTGCTACGTCATCTTCACCATCTACAATGTCTTTTTCTCCTCGTGCTACGTCTTGGTATTTCTCTACTGCTATGTCTTTTGAATATTTTGCTGCTATATTTTCTTCTTAATATTTGTCCAAATCTTCCTATTCATCTGCTGTCAACTTCCTACTTTCCTGTGTCTTCTTGTTGTACGACAACAGCTTCTTCATATTTTGCTGCTTCACCTCCATATTTTACTCCGTCATCCTATTATTCTGCTTCATCATCTTAGTATTGTGCAATGTATTTTTTTATATTCTCCTATGTCTTCTTTATAAGATTCAGCTACATCTTCATTATTTTCTCCTAAGCCATCTATATGTTCTGCTATTGTGTTCTTTGTATTCTTCAGATAACTGATTTTTATAATCCCCAATGTTGTCTTCATTTTCCGCAAAATACTCTTCATATTCTGCTGTATCAACTTCTTATTCCACTTGGTTTATTTCTGCTGTTACGTATGGTTCTTTTTCTTCTTCTCTGTCGTCATGTTCAACTACATGTTCATATTCGTCGACATGCTCATATTCTGCTCTCATCATTTCCTGCTACCTCATAATATTCTGCTGTCTTCTTCACACTCTCCTGTCTTCTTCATTTCAGCTGCTACGTTATCTTCATATTGTACAACGTCTTATTTTTATTCAGCTGCTATAGCTTGCTATCATTCTGCTGCTATGTCTTGTTATAATACTTCTGCTATGTTTTCCTCATAATCAGCTGCAGTATCTGTATATTATCGTGCTATGTATTGATTATAATATGCTGCTACGTGTTTTCTTTTATATCTTTCTTTTAGCTCCAATTTATATTCTGATACGTTCTTGATGTTCTGCTCCGACTGCTCCTACATCGTCTTCTTCGGTGCTCCTACAGCGTCTTCATAAGTGCTGCTACATCTTCTTAATTTTCATCTGCTATGTCTACTTCATATTCTAGGATGTCTGTTTTTATGTACTGCTACGGCTGCTACGTCATCTTCATAATCCACAATGTCATTTGCTTCTCGTTCTACGTCTTGGTATTTCTCTGCTGCTATGTCTTGTGATTATTTTGCCGCTATATTTTCTGCTTGAACTTCTTCTAAATCTTCATATTCATCTGCTGTCACCTTCCTACTTTTTTGTGTCTTCATGTTGTATGGCTACAGCTTCTTCATATTTTGCTGCTACGCCCCCATATTTCGCTCGGTCATCTTATTAGTCTGTCACGTTATCCTCATATTCTGCTTCATCATCTTCATACTGTGCACTGTATTCCTTATATTCTGCTATGTATTCTTGATATAATTCAGCTACATCTTCTTCATTAACTTCTCCTATGCCTTCTATATATTTTTGTATGTATATATCAAAATATATATATTCTATATATTCTATATTCTATATATTCTTCAGGTATGTCATTTTTATATTCTACAATGTCGTCTTCATTTTCCGCAAAATCGTCTTCATATGCTGCTGCATCAACGTCATATTCCGCTAGGACTTATTCTGCTGTTACATATGCATAATTTCTTTCTTCTCTGTCGTCACGTTCTACTACATGTTCATATTCGGCGACATGCTCATAATCTTGTCTTGCATCATTTCCTGCTACCTTTAATTAATCTGCTATGTCTTCTTCATAATCTTCTGTCTTCTTTATTTCAGCTGCTATGTTATCTTCATATACTGCAATGTTTGCTTAATACTCGGCGGCTATGGCTTGCTATCATTCTGCTGCTATGTCTTGTTATTATACTTCTCATATGTTTTTTTTCATAGTGTGCTGCTGTGTCTGTATAATGTCCTGCTACGTCTTGTTCATATTATGCTACTACATGTTTTCTTTTACATCCTTTTCCTTCCTCCTATTCATAATCTTCTACAATCTTCGTGTTCTGCTCCTACATCGTTATCTTATGTGCTCCTATAGCTTCTTCATATGTGCTGCTACATCTTTTTGTCTTCTACTTGTCTTCTATGTGTCTTCTATGTGCTACGTTTTTTATGTGCTGCTATGTCATCTTCATATCCTACGATGTCCGTTTTCATGTACTACTACATTTTCTTCATATACTTCTGCTATGTATTCTTCATAATCTGTTGTATCTTCTTCAGATTCATGTGCTACGTCATCGTGAATTTTTGTGCTAACTTGATATTTTGCTTCGATGGTTTCTTTGTATACTGCTGCTTCCTCTGCTTCATATTCTGAACCTTTGTTGTCTTCAACTATGTCGGCTTCATATTCTGCAACATCGCCTTCATATTCTGCTACATCATCTTTATAGTCTGTCATGCCATCTTCCGATTCTTTGAGATCATCGTCACATTCTGATATGTCATCGTCATAATCTGCTACATCTTCATCATAGTCCAGCTACGACTTCTTCATACTCTTCAGCTACATCTTCTTCATATTCGTCACCTAGGTCTTTTTTATATTTGTCTCCTACATCTTCTTCATATTTTGCTACATCTTCTTCGTATACCTCAGATGTGTAAATTTTATATTTTTTGACATCTTCATGATCCGCTAATTAATCTCCAGATACCACTATATTATCTTCATTTTCGCAAGATAATCTTCATGTTCTGCCAAACCAACTTAATTTTCAAGTGCTATGTCTTCATGTTCTACTACATGTTCATATTTTTCTGTTTCTTTATTTGCTTCTACCTCTTCCTAATATTCTAAGCCTTCTTAACATTCTGCTGCTATGTCATCTTGATATTCTCACGTCATGTTAATATTCTGCTGATATAGCTCGTTATAATTCTGCTGTTACATGTTGTTACTATTCTGCTGCTACGCCTTGTTCTTCTCCTGCTGCCTCATCACCTTCATATTGTGCTGCTACGTTTTCTTCATATTAATCTGCTGCATTAGCTTCAACATCTACAATGTCCTTTTAGATGCGGAAGCATCTTATACTCGCGCCTTGTAGTGCGCCGTCCACGCCGCTTCTCGAACATTCGACAGCTGACGCGCGCGCAAGCGCCGTCGCGCCGTCGCCCACCATCTGTGCCGCGCGTGCTTCTCCTTCGAGAACATTCGACAGCTGACAGCGCATGCGCCGTCGCGCTGTATATATACTCAAGGTCGGCGCTCGCTCGCTCAGTTGCCGCTCGTCGGTTGGTTTGTACGGCGCGTCGACGTCCAAGGTCACGGTGAAATGAATTCCAACGAATTCACAAACACAATGATCGACGTCCCTTCGACCAGCGCCGTCCTTTCGCATACGTGTGTACGTGTTCACTCATTTAACACCCCCTCCTACAACCACGTTAACCAATTTAGCCATCGACCCAAGTAAGTCGCAATTTAACACCCCATTTCACAACCACGTTAACCAATTTAGCCATCGACCCAAGTAAGTCGCACTTTAACACCCCGTTAACCAATTATATGCTCCGCATCCTCCTCAGTGTTCCCCCGAGGGAAGCTGCGGGCAATTTTTTTCTTCTACTGCCAATTTTTTTCGTATACTTCTGCTATGTCTTTTTCATGTCCTGTTTAATCTTGTAAATCATCTGCTACGACATCATTCTTTATATTTTATTTAGATGGCTTCTTTATGTTCGGCTGCTTCGTCTTATTCTTATTTCCCACCTAAGTCATATTCTACTATGGAATCTTCATATTCTGCTACATCGTCTTCATATTCTGCTACATCATCTTCAGGGTCTGTTACGTCATCCTTTCATTCTTTTAGGTCTGTCACATTCTGTTATGTTATCCTCATATTCTGCTACATCTTTATCATATTCTTCAGCTACATCTTCTTTATACAATTCAGCTATGTCTTCTTCATAATCGTCACCTAGGTCTTTTTCATATTCATCTCCTACATCTTCTTCATAATTTGCTACATCTTCTTCGTATACCTCAGATGTGTCAATTTTATATTTTTCAACATCTTCATGTTCTGCTAGGTAATCTCCAGAAACCGCTATGTTATCTTCAAATTTGCTACATAATCTTCATATACTGCCACACCAACCGCATTTTCTCCTGCTGTGTCTTCATGTTCTACTACATGTTCATACTTTTCTGTTTCTTCGATTCCTGCCACTTCTTCCTATTCTGCTATGCCTTTACAACATTCCGGTGCTTCATATTTTGCTGCTACGTCTTCATATTTTCCTCCGTCATCTTATTAGTCTGTCATGTCACCCTCATAATCTACTTCTTCATCTACATATTGTGCAATGTATTCCTTATATTCTGCTATGTCTTCTCTATAGGATTCAGCTACATCTTCATTAGGTTCTTTTAGGCCTTCTGTATATTTTCCTATGTCTTCTTCGTATTCTTCAGATATGACATTTTTATAATCTCCAATGTCGTCTTCATTTCCACAAAATACTGTTCATTATCTGCTACATTTCCTTCATATTCCGCTAGTTCTAATTCTCCTGTTTCGTATGCTTCATTTTTTCTTCTCTGTTTTCAAGTTCTACTACATTTTCATATTCGGGGACATGCTCATAATCTGCTCTTTCATCATTTTCTGCTACCTCAATTATTCTGCTATGTCTTCTTCATAATCTCCTGTTTGCTTCATTTCAGCTGCTATGTTATCTTGATATTCTGCAATCATTTGTTATGACTCGGCTGCTATAGCTTGCTATCATTCTGCTACTATGTCTTGTTATTTTACATCTCCGATGTTTTCTTCATAATCTGCTGCTGCGTCTGTATAATATCCTGCTACGTCTTGTTCGTATTATACTGCTACGTGTTTTCTTTTATATGGTTCTCCTAGCTACAATTCATATTTTTCTACGTTCTTCGTGTTCTGCTCCTACGTCATCTTCTTATGTGCTCCTACAGTTTCTTCACATGTTCTGCTACCTTTTATTCATTTTCATCTGCTATGTCATCTTCATATTCTACGATGGTTTTTTTATTTATTGCTACTTTTCTTCATATGGGTCTGATATATATTTTTCATATTCTGCAGCATCTTCAGATTCATATCCTACATCATCATGATTTTTGTGCTATCTTGATATTTTGCTCCTATAGATTCTTCATATTCTGCTGCTTCGTTTCCTTCATATTCTGAAGCTATGTTGTCTTCTACTATATCGTCTTCATATTCTGCTACATCGTCTTCATATTCTGCTTCATCATCTTTATAGTCGGTTATGCCATCTTCAGATTTTTTAGATCATATGTCACATTCTGTTATGTCTACCTCATATTCTTCGGCTACGTCTTCTTCATACACTTTAGCTACGTCTTCTTGATAACCATCACCTAGGTCTTTTACATAATGGTCTCCTAGTCATCTTCATGTTTTGCTACATCTTCTTTGTATACCTCACATGTGTCAATTTTATATTTTTCGACATCTTCATGTTCCGCTATGTTATCTCCAGATACCGTTATGTTATCTTCATATTCTGTGCAGGATCTTCATAATATGCCCCACCAACATCATTTTCTTGTGCTGTGTCTTCATGTTCCACAACTTGTTCATAGTTTTCTGTTTATTCATTTCCTGCTACCTCTTCCTAATCTGATATGCCTTCTTAACATTCTGCTGATATGTTAGCTTCATATTCTCACGTCAAGTTAATATTCTGCTGATATAGCTGGTTATAATTCTGCTGCTCCGCCTTGTTCTTGTCCTGCTGCCATGTCTCCTGCATATTGTGCTTCTACATCTTCTTCATATTATTCCGCTACCTCAGCTTCATTATCTAGAATGTTTTTTTTCTTCTGCCGCTAAATTTTCTTCGTATACTTCTGCTATGTTTTTTTCATATCCTGCTTCATGTTTTTCTAATTCATCATTCACGACATCATGTTTTTGGTGCTGTATTGAAATTGTCTTTATATGACTTCTTCATGTTCTGCTGCTTCAGATACTACATATTCGGCGCCTATATCTTATTCTACTGTGTCATCTTTATAATCTGCTACATCGTCTTCATATTCTGCTACATCATGGTCATAATCTGTTACGTCGTCCTTTCATTCTTTTAGGTCCGTCACATTTTATTACGTTATCCTCATATTCTCCTACATCTTTATAAAATTCTTCAGCTACGACTTCTTTATATACTTCAGCAACGTGTTCTTAATATTCTTCAGGTACACCTTCTTCATATTTTCTACATCTTCTTCATATACTACAGCTATACATTTTTGATATTTTTCGACATCCTTATATGTATTCCGCTGTGTATTCGCATGCCTCTTCATATTCACTACATAATCCTCACAATCTGCTACACCAACTTCATTTTCTTGTGCTATGTGTTCACGTTCTGCTACATGTATCTTCTTCGTATACCTCAGATGTGTCAATTTTTTTGACACATTCAAGACCTGCTATGTAATCTCCATATACCGCTATGTTATCTTCATATTCGCTACATAATCTTCATATTCTGTCACACCAACTTCATAGTTTGTGCTGTGTTTTCATGTTCTACTACATGTTCATATATTTCTGTTTCTTCATTTCCTGCTACCTCTTTCTATTCTGCTATGCCTTCTTAACATTTTGCTGCTATGTTATCTTCTTATTCTCATGTCATGTTAATATTCTGCTGATATAGCTCGTTATAATGCTGCTGCTACGTCTTGTTACTATTCTGCTGCTACGCCTTGTTCTTGTCCTGCTGTCACTTCTCCTTCGTATTGTGCTGCTACGTCTTCTTCATATTCTGCTGCGTCAGCTTCATTATCTACAATGTTTTTTCTTCTGCCACTAAATTTTCTTTTATACTTCTGCTGTCTTTTTTCATTACCTGCTTCTTCTTGTTCTCATTCATCTGCTACAACATCATGTTTTTCGAGCTGTCTTCATATTTTCCTTTTGTGGCTTCTTCGTGTTCTGCTGCTTCGTCTTCTTCATTATTGGCACGTATGTCATATTCTGCTATGTATTTTTCATATTCTGCTGCATCTTCTTCAGATTCATTTGCAATGTCATCGCGATTTTTGTGCTAAATTGATATCTTCCTGCTATGATTTCTTCATATTCTGCTGCTTTGTTTCCTTCATGTTCAACAACTTCGTCACATTCTGCTACCTTGTCTTCACATTGTGCTTCGTCATCTTCAGAGTCTCTTACATCATGCTTTCATTTTTTTGGGTCATCATCACAATCTGTTAAGTTATCCGCATATTCTGCTATGCCTTCAATGTATTCTTCAGCTACATCTTTTGCATACTCTTTAGCTATGTCTTCTTTAAAATCTTCAGCCAAGTCTTCCAATTCCTCACCTATGTCTTCTTAGTCTTCGTCTCCTACGCCTTCCTCACATTTTGCTACATCTTCGTATACTTCAGCTCTGCCATTTTTATACTTTTTTGACAACTTCTTGTTCCGCTTTGTAATCTTCACATACTTCTACGCAATCTTCATATTAACTACATAATCTTCACACTCTGCTACATCAAATTTATTTTCTTGTGCTACGTCTTCATGTTCTGCTACACCTTTTTCATATTCTGCTGCTACGTTATCTTCATATACCCATGTCTTGGTAATATTCTGTTGGTATAGCTTGTTATAATTCGGCAGCTATGTCTTGTCAATATTGTGCTCCTATACCTTGTTCTTCTCCTTCTGCTACGTCATTTTCATATCGTGCTACGTTTTTCATACTCTGCTATATACTATTTACCTTCTGCTTCACCTTCTTCATATTCTCCTACATCATATTCATGCTTTGCAATGTCAATCTTATATTCTATGTCATTTCTATATCCTTAAGCTACATCATCTTCAAATCTTGCTATATCTTCTTCATTTTCATCTTCTGAGACATCTTCACTTTCTTCTCCTACATCTTCATATTCTTCAGATATTTTATTTCATATTCTGCTACATCATCATTCCCTTGTGGTACGTATTATGCATTCCCCCCCGGTACTCTTTCTTTTCTTCTGCTATGTCAATTGTATATTCTACTGCATCTTCCTATATTTTGAAGGTTTTCTTTTAAGTCTTCTTCTATGTCTTCTTCATGTTCTTCTGCTACGTCTTCTTTATTTCTATCTCTTTTGTCCTCCTCTTCTTTTTCTATGCCTTCTTCACACTCTGCTGCTATTTTTTGCATATTCAGTTTCAGCGTGTTTCTTCTAATTTGCTACTATGTCTTCATGTTATGCTACATCTTCATACTCTCCTATTTCTTCACTTTCTGCTATGTCTTCAAGTTGTACTAGTTCTTCTTCATTTTCTTGCTTGTCTTGCTCAAATTTTCCTGCTATGTCACGTTCGGTTTCTTCTGCTACCTCTTCTTCATTTTCATTTCATATGTCAGCTTCATATTCGGCAGCAACGTCATCTTCATAATCTACATTGTCTTTTTCTTCTCGTGCTACGTCTTGGTAATTCTCTACTGCTCTGTCTTGTCAATATTTTGCAGCAATGTTTTCTTCTCAAACTTCTGCTAAATCTTCATATTCATCTGCTGTCACCTTCATACATTTCTGTGTCTTCATGTTGTATGGCTATGGCTTCATCATATTTTGCTGCTACGTCTTCATATATTGCTGCGTCATCTTATAGGTCTGTCACGTCATTCTCATATTCTACTTTATCATCTTCATATTGTTCAATGTATTCCTTATATTCTGCTATGTCTTCTTTCTATGATTCGGCTACATTTTTCATATCTTCCCCTATGCCTTCTAAATATTTTGCTATGTCTTCTTCGTATTCTTCAGATATGTCCTTTTTATATTCTCCAATGTCGTCTTCATTTTCCGCAAAATACTCTTCATATTCTGCTACATCAACTTCATATTCCGCTAGTTCTAATTCTGCTGTTACGTGTGCTTCATTTTCTTCTTCTCCGTCGTCATGTTCTACTACATGTTCCTAATCGGCAGCATGCTCAAATTCTCTTTTTTCATCATTTCTTGCTGTGTCTAGTAGTCTGCTAGGTCTTCTTCATAGTCTCCTGTCTTCTTCATTTCTGCTGCTACGTTATCTTCATATTCTGCTACGTTTTATTATTTCTCCGCTGCTATAGATTTCTATGATTCTGCTGCTATGTCTTGTTAATATACTTCTTCAATGTTTTTTTCATGATCTGTCATCTTATTAGTCTGTCATGTCACCCTCATATTACTTCATGATCTTCATAATGTGCCTTTTATTTTTTATATTCTGCTATGTCTTCTTTATGAGATCAAACTACATCTTAATTATCTTCTCCTAAGCCTTCTATATACTTTGCTATGTCTTCTTCGGATTCTTAAGATATGTCTTTTTTATAATCTCTAATGTCGTCTTCATTTTCTGCAAAATACTCTTGATATTCTGCTACATCAACTTCATATTCAGGTAGTTCTGATTCTGCTGTTACGTATGCTTCATTTTTTCCTTCTCTGTTGTCATGTTCTACTACATGTTCACTAATCGGCGACATGCTGATATTCTGATCTTTCATCATTTTCTGCTACCTCTAATAATCTGTTATGTCTTCTTCATAATCTCCTGTTTTCTTCATTTCAGCTGCTATGTTATTTTCATATTCTGCAAGGTTTATTATGATTCGGCTGCTATAACTTGCTAATATTCTGCTACTATATCTTGTTATTTTACATCTGCTACATTTTCTTCATAATCTGCTGCTGCATCTGTATATTATCCTGCTACGTCTTGTTCCTAATATGCTGCTAACTGTTTTCTTTTATATCGTTCCCCTAGCTACAATTTATGTTCTGCTACGTTTTTCATGTTCTGCTCTTAGGTCATCTTCTTATGTGCTCCTACAGCTTCTTCATATTGCTGCTACGTCTTCTTCATTTTCATCTGCTATGTCATCTTCATCTTCTACAATGTCTGTTTTTATGTACTGCTACGTTTTTTTCATATACTTCTTCTATGTATTCTTCATATTCTGCTGCATGTTGTTGAGAGTCATCTGCTACCTCATCATGATTTTTGTGCTATCTTGATATTTTGCTCCTATGGCTTATTTGTATTCTGCTGCTTCATCTGCTTCATATTCTGAACCTATGTTGCGTTCTACCACGTCGTCTTCATATTCTGCTACATAGTCTTCATATTCTGCTACATCATCTTTATAGTCTGTTATGCCATCTTCAGAATATTTTAGATCACTGTCACATTCTGTTATGTCATCCTCATATTCTGCTATGTCTTCTATATCAAATCATTCTTGTTCATACTCGTCACCCAAGTCGTTTTTTTTCATAATTGTCTCCTACATCTTCTTCGTATACCTCAGAAATGTCAATTTTTTTTCGACATATTCAAGACCTGCTATGTATTCTCCATATACCGCTATGTTATCTTTATATTACGCTACCTAATCTTCATATTCTGTCACACCAACTTTATATTTTCTGCAGTGTTTTCATGTTCTACTACATGTTCATATACTTCTGTTTCTTCATTTCCTGCTACCCTCTTTCTATTCTGCTATGCCTTCTTAACATTTTGCTGCTATGTAATCTTCATATTCTCACGTCATGTTAATATTCTGCTCATACAGCTCGTTATAATGGTGCTGCTAGGTCTTGTTACTATTCTGTTGCTACGCCTTGTTCTTGTCCTGCTGTCACTTCTCCTTCGTATTGTGCTGCTAGGTCTTCTTCATATTATTCTGCTGCAGTCAGCTTCATTATCTAACAATGCTTTTTTCTTCGGCCACTAAATTTTCTTCGTATACTTCTGCTGTCTTTTTTCATTACCTGCTTCACCTTCTTCTCATTCATCTGCTACAACATCATGTTTTTCGAGCTGTCTTGATATTTTCCTTTTATGGCTTCTTCATGTTCTGCTGCTTCGTCTTCTTCATATTATTCACCTATGTCATATTTTGCTATGTATTTTTCATATTCTTTTGCATCTTCTTCAGATTCATTTGCTATGTCATCGCGATTTTCGTGCTAAATTGATATCTTCCTGCTATGAATTCTTCATATTCTGCTGCTTTGTTTTCTTCATGTTAAGCAACTTCATCACATTCTGCTACATTGTCTTCACATTGTGCTTCGTCATCTTCAGAGTCTCTTACGTCATGCTTTCATTTTTTTGGGTCATCATCACAATCTGTTATGTTATCTGCATATTCTGCTATGCCTTCAGTGTATTCTTCAGCTACGTCTTTTTCATACTCTTTAGCTGTGTCTTCTTTATAACCTTCAGCCAAGTCTTCGAATTCCTCACCTACGGTCTTCTTAGTATTCGTCCTCCTACGCCTTCCTCACATTTTGCTACATCTTTGTATACTTCAGCTCTGCCATTTTTATACTTTTTTGACAACTTCTTGTTCCGCTTTGTAATCTTCACATACTTCTACGCAATCTTCATATTATCTACATAATCTTCACATTCTGCTACACCAAATTTATTTTCTTGTGCTACGTCTTTATGTTCTGCTACACCTTTTTTATACTCTGCTGCTACGCCATCTTCATATACCCATGTCTTGGTAATATTCTGCTGGTATAGCTTGTTATAATTCGGCAGCTATGTCTTGTCAATATTGTGCTCTTATACCTTGTTCTTCTCCTTCTGCTACGTCATTTTCATATCGTGCTACGTTTTTCATACTCTGCTATATCTTATTTACCTTCTGCTTCACCTTGTTCATATTCTCCTACGTCATATTCATACTTTGCAATGTGAATCTTATATTCTATGTCTTTTTATATCCTTAAGCTATTCATCTTCAATTCTTGCTATATCTTCTTTATTTTCATCTTCTTAGACATCGGCACTTTCTTGTCCTAGATCTTCATATTCTTCAGGTATTTCATTTCCATATTCTGCTACATCATCATTCCCTTGTGGTACGTAGTATGCATTCCCCTCCGGTACTCTTTCTTTCTTTCTGCTACGTCAATTGTAGATTCTACTGCATCTTCCTATATTTTGAAGTCTTCTTCATGTTCTTCTGCTACGTCTTCTTTATTTCTATCTCTTTTGTCCTCCTCTTCTTCTGCTACGCCTTCTTCACACTCTGCTGCTATTTTTTGCATATGGAGTTTCAGTGTGTTGCTTCTAATTTGCTACTATGTCTCCATGTTATGCTACATCTTCATACTCTCCTATTTCTTCACTTTCTGCTATGTCTTCAAGTTGTACAATGTCTTCGTCATTTTCTTGCTTGTCTTGCTCAAATTCTCCTGCTATATCGTGTTCAGTTTCATCTGCTACCTCTTCTTCATTTTCATTTGATATGTCAGCTTCATACTCGTCTGCAACGTCATCTTCATAATCTACAATGTCTTTTTCTTCTCGTGCTATGTCTTGGTAATTCTCTGCTGCTCTGTCTTGTCAATATTTTGCAGCTATGTTTTCTTCTCAAACTTCGGCTAAATCTTCATATTCATCTCCTGTCACCTTCATACTTTTCTGTGTCTTCATGTTGTATGGCTGTGGCTTCATCATATTTTGCTGCTACATCTTCATATATTGCTGCGTCATCTTGTTGGTCTGTCACACAATTCTCATATTCTACTTCATCATCTTCATATTGTTCAATGTAGTCCTTATATTCTGCTATGTCTTCTTTATATGATTCAGCTACATCTTTCATATCTTCTCCTATGCCTTCTCAAAATTTTGCTATGTCTTCTTCGTATTCTTCAGGTATGTCGTTTTTGTATTCTGCAATGTCGTCTTCATTTTCTGCAAAATACTCTTCTTATTCTGCTGCATCAACTTCATATTCCGCTAGTTCTAATTCTGCTATTACGTATGCTTCATTGTCTTCTTCTCCGTCGTCATGTTCTTCTACATGTTCCTAATCGGCAGCATGCTCAAATTCAGTTTTTTCATCATTTCTTGCTATCTCTAGTAGTCTGCTATGTCTTCTTCATAGTCTCCTGTCTTCTCCATTTCTGCTGCTACGTTATCTCCATATTCTGCTACGTTTTATTATTTCTCGGCTGCTATAGATTTCTCTGATTCTGCTGCTATGTCTTGGTAATATACTTCTTTAATGTTTTTTTCATGATCTGTCATCTTATTAGTCTGTCATGCCACCCTCATATTACTTCATGATCTTCATATTGTGCGTTTTATTCCGTATATTCTGCTCCGTCTTCTTTATTAGATCAAACTACATCTTCATTATCTTCTCCTAAGCCTTCTATATATTTTGCTATGTCTTCTTCGGATTCTTCAGATATGTCTTTTTTATAATTTCCAATGTCGTCTTCATTTTCCGCAAAATACTCTTCATGTTCTGTACATCAACTTCATATTCCAGTAGTTCTGATTCTGCTGTAACGTATGCTTCATTTTTCCTTCTCTGTTGTCATGTTCTACTATATGTTCATATTCGGCGACATGCTGATATTCTGCTCTTTCATCATTTCCTGCTACCTCTAATAATCTGTTTTGTATTCTTCATAATCTCCTGTTTTCTTTATTTCAGCTGATATGTTATTTTCATATTCTGCAAGGTTTTATATTATTCGGCTGCTATAGCTTGCTAATATTCTGCTACTATGTCTTATTATTTTACATCTGCTACGTTTTCTTCATAATCTGCTGCTGCATCTGTATAATATCCTGCTACGTCTTGTTCGTATTATGCTGCTACGTATTGTTTTATATTCTTCTCCTAGCTACAATTTATGTTCTGCTACATTCTTCATGTTCTGCTCCTACCTCATCTTCTTATGTGCTCCTACAGCTTCTTCCTATGTGCTGCTACGTCTTCTTCATTTTCATCTGCTATGTCATCTTGATCTTCTACAATGTCTGTTTTTATGTACTGCTACGTTTTGTTCATATACTTCTTCTATGTATTCTTCATATTCTGCTGCATGTTCTTGAGAGTCATCAGCTACCTCATCATGATTTTTGTGCTATCTTGATATTTTGCTCCTGTGGCTTATTCGTATTCTGCGGCTTCAACTGCTTCATATTCTGAAGCTATGTTGTCTGCTACTACATCGTCTCCATATTCTGCTACATCGTCTTCATATTCTGCTGCAACATCTTTATAGTCGGTTATGCCATCTTCAGATTTTTTTAGATCATCGTCACATTCTGTTATGTCAACCTCATATTCTGCTACGTCCTCATCATATTCTTCAGCTACGTCTTCTTCATACACTTCAGCTACGTCTTCTTAATATTCTTCAGGTACGTCTTCTTCTCCTACATCTTCTTCATATTTTTACATCTTCTTCGCATACTACAGCTATACATTATCTATACTTTTCAACATCCTCTTGGTATTCCGCTTTGTATTCGCATGCCACTGGTCATCTTCATATTCACTACACAATCCTCACAATCTGCTACACCAACTTCATTTTCTTGTGCTATGTCTTCACGTTCTGCTACATGTTCATAGTTTTCTGTTTCTTAATTATCTGCTACTTCTTCAAATTTAGCTGCAACGTCATCTTCATATTCTCACGCCTTGTTATTATTCTGCTGCTATAGCTTGTTATAATTCTGCTGCTAATTCTTGTTATTATTCTGCTGATATACCTTGTTCTTGTCCTGTTGCTACGTCTTCTTCATATTGTGTTGCTACGTCAACTTCATATTTTACAACGTGTTTTTCTGCTGCTACGTTTCCTTCTTATACTCCTGCTATATCTTCTTCATATCCTGCTTCATCTTCTTCAAATTCATCTGCTACGTCATCACGATTTTTTGTGCTATGTTGATATCTTCCTGTTATGAAATCTTCATATTCTGCTGCTTCATTTTGTTCATATTCAGCAACTTCGTCACATTCTGCTACATCGTCTTGAGATTGTGCTTCGTCATCTTTATAGTCTCTTACGTCATTCATTTATTCTTTTAGGTCATCGTCACAATCCTTTACGTTATTTTCATATTCTGGTATGTCTTAAAAGTATTCTCAGCAACGTCTTTTTTTTACTCTTCAGCTACGTCTTCGTTATATTCTTCAACCAAGTGTTCAAATTCCTCAACTACGTCTTTTTCATATTCGTCTCCTACATCTTCAGATTTTGCTATATCTTCGTATACTTCAGTTATTTTTTGACCACTTCTTGTTCCACTTTGTAATCTTCACATACTTCTAAGTAATCTTCATATTAGCTACATAACGTTCACATTCTGCTAAACCTAATTCATTTTCTTGAGATACCTCTTCATGTTTCGCTACACTTTTTTCATATTCTGCTGCTACGTCATCTTCATTTTCCCTTGTCTTGTTAAAATTCTGCTGGTATAGCTTATTACAGTTCTGCAGCTAGGTCTTGTTAATATTCTGTCCTTATGCCTTGTTCTTCTCCTGCTGCTACGTCATCTTCATATCGTTCTATGTCTTTCACATTCTGCTACATCCTAATTACCTTCTTCTCCTTCACTTTTTCATATTCTCCTACGTCATCTTCATAATCTGAGATGTCAATCTTATATTCTATGTCTTCTCTATATCCTTAAGCAACATCATCTTAATATTCTGCTATATCTTCTTAATTTTATTCTTCTTAGCTATTGTCACTTCATTCTGCTACATCTTATTCATATTCTTCAGCTATATCATCTCCATATTCTGCTACATCATCAATTCCTTGTGGTACGTCGTATGCATTTCCTTCCGGTACTCTTCGTTTTGTTCTGCTATTCCATATAATATTCTACTGCATTTTTTATATTTTAAAGGTTTTTTCAGGTCTCCTAGTACGCCTTGTTCAATTTCTTAGGTCTTTTTTATTTCCATCTTTTACGTGCTCCTCTTCTTCTGCTAGGTCTTCTTCACACTCTGCTGCTATTTTCTGCATATTCAACTGCTGCGTTTTCCTTCTAATTTGCTACTACGTCTTCACGTTCTGCTACACTTTTATATTCTTCTACTTCTTCACTTTCTGCTACATCTTCAATATATACTATGCCTTTGTAATCTTCTACTTTGTCTTGCTCAATTTCTCCTGCTATGTCGTGTTGAATTTCATCTGTTACCACTTCTTCATTTTCATTTGGTATGTCACCTTCATATTCGGCTGCTATGTCATCCGAACAATCCACAATGTCTTTTTTTCTTCTCGTGCTACATCTTGGTATTTCTCTGCTGCTACGTTTTGGCAATATTTTGTTGCTACGTTTTTTTTCTTTAACTTCTGTTAAATCTTCATATTCATCTTCTGTCACCTTCATACTTTTCTGTGTCTTCATGTTGTATGGCTACAGCTTCTTCATACTTTGCTGCTACGTCTTCATATTTTCCTCCATCATCTTATTCGTCTGTCATGTCACCCCCATATTCTACTTCATCATCTTCATAATGTGCATTGTATTCCTTATATTCTGCTAAGTCTTTTTATATGATTCAGCTACATCTTCAATATCTTCTTCTATGCCTTCTATATATTTTGCTATGCCTTCTTCGTGTTCTTCAGCTGTGTCATTTTTTATTCTCTAATGTCGTCTTCATTTTCCGCAAAATACTCTTCATATTCTGCTACATCAAATTCTTATTCCTGTAGTTCTTATTCTGCTGTTACGTACGCGTCATTTTTTCCTTCTCTGTTGTCACGTTCTACTACATGTTCATATTCGGTGACATGCTGAGATTCTGCTCTTTCATCATTTCCTGCTACCTCTAATAATCTGTTATGTGTCCTTCATAATCTTCTGTTTTCTTCATTTCAGCTGCTATGTTATTTTCATATTCTGCAACATTTTATTATGATTCGGCTGCTGTAGCTTCCTAATATTCTGTTACTATGTCTTGTTATTTTACATCTGCTACGTTTTTCATATACTGCTGCTGCATCTGTATAATATCCTGCAACGTCTTGTTTGTATTATGCTGCTACGTGTTTTCTTTTATATCCTTCTCCTAGCTACAATTTATGTTCTGCTACGTTCTTCGTGTTCTGCTCCTACGTCATCTTCTTATGTGCTCCTACAGCTTCTTCATATGTGCTGCTACGTCTTCTTCACTTTCATCTGCTATGTCATCTTCATCTTCTACAATGTCTGTTTTTATGTACTGCTACGTTTTGCTCATATTCTTCTGCTATGTATTCTTCATATTCTGCTGCATGTTCTTGAGAGTCATCTGCTACCTCATCATGATAATTGTGCTATTTTGATATTTTGCTCTTATGGCTTATTTGTATTCTCCTGCTTCATCTGCTTCATATTCTGAACCTATGTTGCGTTCTACCACGTCGTCTTCATAATCTGCTACATAGTCTTCATATTCCGCTACATCATCTTTATAGTCTGTTATGCCATCTTCAGAATCTTTTAGATCACCGTCACAATCTGTTATGTCATCCTCATATTCTGCTACGTCTTCTATATCAAATCATTCTTGTTCATACTCGTCACCCAAGTCTTTTTTTTCATAATTATCTCCTACATCTTCTTCGTATACCTCAGATGTGTCAATTTTTTTCGACATATTTAAGACCTGCTTTGTAATCTCCATATGCCCCTATGTTATCTTCATATTCGCTACCTAATATTCATATTCTGTTACACCAACTTCATATTTTGTGCTGTGTTTTCATGTTCTACTACATGTTCATATAATTCTGTTTCTTCATTTCCTGCTACCTCTTTCTATTCTGCTATGCCTTCTTAACAATTTGCTGCTATGTTATCTTCATATTCTCACGTCATGTTAATATTCTGCTCTTATAGCTCGTTATAATGCTGCTGCTATGCCTTGTTCTTGCCCTGCTGTCACTTTTCCTTCGTATTGTGCTGCTACGTCTTCATATTATTCTGCTGCGTCAGCTTCATTATCTACAATGTTTTTTCTTCTGCCACTAAATTTTCTTTGTATACTTCTGCTGTCTTTTTTCATTACCTGCTTCTTCTTGTTCTCATTCATCTGCTACAACATCATGTTTTTCGAGCTGTCTTCATATTTTCCTTTTGTGGCTTCTTCGTGTTCTGCTGCTTCGTCTTCTTCATATTTGGCACGTATGTCATATTCTGCTATGTATTTTTCATATTCTGCTGCATCTTCTTCAGATTCATTTGCTATGTCATCGCGATTTTTGTGCTAAATTGATATCTTCCTGCTATGATTTCTTCATATTCTGCTGCTTTGTTTTCTTCATAATCAGCAACTTCATCACATTCTGCTACATCGTCTTCACATTGTGCTTCGTCATCTTCAGAGTCTCTTACATCATGCTTTCATTTTTTTGAGTCATCATCACAATCTGTTAAGTTATCCGCATATTCTGCTATGCCTTCAATGTATTCTTAAGCTACATCTTTTCCATACTCTTTAGCTATGTCTTCTTTATAATCTTAAGCCAAGTCTTCAAATTCCTCACCTACGTCTTCTTAGTATTCGTCTCCTACGCCTTCCTCACATTTTGCTACATCTTCGTATACTTCAGCTCTGTCATTTTTATACTTTTTTTGACAACTTCTTGTTTCGGTTTGTAATCTTCACATACTTCTACGCAATCTTCATATTATCTACATAATCTTCACATTCTGCTACACCAAGTTTATTTTCTTGTGCTACGTCTTCATGTTCTGCTACACCTTTTTCATATTCTGCTGCTACGTTATCTTCATACTCCCATGTTTTGGTAATATTCTGTTTGTATAGCTTGTTATCATTCGGCAGCTACGTCTTGTTAATATTGTGCTCGTATACCTTGTTCTTCTCCTGCTGCTACGTCATTTTCATATCTTGCTACGTTTTTCATACTCTGCTATATTTTATTTACCGTCTGCTTCACTTTCTTCATATTCTCCTATGTCATATTCATACTTTGCGAATGTCAAACTTATATTCTATGCCTTTTCTATATCCTTAAGCTACATCATCTTCAAATCTTGCTATATCTTCTTTATTTTCATCTTCTTAGACATTGTCACTTTCTTCTCCTACATCTTCATAGTCTTAAGATATTGTATTGCCATATTCTGCTACATCATCCTTCCCTTGTGGTACGTAGTATGCATTCCCCCCAGTACTCTTTCTTTTCTTCTGCTACGTCAATTATATATTCTACTGCATCTTCTTATATTTTGAAGGTTTTCGTTTAGGTCTTCTACTGTCTTCTTCATGTTCTTCTGCTACGTCTTCTTTATTTCTATCTCTTTTGTCGTCCTCTTCTTCTGCTATGCCTTCTTCACACACTGCTGCTATTTTTTGCATATTTAGTTTCAGCGTGTTGCTTCTAATCTGCTACTATGTCTTCATGTTATGCTACATCTTCATACTCTCCTATTTCTTCGCTTTCTGCTATGTCTTCAAGTTGTACTATATCTTCGTAATTTTCTTGCTTGTCTTGCTCAAATTTTTCTGCTATGTCGTGTTCAGTTTCATCTGCTACCTCTTCTTCATTTTCATTTGATATGTCAGCTTCATATTCGGCTGCAACGTCATCTTCATAATCTACATTGTCTTTTTCTTCTCGTGCCACGTCTTGGTAATTCTCTACTGCTCTGTCTTGTCAATATTTTGCAGCAATGTTTTCTTCTCAAACTTCTGCTAAATCTTCATATTCATCTGCTGTCACCTTCATACTTTTCTGTGTCTTCATGTTGTATGGCTATGCCTTCCTCATATTTTGCTGCTATGTCTTCATATATTGCTGCGTCATCTTATTGGTCTGTCACATCATTCTCATATTCTACTTCATCATCTTCATATTGTGCATTGTATTCCTTATATTCTGCTATGTCTTCTTTATAAGAATAAACTACATCTTCATTATCTTCTCCTAAGCCTTCTATATATTTTGCTAAGTCTTCTTCGGATTCTTCAGATATGTCTTTTTTATAATCTCCAATGTCGTCTTCATTTTCCGTAAAATACTCTTCATATTCTGCTACATCAACTTCAAATTCCAGTAGTTCTAATTCTGCTGTTACGTAAGCTTCATTTTCTCCTTGTCTGTTGTCATGTTCTACTACATGTTCATATTCGGTGTCATGCTCATATTCTGCTCTTTCATCACTTCCTGCTAACTCCTAATATTCTGCTATGTCGTCTTCATAATCTCCTGTCTTCTTCATTTCAGCTGCTACATTATCTTCATGATCTGCAACGTTCTATTATTATTCTGCTGCTATAGCTTGCTATCAATCTGCTGTTATGTCTTGTTATTATACAACCCCTATGTTTTATTCATAATCTGATGCTGCGTCTGTATAATTGCCTGCTACGTCTTGTCATATTACGCTGCTACGTGTTTTGTTCTTAAATCCTTCTCCTAGGTCCACTCTATATTCTGCTAAGATCTTCATGTTCTGCTCCTACCTGTTCTTATGTGCTCCTACAGCTTCTTCATATGTGTTGCTACGTCTTCTCCATTTTCATCTGCTTTGTCATCTTAATATTCTACAATGTTTGTTTATGTATTGCTACGCTTTCTTCATATACTTTGCTATGTATTCTTTATATTCTGCTGCATCATCTTCAGATTCATTTGCTACGTCTTCAAGATATCTTTTGCTATACAGATATCTTCCTGCAATATATTTTTCATATTCTGCTGCTTCATTTTCTTAATATTCAGCACCTTTGTCACATTCTGATTCAATGTCTTCACATTGTGCTTTGTCAAATTCATAGTCTCTTACGACAACCTTTCATACTTTTAGGTCATCATCACAATCTGTTACGTTATCCTAATATTCTGCTATGTCTTCAACGTATTCTTCAGCTATGTCTTTTTTATACGTTTAGGCTTTGTCTTCTTTCAAATCTTCAGCCAAGTCTTCAAATTCCTCACCTACATCTTCTTCATATTCGTCTCTTACTTCTTCACATTTTGCTACATCTTCGTATACTTCAGCTGTGCCATTTTTATATTTTTTGACTATATCTTCTTGTTTCGCATTGTAATCTTCACATATTTTTACGTAATCATCTTATTCTCTACATAATCTTCACATTCTGCTACACCAAATTCATTTTGTTCTGCTACGTCTTCTTCACACTCTGCTGCTATTTTTTGCATATTCAGTTGCTGCGTGTTCCTTCTAATCTTCTACTACGTCTTTATGTTCTGCTACATCTTCATATTCTCCTACTTCTTCACTTTCTGCTACGTCTTCAAGTTGTACTATGCCTTCGTCATTTTCTACCTTGTCTTGCTCAAAATCTCCTGCTATGTCATGTTCATATTCATCTGCTACGTCTTCTTCATCTTCATTTGATATGTTACCTTCATGTTCGGCTGCTACGTCATCTTCATAATCTACAATTAATTTTTCTACTCGGGCTATAGGTTGGTATTTGTCTGCTGCTATATCTTGTCAATATTTTGCTGCTAAGTTTTCTTCTTACACTTCTGCTAAATCTTCAAACTCAGCTGCTGTTACCTTCATACTTTTCTGTGTGTTCTTGTTGTATGACTACGGCTTCTTCATGTTTTGCTTCTACGTCTTTATATTTTGCTCTGTCATCTTATTAGTCTGTCACATCGTCCTTATATTCTACTTCATCATCTTCATAATGTTCAATGTATTCCTTATAATCTGCTATGTCTGCTCTATTTGATTCAGCTACATCTTCAATATCTTCTCCTATGCCTTCTACATATTTTGCTATGTCTTCTTCGTATTCTTCAGCTATGTCGTTTCTATAGTCTCCAATGTCCTGTTCGTTTTCTGCAAAATACTGTTAATATCATGCTATATCAACTTCTTATTCTGCTAGTTCTAATTCTGCTGTTACGTATGCTTCAATTTCTCCTTCTCTGTCTTCATGTTCTACTACATGTTCATATTCGGTGACATGCTTAAAATCAGTTTTTCCATCATTTCCTGCTACCTCTAATCATCTGCTATGTTTCCTTCATTATCTCCTGTCTTCTTCATTTGAGCTGCTACTTTATCTCCATATTCTGCAACGTTTTATTATTATTCGGCTGCAATGGCTTACTATCATTCGGCTGCTATGTCTTGTTATACTTCTGCTGTTTTTTCATAATCTGCTGCTGTATCTGTATATTATCCTGCTACATCTTGTTCATATAATGCTGCCTCGTGTTTTGTTTGATATCCTTCTCCTAGCTCCACTTTGTCATATGCTACGTTCTACATGTTCTGCTCCTGCGTCATCATCATAAGTGCTCCTACAGCTTCTTCATATGTGCTGCTACGTCTTCTTCATTTTCATCTGCTATGTCATCTTCATATTCTACGATGTCTGTTTTGATGTACTGCAACGTTTTTTTCGTATACTTCTGCTATGTATTTTTCAAATTCTGCTGCATGTTCTTCAGATTCATCTGCTATGTCGTCACAATTTTTTTTGTTATCTTTATATTTTGCTCCTTCGGCTTCTTCGTATTCTGCTGTTTCGTCTGCTTCATATTCTGAACCTATGTTGGCTTCTACAACGTCGTCTTCATATTCTGCTCCATCGTCTTCATGTTCTGCTACATCACCTTTATAGTCTGTTATGCCATCTTCAGATTCTTTTAGATCATCGTCACACTCTGTTATGTCATCCTCATAAACTGCTACGTCTTCATCGTATTCTTGAGCTACGTCTTCTTCATATTCGTCACCTAAGTCTTTTTCATACTCGTCTCCTAGATCTTCTTCGTATACCTCACTTGTGTCAATTTTATTTTTTTCGACATATTCATGACCCGCTATGTAATCTTCAGATACTGCTAAGTTATCTTCATAATCGCTACATAATCTTCATATTCTTTCACACCAACTTTATATTTTGTGCTGTGTTTTTATGTTCTACTAAACGTTCATATATTTCTGTTTCTTCAATTCCTGCTGACTCTTTCCATTCTGCTATGCCTTCTTGATATTCTGCTGCTATGTCATCTTCATATTTTCACGTCATGTTAATATTCTGCTGATATAGCTTGTTATAATGCTGCTGCTACGTCTTGTTCCTATTCTGCTGCTACGCCTTGTACTTGTTCTTCTGCCACTTCTCCTTCATATTGTGCTGCTACATCTTCTTCGTATTATTCTGCTATGTCAGCTTCATTATCTACAATGTCTTTTTTCTTCTGCCACTAAATTTTTTTCGTGTACTTCTGCTATGTCTTTTTTCATATCCTGCTTTATGTTCTTCTCATCCATTTGCTATGACATCATGTTTATTGTGCTGTCTTGATAATTTTCTTTTATGGCTTCTTCATGTTCTCCTGTTTCGTCTTCTTCATATTTGGCACCTATGTCATCTTCATAGTCTGCTACATTTTCTTCATATTTTGCTACATCTTCAGAGTCTGTTATGTCATCCTTTCATTCTTTTAGATCCGTCACACTCTGTTACGTTGTCCTCATATTCCGCTATACGTCTTCATATTTTGCTATATCTTCGTCGTATACTACAGCCATACCTTTATTATATATTTCGATATCTTCTTCATATTCCGCTGTGTATTCTTCACATGCCACTAGGTGATCTTCATATTCATCACATAATCCTCACATTCTGCTACACCAAAATCACTTTCTTGTGCTATATTTTCATGTTCTGGTTCCCGTTCATATTTTTCTGTTTCTTAATTTTCTGCTACTTCTTATTCAGCTGCTATGTCGTCTACATATTCTCATGTCTTTTTATTATTTGCTGCTATAGCTTGTTATATTTCTGCTGCTAGTTATTGTTATAATCCTGCTTATATGCCTTGTTCTTGTTCTGCTGGTACGTCTTCTTCATATTGTGCTGCTTCGTCTTGTTCATATTATTCTGCTACGTCAGCTTCATATCCTACAATGCGTTTTTCGTCCGCTACGTTTTCTACATATATTTCTGCTAGGTCTTCTTCATATCCTGCTTCATCTTCAAATTCATCTGCAACATTATCATGATTTTTGTGCCATATTGATATCTTCCTGCTATGATTTCTCCATATTCTGCTGCTTCGTCTTCTTTATATTCAGCACCTATGTCACATTCTGCTACACCGTCTTTACATTGTGCTTTGTCATCTTCATAGTCTCTTAAGTCTTCTTTTCCTTATTTTAGGTCATCGTCACATTCTGTTACATTATCCTCATATTCTGCTATGTCTTCATCCTATTTTTCAGCTACCTTATTTTCACACTCTTCTGCTACGCCTTCTTTATAATCTGCTGCCATGTCTTCAAATTTGTCACCTACGTCTTCTTCATATCCATCTCCTACGTCTTCTTTACTTTTTGCTATCTCTTCATATACTTAGGCTGTGCCAATTTCATATTTCTTGACAACTTCTTGTTTCGCTTTGTAATTTTCATATTCGCTACATTATCTTCACATTTTGCTACACCAAATTCATTTTCTTGTGATATGTCTTTTTTATCTGCTACACCTTTTTATATTCTGCTGCTACGTCATCTTCACATTTCTATGTCTTGTTAATAATCTGCTGGTATAGCTTGTTATAATTTTGCAGCTATGTCTTGTTATTATTCTGCTCGTATGCCTTCTTTTTCTACAGCTGCTACATCATTTTCTTATCGTGCTACGTTTTTCATATTCTGTTACATCTTATTTACCTTCTTCTGCTTCGCCTTCATCATATTCTCCTACATAATATTCATACTCTGCAATGTCAATCCTATATTCTATGTCTTCTCCTTATCCTTAAGATTTTGTCAGCTTCATATTCTGCTAGATCTTCTTCGTTTTCATCTTCTAAGCCATCGTCACTTTCTTCTGCATCATCTTATTCATATTCTTCAGATATGTCATCTTTATATTCTGCTATATCGTCATTTTCTTGTGGTATGTCGTATGTATTTTTTCTCGGTACTCTTCGTTTTCTTCTGCTAAGTCATTTATATATTATACTGCATCTTATTTATATTTTGAAGGTTTCCTTTTACGTTTTCTACTATGTCTTCTTCATTTTCTTCTGCTACGTCTTCTTTATTTCTATCTCTTTTGTTCACCTCTTCTTCTGCTCAGTATTCTTCACAATCTGCTGTTATTTTTTGCATACTCAGTTGCTGCATGGTCCTTATTATCTGCTACTACGTCTTCATGTTATCCTACATCTTCTTACTCTCCTTTTTTCACTTTCTGCTATGTCTTCATGTTGTACTACACCTTCGTCATTTTCTACCTTGTCTTATGTTCTCCTGCTATGTCATGTTCAATTTCATCTGCTACCTCTTCTTCTATTTTCATTTATATGTCACCTTCATATTCGGCTGCTACGTCATCTTCATAATCTACGATGTGTTATTCTTCTCGTGCTATGTCTTGGTATTTCTCTGCTGCTAAGTCTTGTCAATAATTTGCTGCTATGTTTGCTTCTTATACTTCTGCTAAATCTTCATAATCATCTGCTGTCACCTTCATACTTTTCTGTGTGTTCATGTTGTATGGCTAAGGCTTCTTCATATGTTGCTGCTACGTCTTCAAATATTGATCTCCATCTGATTAGTCTGTCACGTCATCCTCACATTCTGCTTCATCATCTTCACATTGTGCAATGTATTCCTTATATTCTGCTATGCCTTCTTTATATGATTCAGCTACATCTTCATTATCTTCTCCTAATCCTTCTATATATTTTGCTATGTCTTCTTCGTACTCTTCAGCTATGTCATTTTTATAGTATCCAATGTCGTCTTCATTTTCAGCAAAATACTCCTCATATTCTGCTACATCAACTTCATATTCCACTAGTTCTAATTCTGCTGTTACGTATGCTTCATTTTCTTCTTCTCTGTCGTCATGTTCTACTATATGTTCGTATTCGGCGACATGCTCATATTCTGTTTTTTCATCATTTCCTGCTATCTCTAATAATCTGTTAAGTTTTCTTCATAATCTCCTGTCTTCATTTCAGCTACTACGTTATCTCCTTAATCTGCAATGTTTTATTATTACTCGGCTGCTATAGCTTGCTATCATTCTGCTGCTATGTCTTGTTATTATACAACTGCTATGTTTTCTTCATAATCTGATACTGCGTCTCTATAATATCCTGCTAGGTCTTGTTCGTATTATGCTGGTACGTGTTTTCTTTAGATTCTTCTCCTAGCTCCAATTCATTATCTCCTACGTTCTTCATGTTCTGCTCCTACATCGTCTTCTTATGTGCTCCTACAGCTTCTTCATATGTGCTGCTACGTCCTCTTCATTTTCGTCTGCTATGTCATCTTCAACTTCTACGATGTCTGTTTTTGTCTACTGCTACATTTTTACGTATACTTCTGCTAGGTATTCTTCAGATTCTGCTGCATGTTCTTCAGATTCATCTGCTACGTCATCGTGATTTTTTTGTGCTAACTTAATATTTTGCTCCTATGGCTTCTTCGTATTCTGTTACTTTGCCTGCTTCATATTATGAACCAATGTTGTCTTCTACTACGTCGTCTTCAGATTCTGCTACATCGTCTTCATATTCTGCTACATCATTTTTATAGTCGGTTATGCCATCTTCAGATTATTTTAGATCACCGTCACATACTGTTATGTCATCGTCATATTCTGCTACGTCTTAATCATATTCTTCAGCAACGTCTGCTTCATATTCGTCACCTAAGTCTTTTTCATATTTGTCCCCTACATCTTCTTCGTATACCTCAGATGTGTCAAATTTTTTTCGACATATTCATGACCCGCTATGTAATCGCCAGATACTGCTATGTTATCTTCATCTTCGCTACATGTTATTCATATTCTGCCACACCAACTTTATATTTTGGGCTGTGTTTTCATGTTCTACTACAAGTTATATATTTCTGTTTCTTCATTTCCTGCTACTTCTTGCTATGCTGCTATGCCCTCTTAATATTCTGCTGCTATGTCATCTTCATATTCTCAGGTCATGATAATATTCTGCTGTTACAGCTCGTTATAATTTTGCTGCTACGCTTTGTTCTTATCCTGCTTTTAGGTCTCCTTCATATTGTGCTGCTACGTCTTCTTCATATTATTTTGCTACATCAGCTTTATTATCTACAACGTCTTTTTTCTTCTGCCGCTTAATTTTGTTCGTATACTTCTGCTATGTTTTTTTATGCTGCTCATGTTCTTTTAAATCATCTGCAATGACATCATGTTATTCATGCTATATTGATATTTTCTTTCAATGGCTTCTTCATGTTCTGCTACTTCGTCTTCTTCGTATTTGGCACCCATGTTATAGTATACTATGTCATCTTCATAATCTGCTATATCGTCTTCATAATCTGCTTCATCATCTTGAAAGTCTGTTACGTCATCTCTTCATTACTTTAAGTCCGTCACATTCTGTTTCGTTATCCTAATATTCTGCTACATCTTTATCATATTCTTCAGCTACATCTTCTTCATACACTTCAGCTACATGTTCTTTATATTCTTCAGTTACGTCTTCTTCATAGTCGCCTCCTACCTCTTCTTCAAATTTTGCTACATCTTCGTATACTACAGCTATACTTTTTTTATATTTTACGACATCCTCTTCATATTCCGCTGTGTATTTTTCACATGCTGCTACGTAATCTTCATATTCACTACATATTCCTCACATTCTGCTACACCAACTTCATTTTCTTGTGCTATGTTTTCATGTTCTGCTACATGTTCTGACTTTTCCGTTTCTTATTTTCTGCTCATCCTCATATTAAGCTGCTACGTGACCTTCATATTCTCACGTCTTGTTATTATTCTGCTGCTATAGCTTGTTGTAATTCTGCTGCTAATTCTTGTTATTACTCTACTTATACGCCTTGTTCTTGTCCTGCTGCTATATCTTCTACATATTGTGCTGCGTCGTCTTCATCATATTATTCTGCTATGCCAGCTTCATATTCTACAATGTGTTTTTCTGCCACAACGTTTTCTTCATTTACTTTTGCTATGTCTTCTTATTATCCTGCTTCATCTTCTTCAAATTTATCTGCTATGTCATCATAATTTTTTGTGTCATAATAACATCTTCCTGCTATATTTCTACATATTCTGGTGCTTCGTTTTTCTTCATATTCCGCACCTACGTCACATTCTGCTACATCGTCTTCACATTCTGCTTCTTCATCGTCATGGTCTTTTATGTCATCCTTTCATTTCTTTAGGTCATCGTCACATTCTTATACGTTATCCTCATACTCTTATATGTCTTGATCGTATTCTTCAGCTACGTCTTTTTCATACTCTTCAGCTATGTCTTCTTTATAATCTTCAGCCATGTCTTCAAATTAGTCACCTATGTCTTCTTCATATTCCTGTCCTAGGTCTTCTTCATATTTTGCTACATCTTCGTATACTTCAGCTATGCTATTTTCATATTTTGATCACTTCTTGTTCTGCTTTGTACTCTTCACATTGTTCTACGTAATCTTCATAATCGCTACATAATCTTCACAATCTGCTGCTCCAAATTCTTTTTCTTGTGCTATCTTTTTATGTTCTGCTACACCTTTTCATATTCTGCTGCTACGTCTTCTTCATATTCTAATGTCTTGTTACTATTCTGCTGCTATAGCTTGTTACAGTTCTGCAGCTATGTCTTGTTATTATTCTGCTCGTATGCCTTGTTCTTCTCCTGCTGCTACATCATCTTCATATCGTGCCATGTTTTTCATATTCTGCTACATCCTATTGACCTTCTTCTGCTTTGTCTTCTTCATATTCTCCTACATCATCTATACTCTGCAATATAAATCTTATATTTTATGTCTTTTCCATATCCTTAAGCTAAGTCATGTTAACATTCTGCTATATCTTCTTCATTTTCATCTTCTGAGCCATCATCACTTTCTTCTGCTACATCTTATTCATATTTTTAGCTATGTCATTTCCATACTCTGCTACATCTTCACTTCCTTGTGATATGTCATTTTCTTCCGTTACTCTTCTATTTCTTCTGCTAGGTCATTTACATAATCTACTGCATCCTTTTTTATAATTTGAAGGTTTTCTTTTTAGTTTTCTACTATGTCTTCTTCAATTTCTTCTGCTATGTCTTCTTTATTTCCACCTCTTTCGTCTTCCTCTTCTTGTGCTACGTCTTCTTCAGACTCTTCTGCTATTTTCTGCATATTCAGCTGCTGCGTGTTCTTTTTAATCTGCTACCACGTCTTCATGTTCTGCTACAACTCCATGTTCTTCTACTTCTTTAATTCCTGCTATCCCTTCAAGTTGCCCCACGCCTTCGTCAATTTCTACCTTGTCTTGCTCATGTTCTCCTTCTAAGTCGCGTTCAGTTTCTTCTGCTACCTCTTCTTCATTTTCATTTATATGTCACATTCCTGTTCGGCTGCTACGTCATCTTCACAATCTACAATGTCTTTTTCTTCTCGTGCTACGTCTTGGTATTTCTCTACTGCTATGTCTTGTGAATATTTTGCTGCTATATAATCTTCTTCTTAATATTCGTCCAAATCTTCCTATTCATCTGCTGTCAACTTCCTACTTTCTTGTGTCTTCATGTTGTACGACAACAGCTTCTTCATATTTCGCTGCTTCACCTCCCTATTTTACTCCGTCATCCTCATATTCTGCTTCTTCATCTTCATATTGTGCAATGTACTCCTTATATTCTCCTATGTCTTCTTTATAAGATTCAGCTACATCTTCATTATCTTCTCCTAAGCCATCAAAATGTTTTGCTATTGTGTTCTTTGTATTCTTCAGATATGTCATTTTTATAATCCCCAATGTCGTCTTCCTTTTCCGCAAAATACTCTTCTTATTCTGCTGCATCATCTTCATATTCCGCTTGGTTTAATTCTGCTGTTACGTATGCTTCTTTTTTTTCTTCTCTGTCGTCATGTTCAACTACATGTTCATATTCAGCGACATGCTCATATTCTGCTCTCATCATTTCCTGCTACCTCATAATATTCTGCTGCCTTCTTCACACTCTCCTGTCTTCTTCATCTTAGCTGCTACGTTATCTTTATATTGTACAACGTCCTAATTTATTCAGCTGCGATAGCTTGCTATCATTCGGCTGCTATGTCTTGTTATAATACTTCTGCTATGTTTTCCTCATAATCAGCTGCAGTATCTGTATATTATCGTGCTATGTATTGATTATAATATGCTGCTACGTGTTTTCTTTTATATCTTTCTCTTAGCTCCACTTTATATTCTGATACGTTCTTGATGTTAAGCTCCTACTGCTCCTTCATTGTCTTCTTAGGTGCTCCTACAGCGTCTTCGTAAGTGCTGCTACATCTTCATTTTCATCTGCTATGTCGACTTCATATTCTAGGATGTCTGTTTTTATATACTGCTACGGCTGCTACGTCATCTTCATAATCTACAATGTCATTTTCTTCTCGTTCTACGTCTTGGTATTTCTCTGCTGCTACGTCTTGTGATTATTTTGCCGCTATATTTTCTGCTTGAACTTCTTCTAAATCTTCATATTCATCTGCTGTCACCTTCCTACTTTTTTGTGCCTTCATGTTGTATGGCTACAGCTTCTTCATATTTTGCTGCTATGCCTCCATATTTCGCTCGGTCATCTTATTAGTCTGTCACGTCATCCTCATATTCTGCTTCATCATCTTCATACTGTGCACTGTATTCCTTATATTCTGCTATATCTTCTTTATATAGTTCAGCTACATCTTCTTCATTATATTCTCCTATGCCTTCTATATATATTTATATGTATATATCAAAATATATATATTCTATATATTCTATATTCTATATATTCTTCAGGTACGTCATTTTTATATTCTCCAATGTCGTCTTCATATTCTGCTAGGACTTATTCTGCTGTTACATATGCATAATTTCTTTCTTCTCTGTCGTCACGTTCTACTACATGTTCATATTCGGCGACATGCTCATAATCTTGTCTTGCATCATTTCCTGCTACCTTTTAATAATCTGCTATGTCTTCTTCATAATCTTCTGTCTTCTTTATTTCAGCTGCTACGTTATCTTCATATACATCAATCTTTGCTTATTTTTCGGCGGCTATGGCTTGCTATCATTCTGCTGCTATGTTTTGTTATTATACTTCTCATATGTTTTTTTCATAGTGTGCTGCTGTGTCTGTATAATGTCCTGCTACGTCTTGTTCATATTATGCTACTACATGTTTTCTTTTACATCCTTCTCCTTCCTCCTATTCATATTCTTCTACAATCTTCGTGTTCTGCTCCTACATCGTTATCTTATGTGCTCCTATAGCTTCTTCGTATGTGCTGCTACATCTTTTTGTCTTCTACTTGTCTTCTATGTGTCTTCTATGTGCTATGTCTTTTAGGTGCTGCTATGTCATCTTCATATCCTACGATGTCTGTTTTCATGTACTACTAGGTTTTCTTCATAAACTTCTGCTATGTATTCTTCATAATCTGTTGTGTCTTCTTCAGATTCATCTGCTACGTCATCGTGAATTTTTGTGCTAACTTGATATTTTGCTTCGATGGTTTCTTTGTATACTGCTGCTTCCTCTGCTTCATATTCTGAACCTTTGTTGTCTTCAACTACGTCGGCTTCATATTCTGCTACATCGCCTTCATATTCTGCTACATCATCTTTAGAGTTTGTTATGTCATCTTCAGATTCTTTAAGATCATCGTCACATTCTGTTATGTCATCGTCATATTCTGCTACATCTTCATCATAGTATTCAGCTACGACTTCTTCATACTCTTCTGCTACGTCTTCTTCATATTCGTCACCTAGGTCTTTTTCATATTTGTCTCCTACATCTTCTTCGTATACCTCAGATGTGTAAATTTTATATTTTTTGACATCTTCATGATCTGCTAAATAATCTCCAGATACCACTATATTATCTTCATTTTCGGTAGATAATCTTCATGTTCTGCCAAACCAACTTAATTTTCAAGTGCTGTGTCTTCATGTTCTACTACATGTTCATATTTTTCTGTTTCTTTATTTCCTTCTACCTCTTCCTAATCTTCTAAGCCTTCTTAACATTCTGCTGCTATGTCATCTTGATACTCTCACGTCATGTTAATATTCTGCTGATATAGCTCGTTATAATTTTTCTGTTACATCTTGTTACTATTGTGCTGCTACGCCTTGTTCTTCTCCTGCTGCCTCGTCACCTTCATATTGTGCTGCTACGTTTTCTTCATATTAATCTGCTACGTTAGTTTCAACATCTACAATGTTTTTTCTTCTACTGCCAATTTTTTTCGTATACTTCTGCTATGTCTTTTTCATGTCCTGTTTAATCTTCTAAATCATCTGCTACGACATCAATCTTTATATTTTATTTAGATGGCTTCTTCATGTTCGGCTGCTTTGTCTTATTCTTATTTGGCACCTAAGTCATATTCTACTATGGGATCTTCATATTCTGCTACATCATCTTCAGGGTCTGTTACGTCATCCTTTCATTCTTTTAGATCTGTCACATTCTGTTATGTTATCCTCATATTCTGCTACATCTTTATCATATTCTTCAGCTACATCTTTTTTATACAATTCAGCTATGTCTTCTTCATAATCGTCACCTAGGTCTTTTTCATATTCATCTCCTACATCTTCTTCATAATTTGCTACATCTTGTTCGTATACCTCAGATGTGTCAATTTTATATTTTTCAACATCTTCATGTTCTGGTAGGTAATCTCCAGAAACTGCTATGTTATCTACAAATTTGCTACATAATCTTCATATACTGCCACACCAACTGCATTTTCTCTTGCTGTGTCTTCATGTTCTACTACAAGTTCATACTTTTCTGTTTCTTCGATTCCTGCCACTTCTTCCTATTCTGCTATGCCTTTTCAACATTCGGCTGCTTCATATTTTGCTGCTTTGTCTTCATATTTCCTCCGTCATCTTATTAGTCTGTCATGTCACCCTCATATTCTACTTCATCAGCTTCATATTGTTCAATGTATTCCTTATATTCTGCTATGTCTTCTTTATATGATTCAGCTACATCTTTCATATCTTCTCCTATGCCTTCTAAATATTTTGCTATGTCTTCTTCGTATTCTTCAGATATGTCCTTTTTATAATCTCCAATGTCGTCTTCATTTTCCGCAAAATATTCTTCGTATTCTGCTACATCAACTTCATATTCCGCTAGTTCTAATTCTGCTGTTACGTGTGCTTCATTTTCTTCTTCTCCGTCGTCATGTTCTACTACATGTTCCTAATCGGCAGCATGCTCAAATTCTGTTTTTTCATCATTTCTTGCTATCTCTAGTAGTCTGCTATGTCTTCTTCATAGTCTCCTGTCTTCTTCATTTCTGCTGCTACGTTATCTCCATATTCTGCTACGTTTTATTATTTCTCGGCTGCTATAGATTTCTATGATTCTGCTGCTATGTCTTGTTAATATACTTCTTCAATGTTTTTTTCATGATCTGTCATCTTATTAGTCTGTCATGTCACCCTCATATTACTTCATGATCTTCATATTGTGCATTTTATTTTTTATAATCTGCTATGTCTTCTTTATGAGATCAAACTACATCCTAATTATCTTCTCCTAAGCCTTCTATATACTTTGCTATGTCTTCTTCGGATTCTTAGGATATGTCTTTTTTACAATCTCTAATGTCGTCTTCATTTTCTGCAAAATACTCTTGATATTCTGCTACATCAACTTCATATTCCGGTAGTTCTGATTCTGCTGTTACGTATGCTTCATTTTTTCCTTCTCTGTTGTCATGTTCTACTACATGTTCATAATCGGCAAAATGCTGATATTCTGCTCTTTCATCATTTTCTGCTACCTCTAATAATCTGTTATTTCTTCTTCATAATCTCCTGTTTTCTTCATTTCAGCTGCTATGTTATTTTCATATTCTGCAAGGTTTATTATGATTCGGCTGCAATAGCTTGCTAATATTCTGCTACTATATCTTGTTATTTTACATCTGCTACATTTTCTTCATAATCTGCTGCTGCATCTGTATATTATCCTGCAACGTCTTGTTTGTATTATGCTGCTACGTGTTTTCTTTTATATCCTTCTCCTAGCTACAATTTATGTTCTGCTACGTTCTTCATGTTTTTGTTTTGTTTTATTTTGTTTTCCTGGGAGGTTGGCTCATACCCACTCAGGGGGATTGGCCAAGAAAGTGTAGTGCAGTTTTTCTGTAATCATTTTGACTATGTGTAAAGTTCTGCTCCTACGTCATCTTCTTATGTGCTCCTACAGCTTCTTCATATGTGCTGCTACGTCTTCTTCACTTTCATCTGCTATGTCATCTTCATCTTCTACAATGTCTGTTTTTATGTACTGCTACGTTTTGTTCATATACTTCTTCTATGTATTCTTCATATTCTGCTGCATGTTGTTGAGAGTCATCTGCTACCTCATCATGATTTTTGTGCTATCTTGATATTTTGCTCCTATGGCTTATTTGTATTCTGCTGCTTCATCTGCTTCATCTGCTTCATATTCTGAACCTATGTTGCGTTCTACCACGTCGTCTTCATATTCTGCCACATTGTCTTCATATTCTGCTACATCATCTTTATAGTCTGTTATGCTATCTTCAGAATCTTTTAGATCACCGTCACAATCTGTTATGTCATCCTCATATTCTGCTACATCTTCTATATCAAATCATTCTTGTTCATACTCGTCACCCAAGTCTTTTTTTCATAATTGTCTCCTACATCTTCTTCGTATACATCAGATGTGTCAATTTTTTTCGACATATTCAAGACCTGCTATGTAATCTCCATATGCCACTATGTTATCTTCATATTCGCTACCTAATCTTCATATTCTGTCACACCAACTTCATATTTTGTGCTGTGTTTTCTTGTTCTACTACATGTTTATATAATTCTGTTTCTTCATTTCCTGCTACCTCTTTCAATTCTGCTATGCCTTCTTAACATTTTGCTGCTATGGTATCTTCATATTCTCACGTCATGTTAATATTCTGCTCATATAGCTCGTTATAATGCTGCTGCTTTGCCTTGTTCTTGCCCTGCTGTCACTTCTCCTTCGTATTGTGCTGCTACGTCTTCTTCATATTATTCTGCTGCGTCAGCTTCATTATCTACAATGTTTTTTCTTCTGCCACTAAATTTTCTTTGTATACTTCTGCTGTCTTTTTTCATTACCTGCTTCTTCTTCTCATTCATCTGCTACAACTTCATCTTTTTCGAGCTGTCTTCATATTTTCCTTTTGTGGCTTCTTCGTGTTCTGCTGCTTCGTCTTCTTCATACTTGGCACGTATTCATATTCTGCTATGTATTTTTCATATTCTGCTGCATCTTCTTCAGATTCATTTGCTATGTCATCGCGATTTTTGTGCTAAATTGATATCTTCCTGCAATGATTTCTTCATAGTCTGCTGCTTTGTTTTCTTCATATTCAGCAACTTGATCACATTCTGCTACATCGTCTTCCGATTGTGCTTCGTCATCTTCAGAGTCTCTTACGTCATGCTTTCATTTTTTTGGGTCATCATCACAATCTGTTAAGTTATCCGCATATTCTGCTATGCCTTCAGTGTATTCTTCAGCTACATCTTTTCCATGCTCTTTAGCTATGTCTTCTTTTTAATCTTAAGCCAAGTCTTCAAATTCCTCACCTATGTCTTCTTAGTATTCGTCTCCTACGCCTTCCTCACATTTTGCGACATCTTCGTATACTTCAGCTCTGTCATTTTTATACTTTTTTGACAACTTCTTGTTCCGCTTTGTCATCTTCACATACTTCCACGCAATCTTCATATTATCTACATAATCTTCACATTCTGCTACTCCAAATTTATTTTCTTGTGCTACGTCTTCATGTTCTGCTACACCTTTTTCATATTCTGCTGCTACGTTATCTTCATACTCCCATGTCTTGGTAATATTCTGCTTGTATAGCTTGTTATAATTTGGCAGCTATGTCTTGTTACTATTGTGCTCCTATACCTTGTTCTTCTTCTGCTGCTACGTCATTTTCATATCGTGCTACGTTTTTCATACTCTGCTATATCCTATTTACCTTCTGCTTCACTTTCTTCATATTCTCCTACGTCATATTCATACTTTGCGATAACAATCTTGTATTCTATGTCTTTTCTATATCCTTAAGCTACATCATCTTCAAATCTTGCTATATCTTCTTTATTTTCATCTTCTTAGACAACGTCACTTTCTTCTCCTACATCTTCATATTCTTCTGATATTTCATTTCCATATTCTGCTACATCATCATTCCCTTGTGGTACGTAGTATGCATTCCCCCCAGTACTCTTTCTTTTCTTCTGCTACGTCAATTATATATTCTACTGCATCTTCTTATATTTTGAAGGTTTTCTTTAAAGTCTTCTACTATGTCTTCTTCATGTTCTTCCGCTACGTCTTCTTTATTTCTATCTCTTTTGTAGTCCTCTTCTTCTGCTACGCCTTCTTCACACACTGCTGCTATTTTTTGCATATTCAGGTTCAGCGTGTTGCTTCAAATCTGCTACAATGTCTTCATGTTATGCTACATCTTCATACTCTCCTATTACTTCGCTTTCTGCTTTGCCTTCAAGTTGTACTATATCTTGGTAATTTTCTTGCTTGTCTTGCTCAAATTCTCCTGCTATGTCGTGTTCAGTTTCATCTGCTACCTCTTCTTCATTTTCATTTGATATGTCAGCTTCATATTCAGCTGCAACGTCATCTTCATAATCTACATTGTCTTTTCTTCTCGTGCTACGTCTTCGTAATTCTCTACTACTCTGTCTTGTCAATATTTTGCAGCAATGTTTTCTTCTCAAACTTCTGCTAAATCTTCATATTCATCTGCTGTCACCTTCATACTTTTCTGTGTCTTCATGTTGTATGGCTATGGCTTCATCATATTTTGCTGCTACGTCTTCATATATTGCTGCGTCATCTTATAGGTCAGTCACATCATTCTCATATTCTACTTCATCATCTTGATATTGTTCAATGTATTCCTTATATTCTGCTATGTCTTCTTTATATGATTAAGCTACATCTTTCATATCTTTGCCTATGCCTTCTAAATATTTTGATATGTCTTCTTCGTATTCTTCAGATATGCCCTTTTTATACTCTCCAATGTCGTCTTCATTTTCTGCAAAGTACTCTTCATATTCTGCTACATCAACTTCATATTCTGCTAGTTCTAATTCTGCTGTTACGTGTGCTTAATTTTTTCTTCTCGGTCGTCATGTTCTACTACATGTTCCTAATCGGCAGCATGCTCAAATTCTGTTTTTTCATCATTTCTTGCTATCTCTAGTAGTCTGCTATGTCTTCTTCATAGTCTCCTGTCTTATTCATTTCCGCTGCTACGTTATCTCCATATTCTGATACGTTTTATTATTACTCGGCTGCTATAGATTTGTATGATTCTGCTGCTATGTCTTGTTAATATACTTCTTCAATGTTGTTTTCATGATCTGTCATCTTATTAGTCTGTCATGTCACTCTCATATTTTACTTCATCATCTTCATATTGTGCATTGTATTCCTTCTATTCTGCTGTCTTTTTTATAAGAATAAACTAAATCTTCATTATCTTCTCCTAAGCCTTCTATATATTTTGCTATGTCTTCTTCGGATTCTTCAGATATTTCTTTTTTATAATCTCCAATGTCGTCTTCATTTTCTGTAAAATACTCTTCATATTCTGCTACATCAACGTCAAATTTCGGTAGTTCTAATTCTGCTGTTACGTATGCTTCATTTTTTCTTTCTCTGTTGTCATGTTCTACTACATGTTCATATTCGGCGACATGCTGATATTCTGCTCTTTCATCATTTTCTGCTAACTCTAATATTCTGTTATGTCTTCTTCATAATCTCCTGTTTTCTTCATTTGAGCTGCTATGTTATTTTCATACTCTGCAACGTTTTATTATGATTCGGCTGCTATAGCTTGCTATCAATGTGCTGTTATGTCTTGTTATTTTACAACGCCTATGTTTTATTCATAATCTGATGCTGCGTCTGTATGATAGCCTGATACGTCTTGTCATAATACGCTGCTACGTATTTTGTTCTTAAATCCTTCTCCTAGCTCCACTCTATATTCTGCTAAGTTCTTCATGTTCTGCTCCTACCTGTTCTTATGTGCTCCTACAGCTTCTTCATATGTGTTGCTACGTCTTCTCCATTTTCATCTGCTTTGTCATCTTAATATTCTACGATGTTTGTTTATGTATTGCTACGCTTTCTTCATATACTTTGCTATGTATTCTTTATATTCTGCTGCATCATCTTCAGATTCGTTTTCTACGTCTTCAAGATATTTTTTGCTATACTGATATCTTTCTGCAATATATTCTTCATATTCTGCTGCTTCATTTTCTTAATATTCAGCACCTTTGTCACATTATGATTCATTGTCTTCACATTGTGCTTTGTCAAATTCATAGTCTCTTACGACAACCTTTCATTCTTTTAGGTCATCATCACAATCTGTTACGTTATCCTAATATTCTGCTATGTCTTCAACGTATTGTTCAGCTATGTCTTTTTTATACGTTTAGGCTTTGTCTTCTTTCAAATCTTCAGCCAAGTCTTCAAATTCCTCACCCACATCTTCTTCATATTGGTCTCTTACTTCTTCTTCACATTTTGCTACATCTTCGTATACTTCAGCTGTGCCATTTTTATATTTTTTGACAATATCTTCTTGTTTCGCTTTGTAATCTTCACATATTTTTACGTAATCTATTTATATATATTATATATATATTATATATATATTTTTTTACATATTTTACACCAAATTCATTTTGTTCTGCTACGTCTTATTCACACTCTGCTGCTATTTTTTGCATATTCAGTTGCTGCGTGTTCCTTCTAATCTTCAACTACGTCTTTATGTTCTGCTACATCTTCATATTCTCCTACTTCACTTTCTGCTACGTCTTCAAGTTGTAGTATGCCTTCGTCATTTTCTACCTTGTCTTGCTCAAATTCTCCTGCTATGTCATGTTCATATTCATCTGCTACGTCTTCTTCATCTTCATTTGATATGTCACCTTCTTGTTCGGCTGCTACGTCATCTTCATAATCTACAATTGATTTTTCTACTCGTGCTATAGGTTGGTATTTGTCTGCTGCTATATCTTGTCAATATTTTGCTGCTAAGTTTTCTTCTTACGCTTCTGCTAAATCTTCAAACTCAGCTGCTGTTACCTTCATACTTTTCTGTCTTCTTGTTGTATGACTACGGCTTCTTCATGTTTTGCTGCTACGTCTTCATATTTTGCTCTGTCATCTTATTAGTCTGTCACGTCGTCCTCATATTCCACTTCATCATCTTTATAATATTCAATGTATTCCTTATATTCTGCTATGTCACCTCTATTTGATTCAGCTACATCTTCAATATCTTCTCCTATGCCTTCTACATATTTTGCTATGTCTTCTTCGTATTCTTCAGCTATGTCATTTCTATAGTCTCCAATGTCGTCTTCGTTTTCTGCAAAATACTGTTAATATCATGCTACATCAACCTCTTATTCTGCTAGTTCTAATTCTGCTGTTACGTATGCTTCAATTTTTCCTTCCCTGTCTTCATGTTCTACTACATGTTCATATTTGGTGACATGCTTAAAATCTGTTTTTCCATCATTTCCTGCTACCTCTAATCATCTGCTATGTTTCCTTCATAATCTCCTGTCTTCTTCATTTGAGCTGCTACTTTATCTCCATATTCTGCAACCTTTTATTATTACTCGGCTGCAATAGCTTACTATCATTCTGCTGCTATGTCTTGTTATACTTCTGCTATGTTTTTTCATAATCTGCTGCTGCATCTGTATATTATCCTGCTACATCTTGTTCATATAATGCTGCCTCGTGTTTTGTTTTATATCCTTCTCCTAGGTCCACTTTGTATTATGCTACGTTCTACATGTTCTGCTCCTGTGTCATCATTATATGTGCTCCTACAGCTTCTTCATATGTGCTGCTACGTCTTCTTCATTTTCATCTGCTATGTCATCTTCATATTCTTTATATTTTGTGCTGTGTTTTTATGTTCTACTAAATGTTCATATATTTCTGTTTCTTCAATTCCTGCTGACTCTTTCCATTCTGCTATGCCTTCTTGAAATTCTGCTGCTATGTCATCTTCATATTTTCACCTCATGTTAATATTCTGCTGATATAGCTTGTTATAATGCTGCTCCTACGCCTTGTTCCTATTCGGCTGCTACGCCTTGTACTTATCCTTCTGCAACTTCTCCTTCATATTGTGCTGCTACATCTTCTTTGTATTATTCTGCTACGTCAGCTTCATTATCTACAATGTCTTTTTTCTTCTGCCACTAATTTTTTCGTGTACTTCTGCTATGTCTTTTTTCATATCCTTCTTCATCTTCTTCTCATCCATCTGCTATGACATCATGTTTATTGTGCTGTCTTGATATTTTTCTTTTATGGCTTCTTCATGTTCTGCTGCTTCGCCTTCTTCATATTCGGCACCTATGTCATATTCTACTATGTCATCTTCATATTCTGCTACAATGTCTTCATATTTTTCTACATCTTCAGAGTCTGTTATGTCATCCTTTCATTCTTTTAAATCCGTCACACTCTGTTACGTTGTCCTCATATTCCGCTATACGTCTTCATATTTTGCTACATCTTCTTCGTATACTACAGCTATACCTTTATTATATATTTCGATATCTTCTTCATATTCCGCTGTGTATTCTTCACATGCCACTATGTGATCTTCATATTCATCACATAATCCTCACATTCTGCTACACCAACATCACTTTCTTGTGCTATATTTTCATGTTCGGGTTCCCGTTCATATTTTTCTGTTCCTTAATTTTCTGCTACTTCTTATTCAGCTGCTATGTCATCTACATATTCTCATGTCTTTTTATTATTTGCTGCTATAGCTTGTTATATTTCTGCTGCTAGTTATTGTTATTATCCTGCTTATATGCCTTGTTCTTGTTCTGCTGGTACGTCTTCTTCATATTGTGCTGCTTCGTCTTCTTCATATTATTCTGCTACGTCAGCTTCATATTCTACAATGTGTTTTTCGTCCGCTACGTTTTCTACATATATTTCTGCTAGGTCTTCTTCATATCCTGCTTCATCTTCAAATTCATCTGCAACATTCATGATTTTTGTGCCATATTGATAGCTTCCTGCTCTGAGTTCTTTATATTCTGCTGCTTCGTTTTCTTTATATTCAGCACCTACGTCACATTCTGCTACACCGTCTTTACATTGTGCTTTGTCATCTTCATAGTCTCTTAAGTCATCTTTTCCTTATTTTAGGTCATCGTCACATTCTGTTACGTTATCCTCATATTCTGCCATGTCTTCATCCTATTTTTCAGCTACCTTATTTTCACACTCTTCTGCTACGCCTTCTTTATAATCTTCAGCCAAGTCTTCAAATTTGTCACCTACATCTTCTTCATATCCATCTCCTACGTCTTCTTTACATTTTGCTATCTCTTCATATACTTAGGCTGTGCCAATTTCATATTTCTTGACAACTTCTTGTTTCGCTTCGTAATTTTCATATTCGCTACATTATCTTCACATTTTGCTACACCAAATTCATTTTCTTGTGATATGTCTTTTCTTATCTGCTACATCTTTTTATATTCTGCTGCTACGTCATCTTCATATTTCTATGTCTTGTTAATAATCTGCTGGTATAGCTTGTTATAGTTTTGCAGCTATGTCTTGTTATTATTCTGCTCGTATGCCTTCTTTTTCTACAGCTGCTACATCATTTTCTTATCGTGCTACGTTCCTGCATCATATTCTCCTACGTTATATTCATACTCTTTATGTCAATCCTATATTCTATGTCTTCTCCTTATCCTTAAGATTTTGTCATCTTCATATTCTGCTAAGTCTTCTTCGTTTTCATCTTCTAAGCCTTCGTCACTTTCTTCTGCATCATCTTATTCATATTCTTCAGATATGTCATCTCTATATTCTGCTATATCATCATTTTCTTGTGGTATGTCGTATGTATTTTTTCTCGGTACTCTTCGTTTTCTTCTGCCAAGTCATTTATATATTCTACTGCATCTTTTTTATATTTTGAAGGTTTCCTTTTACGTTTTCTACTATGTCTTCTTCATTTTCTTCTGCTACGTCTTCTTTATTTCTATCTCTTTTGTTCACCTCTTCTTCTGCTACGTGTTCTTCACAATCTGCTGTTATTTTTTGCATACTCAGTTGCTGCATGGTCCTTCTTATCTGCTACTACGTCTTCATGTTATCCTACATCTTCTTACTCTCCTATTTTTTCACTTTCTGCTATGTCTTCATGTTGTACTACACCTTCGTCATTTTCTACCTTGTCTTCTCATGTTCTCCTGCTATGTCATGTTCAATTTCATCTGCTACCTCTTCTCTATTTTCATTTATATGTCACCTTCATATTCGGCTGCTATGTCATCTTCATAATCTACAATGTGTTTTTCTTCTCGTGCTATGTCTTGGTATTTCTCTGCTGCTAAGTCTTGTCAATTATTTGCTGCTATGTTTGCTTCTTATACTTCTGCTAAATCTTCATAATCATCTGCTGTCACCTTCATACTTTTTATTTGTATTTAAGTTTTATGGCTACGGCTTCTTCATAATTTGCTGCTACATCTTAATATATTGTGCCGTCATATGAACAATTTGTCACGTCATCCTCATATTCTGCTTCATGATCTTCATATTGTGCAATGTATTCCTTATATTCTGCTATGTCTTCTATTATGATTATGCTACATATTTAATATCTTCTCCTATGCCTTCTATAGATTTTGCTATTTCGTCTTCGTATTCTCCAGCTATGTCATTTTTATATTCTCCAATGTCATCTTCGTTTTCCGCAAAAAACCTTCATATTCTGCTTCATCAAGTTCATATTCCGCTAGGTGTAATTCTGCTGTTACGTATGCTTCATTTTCTCCTTGTCTGTTGTCATGTTCTACTACATGTTCATATTCGGTGTCATGCTCATATTCTGCTCTTTCATCACTTCCTGCTAACTCCTAATATTCTGTTATGTCGTCTTCATAATATCCTGTCTTCTTCATTTCAGCTGCTACGTTATCTTCATACTTTGCAACGTTCTATTATTATTCTGCTGCTATAGCTTGCTATCAATCGGCTGCAATGTCTTGTTATTATACAACCCCTATGTTTTATTCATAATCTGATGCTGCGTCTGTATAATAGCCTGCTACGTCTTGTCATATTACGCTGCTACGTGTTTTCTTCTTAAATCCTTCTCCTAGCTCCACTCTATATTCTGCTAAGTTTTTCATGTTCTGCTCCTACCTGTTCTTATGTGCTCCTACAGCTTCTTCATATGTGTTGCTACGTCTTCTCCATTTTTATCTGCTTTGTCATCTTAATAATCTACGATGTTTGTTTTTGTATTGCTACGCTTTCTTCATATACTTTGCTATGTATTCTTTATATTCTGCTGCATCATCTTCAGATTCATTTGCTACGTCTTCAAGATATTTTTTGCTATACTGATATCTTCCTGCAATATATTCTTCATAATCTGCTGCTTCAATTTCTTAATATTCAGCACCTTTGTCACATTCTGATTCGTTGTCTTCACATTGTGCTTTGTCAAATTCATAGTCTCTTACGACAACCTTTCATTCTTTTAGGTCATCATCACAATCTGTTACGTTATCTTAATATTCTGCTATGTCTTCAACGTATTCTTCAGCTATGTCTTTTTTATACATTTAGGCTTTGTCTTCTTTCAAATCTTCAGCCAAGTCTTCAAATTCCTCACCTACATATTCTTCATATTCGTCTCTTACTTCTTCTTCACATTTTGCTACATCTTCGTATACTTCAGCTGTGCCATTTTTATATTTTTTGACAATATCTTCTTATTTCACTTTGTAATCTTCACATAGTTTTACGTAATCTTCTTATTCTCTACATAATCTTCACATTCTGCTACACCAAATTCATTTTGTTCTGCTACCTCTTCTTCACACTCTGCTGCTATTTTTTGCATATTCAGTTGCTGCATGTTCCTTCTAATCTTCTACTATGTCTTTATGTTCTGCTATATCTTCATATTCTCCTACTTTTTCACTTTCTGCTACGTCTTCAAGTTGTACTATGCCTTCGTCATTTTCTACCTTGTCGTGCTCAAATTCTCCTGCTATGTCATGTTCATATTCATCTGCTAAGTCTTCTTCATCTTCATTTGATATGTCAACTTCATGTTCGGCTGCTACGTCATCTTCATAATCTACAATTGATTTTTCTACTCGTGCTATAGGTTGGTATGTGTCTGCTGCTATATCTTGTCAATATTTTGCTGCTAAGTTTTCTTCTTACACTTCTGCTAAATCTTCAAACTCAGCTGCTGTTACCTTCATACTTTTCTGTGTCTTCTTGTTGTATGACTACGGCTTCTTCATGTTTTGCTGCTACATCTTCATATTTTGCTCTGTCATCTTATTAGTCTGTCACCTCGTCCTCATATTCTACTTCATCATCTTCATAATGTTCAATGTATTCCTTATATTCTGCTATGTCTTCTTTATTTGATTCAGCTACATCTTCAATATCTTCTGCTATGCCTTCTACATATTTTGTATGTCTTCTTCGTATTCTTCAACTATGTCATTTCTATAGTCTCCAATGTGGTCTTCTTTTTCTGCAAAATACTGTTAATATCATGCTACATCAACTTCATATTCTGCTAGTTCTAATTCTGCTCTTACGTATGCTTCAATTTCTCCTTCTCTGTCTTCATGTTCTACTACATGTTCATATTCGGTGACATGCTTAAAATCTGTTTTTCCACCATTTCCTGCTACCTCTAATCATCTGCTATGTTTCCTTCATAATCTCCTGCCTTCTTCATTTGAGCTGCTACTTTATCTCCATATTCTGCAACGTTTTATTATTACTCGGCTGCAATAGCTTACTATCATTCTGCTGCTATGTCTTGTTATACTTCTGCTAAGTTTTTTTTCATAATCTTCTGCTGCATCTGTATAATATCCTGCTACATCTTGTTCATATAATGCTGCCTCGTGTTTTGTTTTATATCCTTCTCCTAGCTCCTCTTTGTATTATGCTACGTTCTACATGTTCTGCTCCTGCATCATCATCATATGTACTCCTACAGCTTCTTCATATGTGCTGCTAAGTCTTCTTCATTTTCATCTGCTATGTCATCTTCATATTCTACGATGTCTGTTTTGATGTACTGCAACGTGTTTTTCGTATACTTCTGCTATGTATTTTTCAAATTCTGCTGCATGTTCTTCAGATTCATCTGCTATGTCGTCACAATTTTTTGTGTTATCTTGATATTTTGCTCCTTCGGCTTCTTCGTATTCTGCGGCTTCGTCTGCTTCATATTCTGAACCTATGTTGGCTTCTACAACGTCGTCTTCATATTCTGCTGCATCGTCTTCATGTTCTGCTACATCATCTTTATAGTCTGTTATGCCATCTTCAGATTCTTTTAGATCATTGTCACACTCTGTTATGTCATCCTCATATTCTGCTACGTCTTCATCGTATTCTTCAGCAACGTCTTCTTCATATTGTGGGCACGGCGAGTGGGTATGGCGAGACCGGAGGGAGTGGGCACGGCGAGACTGGAGGCATCATGTCACTCATGAACCGTTTCCTGTTTGCAACACAGGTTTTGCTGGCTGCGGCCGCCGCCGTTGGATCATGCCCGGCAAGCAAGTGTCGAAGCTACTACATGGATGATGCCAAATCTGATCCCGTCCTCTGGCCCTGTATTTTGTCATCGTCTGACTGGCAGCCGATTCTTGGCTTCACTGCGCAAGTGGTGTCATCACGTGAGCAGACGCATGGCACGACGTCACTCAACCCGGCTTTAAAAGACTTGCCCCAACGTTTCTTCAACAGTGGGCACAGCGAGACCGGAGGCATCATGTCACTCATGAACCGTTTCCTGTTTGCAACACAGGTTTTGCTGGCTGCGGCCGCCGCCGTTGGATCATTCCCGGCAAGCAAGTGTCGAAGCTACTACATGGATGATGCCAAATCTGATCCCGTCCTCTGGCCCTGTATTTCGTCATCGTCTGACTGGCAGCCGATTCTTGGCTTCACTGCGCAAGTGGTGTCATCACGTGAGCAGACGCAAGGCACGACGTCACTCAACCCGGCTTTAAAAGACTTGCCCCAACGTTTCTTCACCAGTGGGCACGGCGAGACCGGAGGCATCATGTCACTCATGAACCGTTTCCTGTTTGCAACACAGGTTAGTTACTCATCATTTAAAAGTGATGACCTGATTTTGTTAGTTGTGCCATGCCCACGGACATGCTTGTTAATAGCGTACGACTGTATTCGTGTCTGTGAACTGCTTGTTTGTGGTGACATTGAACTTAACCCCGGTCCGTCTGTCGATGAAATGTTCGCGTCACTTCAATCTGGCCAGGCCACAATCTTGTCTGAACTAGCCGACATTCGAGAACGTCTTTTAACAACAGAAAAAACCGTGTCATCCCTAAATGCAAAATGGGTAGAAGTTAATGAACGGTTAATAGAAATTCGTGAAAAAACTTCAGAAATTGAATCACTTCAGACTGAAGTTCAAAGCTTAAAAGAAGTAATTCAACAACAAAACACTAAGCTGGCGGATCTTGAGGATCGCAGTCGGCGTTGCAACATCATTATTCATGGAATTAGTGAACAGGAAGGCGAAAATGAAAAATCGCTGCGACGTGAAGTGGTCGACGAGCTCTTCTCACAGAAGCTAAGGGAAACCGTCCGTTCTGTTGCCAGAATTCACCGTCTTGGGCAAAAATCTGGCAAAAGGCCTGTAATCGTTAACTTCTAGGACTTCCTAGAAAAATAAGCAGTCATGCGAAAAGCTAAAATGCTCAAAGGCACTAAAATTTATTTGCAGAATGACTACAGTCAATACACCCTAGGTAAAAGGCGCCTTCTCTGGGAAACCGCCCAGGATGAAAAATCTCGAGGAAAACGTGTTTTCCTTGCTAACGAGAAGCTAAGCATTGATGGTAGCCTTTACGTATGGGACGAGACTAGAAACCAGCGTGTCCTTTTCCGAGAAGTTCGTAGGCCACGCGATAATCAATGACCTCACACGCACACTCGTTCAAAGGAACTTAGACTGCTTAGTTTCAATGCTCGAAGTTTAGCGAATAAGACTGAACAGCTTGAACAACTTATTTTCAGATATGTTCCGCATATAACGATGGTGTCTGAAACATGGTTACATAGTGATATCAGTGATGTGGATGTAATTCCTCCGTCGTATCAGATCTTTCGACGCGGTCGCACAAGTAGGGGTGGAGGCGTGGCGATAATATTGAAAAACAGTTTTGCCGCCAGCGCACTTGCGCAATTAGATGACCACGAAAGCCTTTTTCTAAAAGTAAACTGCTGGGGCCACGTGTTTGATCTATGTGCTGTCTATCGGCCCCCGTCTTCTCCTCCCGAATTCTTATCACTGCTACGCGATCACATGTCGTCGTTAAAGTGTCCTCGTATTTTAATGGCTGGGGATTTCAACTTGCCCTCCATTAAGTGGTCGCAAAAGCTGACTGCCAATGTATTTGATAGCCCTCTGTATGACATTATGCTTTCTTGCGACTTGCAACAAGTGGTACTTGAAAACACGCGCGTAACTGGTAATCATGGTTCGATATTAGATCTTGTATTTCTTAACAGAGATATTCCGTCGTACGACGTAGCCATTGAAGAGGGTATATCAGACCACAAGCTAGTACTGGTGACTTGTAAAATTGCTGATAGTGCGCAACACCCCAAAACAGTTAGAAAAACCGTAAAAGATATGGCGAAGGCTGATGATCAGTCTATTCTTGATGTATTATGGCAGCTTGTAGACCAGGAACCCCGCAGTGATGTCATTTCTTTGTGGCTATCCTTTAAGCATGCTGTACTGCACTGTTTAGAATCTTTTGTTCCTGACCGCCACGTTAAAACAAGGAGGGCTAATCCCTGGGTAACCCGCGACATTGTACACATTAAGCGAAAACTAAAGCGCACCAAAAAGAAATCAAACAGAAATCCCGATGGTATTCAACAAATTTAAGCTGAACTTTCTTGCGCACTAACAGCATCCCGAGATAAATATTTTTCATCGACCTTACCGAGTTTCTGAAAGAATAATCCGGAAAAATTTTGGCAATACTTGGGAAACGAGGCTCCAACTTTAGAAAAATTAAGGGAGAATGACTTAGTAGTTACTGACTTAACAGAAATTTCCAACATTATGAATGATTATCTTCATTCCGTGTTTTCTTCAAAAGATACTACAACTCTCGAACTTGTTCAATCCTTGCCTGATTCGGATTTTATCAGCTTTGAGGGTGTGTTGTCACTGTTACTTGGCGTAAAAGAAAAATCCTCTGGTGGCCCTGACGGCATACCGAATTCTTTCTTGCGTCGATACGCTGAACCAATATCGCATATTTTAACCACCGTTTTCTCTGAATCACTCAAAACAGCAACGTTACCAGATGACTGGCGTCTCGCCAGGGTTGTAGCTGTGCATAAGAAAGGTGATCGCCCGCTGAAGGAAAACTACCGCCCAATTTCCCTAACGTCTACATGCTGCAAGGTACTTGAACACATTATTGCTCACTTTATTACCGATTTTCTTGAAAATAATAACCTGTTGTCTCCAGCCCAGCATGGCTTTCGGAAAAAATTATCAACGTGCACGCAGCTAGGTGCAACAGTTCATAATATCGCACAAATACTTGATTTTTCAGGCCAGGTTGATTTAATTTTTTTAGACTTTAGCAAGGCATTTGACCGCGTTCCCCATGGCAAACTTCTCATAAAGCTCCGAAACCTGAATGTTCCATCTTTCATCATAAGTTGGATAGAGGCTTATCTTTCAAACCGCGCTCAGTACTTTGACGTGGGGGGACATATTTCTAACACGTTACCGGTATTATAAGGTGTCCCACAGGGAAGTGTTTTAGGGCCGATTCTTTTTCTTATATACATAAATGATATAGCTGACGTGGTTGAGTCCAACATTAGTATCCGATTGTTCGCTGACGACTGCGTAGTATATAAAAAAGTGACATGCCAACAAGATCAGGTTGATCTAAGTCTTGCAATAACTCAAGATAGTGAGTGTTGTACTCGGTCGTCAATGACATTAAACTCTGACAAAACGGTACTCCTACGTGTGACAAGAAAAAAAACAGCCATTCACGTTTACCTACAACGTCCAAGGAACACCAGTACGTGAAGTAAATGAATATAAATACCTAGGAGTAACCATTACAAACACACTTTCTTGGTCCGCACATATAACAAATGTCTCCGCATCAGCTTCTCGTAAGCTTGGTTTTCTGAGGCACAAACTGAAAAAAGCCCCTCCGAAATTAAAAATGCTCGCGTACAAAGCGTATATTTTGCCTAAACTTGAATATGCATCAGTGGTTTGGGACCCTTTCTACAAAAAAGACATTCAAAAACTTGAAATGGTTCAAAGACGCGCTGTACGTTTTATTTTTTCTAAGATTAAATCATCTGATTCTCCGACAAAATAAATGAAAGACAACAATATTCCTGTGCTTGAAGAGCCGCAGAATCGCACGCCTGAAATTCTTGCATTCCATTTATAATAATAAGCTGAATATTCCTGCCCATAAATACATACAACCATTCTGTCCTCGCGCATCTAGGCATCGTCATATGCATAACCTGCTCCCATACACCACGCGGACTTACACCTTTAAAAATTCTTTCTTTCCCCAAACAATTATTCAGTGGAATAGCTTACCACCTGATGTCATTTCATCTGATGACTTCGAGAAAGCGTTGCTCGGAGCATCTCAACCGTGACATAAGCGCACCTTCTCTGTACTGCTAGTGCTTAATATAATGTTTATACTCTGTATTCATGCAATATCACTTTTTCGGATTGTTGGTGCTCAGTATTTGTAATAGTTGACGCGTTTCCATGTGTATAAATTTGTCTGTACGTATGTGTATATTCTTTTTTTGTGCTTTAAGACATCACTCCATTTTTGCCATTATTTATTTTTATGTGGTCTGTTATATTTTTTCTTAAATTCATTGTATCATCCATTTTGTATTCTTGCAAATTTGATTAATCCTTTAATTTTTTTCTCAATGTTTGCATATTTGTTTATTGTAATGTTCCCCACCTGCTTGGTCTTCAGTGACCGCAGTATTTTCTAAATAAAAAAAAATATTCGTCACCTAAGTCTTCTTCATATTCGTCTCCTACATCTTCTTTGTATACCTCACATGTGTCAATTTTATTTTTTTCGACATATTCATGACCCGCTATGTAATCTTCAGATACCGCTAAGTTATCTTCATAATTGCTACGTAATCTTCATATTCTTTCACACCAACTTTATATTTTGTGCTATGTTTTCATGTTCTATACATGTTCATATATTTCTGTATCTTCAATTCCTGCTATCTCTTTCTGCTCTGCTATGCCTTTTTAACATTCTGCTGCTATGTCATCTTCATATTCTCACGTCATGTTAATATTCTGCTGATATAGCTCGTTATAATGCTGCTGCTACGTCGTCTTCCTATTCTGCTGCTACGCCTTGTTCTTTTCCTTCCGCGACTTCTCCTTCATATTGTGCTGCTACGTCTTCTTCGTATTAAGCTGCTACGTCAGCCTCATTATCTACAATGTCTTTTTTCTTCTGCCACTAAATTTTCTTTGTATACTTCTGTTATATCTTTTTTCATGTCCTGCTTCATCTTCTTCTCATTCATCTCCTACAACATCATGTTTATCTTGCTGTCTTGATATCTTCGTTTTATGGCTTCTTCATATTCTGCTGCTTCGTCTTCTTCATATTCGGCACCTTTGTCGTATTCTACTATGTCATCTTCATAATCAGCTACATCGTCTTCGTATTTTGCAAAACCTTCAGAGCCTGTTACGTCATCCTTTCATTCTTTTAGATCCATCACATTCTGTTATGTTGTCCTCATATTCTGATATACGTCTTCATATTTTGCTAATTTTTTTTCGCATACTACAGCTATATCTTTTTTATAGATTTCGATATATTCTTCATATTCCTCTGTGAATTCTTCACATGCCACTATGCAATCTTCATATTCACTACATAATCCTCGCATTCTGCTACACCAACTTCACAATCTTGTACTATGTTTTCATGTTCTGCTATATCTTCATAATTTTCTGTTTCTTGATTTTCTGCTACTTCTTCTTATTCAGCTGCTACGTCATCTTCATATTCTCATGTCTTGTTATTCCTTTGCTGCTATAGCTTGTTATAATTCTGCTGCTAATTCTTGTTATTAATCTGCTTATATGCCTTGTTCTTGTCCTGCTGATACGTCTTCTTCATATTGCGCTGCTACATCTTGTTCATATTAGTCTGCTACGTCAGCTTCATATTCTACAATGTGTATTTTGTCCGCTACGTATTCTTCATAGATTTCTGCTATGTCTTCTTCATATCCTGCTTAATCTTCAAATTCATCTGCTACGTCATCATGATTTTTGTGCTACATTGATATCTTCCTGCTATGATTTATTCATATTCTGCTGCTTTCTTTTCTTCATATTCAGCACCTACGTCACATTCTGCTACACCGTCTTCGCATTGTGCTTTGTCATCTTCATAGTCTCCTTTTTCATCCTTTCATTCTTTTAGGTAATCATCAGATTCTCTTACATTATCCTCATATTCTGCTATGTCTTCATCATATACTTCAGCTATATTGCTGCTGCTATGCCTTGTTGCTATTCTGCTGCTACGACTTGTTCTTGTCCTGCTGCCACTTCTCCTTCATATTGTGCTGCTACGTCTTCTTCATATTAATCTGCTATATCAGCTTTATTATCTACAACGTCTTTTTTCTTCTGCCACTAAGTTTTATTCGTATACTTCTGATATATCTTTTTTCATACCCTGCTTCATTTTATTCTCAATCATCTGCTAAGACGTCATGTTTTTCGTGCTGTCTTGATATTTTTGTTTTATGGCTTCTTCATGTTCTGCTGCTTCACCTTCTTCATATTCGGCACCTAAGTCATATTCCACTATGTCACCTTCATATCCTGCTACATCGCCATCATATTTTGCTACATCTTCAGAGTCTGTTACGTCATCTTTTCATTCATTTAGATCCGTCACATTCTGTTACGTTATCCTCATATATTGCTACATCTTTATTATATTATTCACCTACGTCTTTTTCATACACTTCAGCTACGTCTTCTTTATATTCTTCAGGTACGTCTTCTTGATATTTGTCTCCTACGTCTTCCTATTTGTTTCCTACGTCTTCATACTTTGCTACATCTTCGTATACTGCAGCTAGATCTTTTTTATATATTTCGACATGTTCTTCATATTCGGCTGTGTAGCTTCACATGCCACAACGTAATCTTCATATTCACTACATAACCCTCATATTCTGCTACCCCAACTTCAATTTCTTGCGCTGTATCTTCATGTTCTGCTACAGGTTCATAACTTTCTTATTCTGAATTTTCTGCTACTTCTTCATATTCAGCTGGTACGTCATCTTCATATTCTTACATCTTGTTATTACTTTGCTGCTATAGCTTGTTATAATTGTGCTGCTAATTCTTGTTAATATTGTACTTATATGCCTTGTTCTTGTCCTGCTGCTATGTCTTCTTCATATTGTGCTGGTACGTCATCTTTATATTATTCTGCTACATCAGCTTCATATTCTACATTGTGTTTTTCTGCCGTTACGTTTTCTTCATATACTTCTGCTATGTCTTCTTTATATCCTGCTTCATCTACAAATTCATCTGCTATGTCATGATGATTTTTGTGGTATATTGATATCTTCCTGCTATGATTTCTTCATATACTGCTTCTTGGTTTTCTTCATATTCAGCACCTACGTCACATTCTGCACACCGTCTTGACATTGTGTTTCATCATCTTCACAGTCTCTCATGTCATCCTTTCATTCCTTTAGGTCATCATCACATTCTGTTACGCTATCCTCATATTCTTCTGTCTTCATCCTATTCTTCAGCTACATCTTTTTCATACTCTTCAGCTACGTCTTCTTTATATTCTTCAGCTAAGTCTTCAAATTTGTCCCCTAGGTCTTCTTCATATTCTTCTCCTATACCTTCTTCACATTTTGCTACATCCTCGTATACTTCAGCTGTGCCATTTTTATATTTTTTGATCACTTCTTGTTCCCCTTTGTAATCTTCACATACTTCTACGTAATATTCATATTTGTTACATAATCTTCTCATTCTGCTACACTGAATTCATTTTTTGTGCTACGTCTTCGTGTTCTGCTACACCTTTTTATATTCTGCTGCTACGTCATCTTCATATTCCCATGTCTTGTTCATATTCTGCTGGTATAGCTTGTTATAGTTTCGCAGCTATGTCTTGTTATTATTTTGCTCGTATGCCTTGTTCTCCTGCTGCTACGTCATCTTCATATCGTGCTACGTTTTTTATACTCTGCTACATCCTTTTTACCTTCTTCTGCTTCGCCTTCTTCATATTCTCCTACGTCATATTCATACTCTGCAATGTCAGCCTTATCTTCTCTTTTCTCCATATCCTTAAGCTGTGTCGTCTTCATATTCTGCTATATCTTCTTCATTTTCATCTTCTAAGCCATCGTCACTTTCTTCTGCTACATCTTCTTCATATTCTTCAGATATGTCATTTTCATATTCTGCTACATCATCATTTCCTTGTGGTATGTCGATTGCATTTTCTCCTGTTACTCTTCGATTTCTTCTTCTAGGTCATTTATATATTCTACTGGATCTTTTTTTATAGTTTGAAGGTTTTCTTTTTAGTCGCCTACTATGTCTTTTTCATTTTTTTCTGCTATGTCTTCTTTATTTCCATCTCTTTCGTCCTCCTCTTCTTCTGCTACGTCTTCTTCACACTCTGCTGCTATTTTTTGCATATTCAGTTTCAGCGTGTTGCTTCTAATCTGCTACTACGACCTAATGTTCTGCTACATCTTATTATTCTCATACTTCTTCACTTTCTGCTATGTATTCAAGTTGTACTACGCCTTCGTCATTTTCCACCTTGTCTTGCAAATATTCTCCTTATATGTCATGTTCAATTTCATCTGCTGCCTCTTCTTGATTTTCATTTGATATGTCACCTTCATATTCGCCTGCTATGTCATCTTCATAATCTACAATGTCCTTTTCTTCTCGTGATTCGTCTTGCTATTTCTCTGCTGCAAAGTCTTGTCAATATTTTGCTGCTACGTTTGCTTTTTATACTTCTGCTAAATCTTCATATTCATCTGCTGTCACCGTCATACTTTTCTGTGTGTTCATGTTGTATGGCTACGGCTTCTTCATATGTTGCTGCTACGTCTTCAAATATTGATCTCCATCTGATTAGTCTGTCACGTCATCCTCACATTCTGCTTCATCATCTTCACATTGTGCAATGTATTCCTTATATTCTGCTATGTCTTCTTTATATGATTCAGCTACACCTTCATTATCTTCTCCTAATCCTTCTATATATTTTGCTATGTCTTCTTCGTACTCTTCAGCTATGTCATTTTTATAATATCCAATGTCGTCTTCATTTTCAGCAAAATACTCCTCATATTCTGCTACATCAACTTCATATTCCACTAGTTCTAATTCTGCTGTTACGTATGCTTCATTTTCTTCTTCTCTGTCGTCATGTTCTACTATATGTTCATATTCGGCGACATGCTCATATTCTGTTTTTTTCATCATTTCCTGCTATCTCTATTAATCTGTTAAGTTTTCTTCATAATCTCCTGTCTTCATTTCAGCTACTAGGTTATCTCCTTAATCTGCAATGTTTTATTATTACTCAGCTGCTATAGCTTGCTATCATTCTGCTGCTATGTCTTGTTATTATACAACTGCTATGTTTTCTTCATAATCTGATACTGCGTATGTATAATATCCTGCTAGGTCTTGTTCGTATTATGCTGGTACGTGTTTTCTTTATATTCTTCTCCTAGCTCCAATTCATATTCTCCTACGTTCTTCATGTTCTGCTCCTACATCGTCTTCTTATGTGCTCCTACAGCTTCTTCCTATGTGCTGCTACGTCCTCTTCATTTTCATCTGCTATGTCATCTTCAACTTCTACGATGTCTGTTTTTATGTACTGCTACATTTTTACGTATACTTCTGCTAGGTATTCTTCAGATTCTGCTGCATGTTCTTCAGATTCATCTACTACGTCATCGTGATTTTTTGTGCTATCTTGATATTTTGCTCCTATGGCTTCTTCGTATTCTGTTACTTTGCCTGCTTCATATTATGAACCAATGTTGTCTTCTACTACGTCGTCTTCAGATTCTGCTACACCGTCTTCATATTCTGCTACATCATTTTTATAGTCGGTTGTGCCATCTTCAGAATATTTTAGATCACCGTCACATACTGTTATGTCATCGTCATATTCTGCTACGTCTTAATCATATTCTTCAGCAACGTCTGCTTCAAATTCGTCACCTAAGTCTGTTTCATATTTGTCTCCTACATCTTCTTCGTATACCTCAGATGTGTCAAATTTTTTTCGACATATTCATGACCCGCTATGTAATCTCCAGATACCGCTATGTTATCTTCATATTCGCTACATAATATTCATATTCTGCCACACCAACTTTATATTTTGGGCTGTGTTTTCATGTTCTACTACATGTTCATATATTTCTGTTTCTTCATGTGTCTTCATGTTCTGTTTCCTCTGTGTCTTCATGTTGTACGGCTACAGCTTCTTCATATTTTGCTGCTATGCCTCCATATTTTCCTCGGTCATCTTATTAGTCTATCAGGCCATCATCATATTCTGCTTAATCATCTTCCTTCATACTGTGCAATGTATTCAATATCAGCAGCGTCTGCTTCAGCAACGTCTGCTTCATATTCGTCAACTAAGTCTTTTTCATATTTGTCTCCTACATCTTCTTCGTATACCTCAGATGTGTCAAATTTTTTTCGACATATTCATGACCCGCTATGTAATCTCCAGATACCGTTATGTTATCTTCATATTCGCTACATATTATTCATATTCTGCCACACCAACTTTATATTTTGGGCTGTGTTTTCATGTTCTACTACATGTTCATATATTTCTGTTTCTTCATTTCCTGCTACTTCTTGCTATGCTGCTATGCCTTCTTAATATTCTGCTGCTATGTCATCTTCATATTCTCAGGTCATGTTAATCTGCTGTTACAGCTCGTTATAATTCTGCTGCTACGCTTTGTTCTTAACCTGCTTTTAGGTCTCCTTCATATTGTGCTGCTACGTCTTCTTCATATTATTTTGCTACGTCAGCTTCATTATCTAGAATGTCTGTTTTCTTTTGCCGCTTAATTTTGTTCGTATACTTCGGCTATGTTTTTTTATCTTGCTCATGTTCTTCTAAATCATCTGCTATGACATCATGTTATTCATGCTATATTGATATTTTATTTCAGTGGCTTCTTCATGTTCTGCTACTTCATCTTCTTCATATTTGGCACCCATGTTATAGTATACTATGTCATCTTCATAATCTGCTATATCGTCTTCATAATCTGCTTCATCATCTTGAGAGTCTGTTACGTCATCCCTTCATTACTTTAAGTCCGTCACATTCTGTTACGTTATCCTAATATTCTGCTACATCTTTATTATATTCTTCAGCTACATCTTCTTCATACACTTCAGCTACATGTTCTTTATATTCTTCAGTTACGTCTTCTTCATAGTCGCCTCCTACCTCTTCTTCAAATTTTGCTACATCTTCGTATACTACAGCTATACTTTTTTATATTTTACGACATCCTCTTCATATTCCGCTGTGTATTTTTCACATGCTGCTACGTAATCTTCATATTCACTACATATTCCTCACATTCTGCTACACCAACTTCATTTTCTTGTGCTATGTCTTCATGTTCTGCTGCATGTTCTGACTTTTCTGTTTCTTATTTTCTGCGCATCCTCATATTAAGCTGCTACGTGACCTTCATATTCTCATGTCTTGTTCTTATTCTGCTGCTATAGCTTGTTGTAATTCTGCTGCTAATTCTTGTTATTATTCTACTTATACGCCTCGTTCTTGTCCTGCTGCTATATCTTCTTCATATTGTGCTGCGTCGTCTTCATCATATTATTCTGCTATGCCAGCTTCATATTCTACAATGTGTTTTTCTGCCACAACGTTTTCTTCATATACTTTTGCTATGTCTTCTTATTATCCTACTTCATCTTCTTCAAATTTATCTGCTATGTCATCATAATTTTTTGTGTCATAATAACATCTTCCTGCTATATTTCTACATATTCTGGTGCTTCGTTTTTCTTCATATTCCGCACCTACGTCACATTCTGCTACATCGTCTTCACATTCTGCTTCGTCATCTTCATGGTCTCTTATGTCATCCTTTCATTTCTTTAGGTCATCGTCACATTCTTATACGTTATCCTCATACTCTTATATGTCTTGATCGTATTCTTCAGCTACGTCTTTTTCATACTCTTCAGCTATGTCTTCTTTATAATCTTCAGCCATGTCTTGAAATTCGTCACCTAAGTCTTCTTCATATTTTGCTACATCTTCGTATACTTCAGCTATGCTATTTTCATATTTTTGATCACTTCTTCTTGTTCTGCTTTGTACTCTTCACTTTGTTCTACGTAGTCTTCATAATCGCTACATAATCTTCACATTCTGCTGCACCAAATTCTTTTTCTTGTGCTATCTTTTTATGTTCTGCTACACCTTTTCATATTCTGCTGCTAAGTCTTCTTCATATTCCAATGTCTTGTTACTATTCTGCTGCTATAGCTTGTTATTATTCTGCTCGTATGCCTTGTCCTTCTCCTGCTGCTACATCATCTTCATATCGTGCCATGTTTTTCATATTTTGCCACATCCTATCGACCTTCTTCTGCTTCGTCTTCTTCATATTCTCCTACATCATCTATACTCTGCAATATAAATCTTATATTTTATGTCTTCTCCATATCCTTAAACTAAGTCATGTTATTATTCTGCTATATCTTCTTCATTTTCATCTTCTAAGCCATCATCACTTTCTTCTGCTACATCTTATTCATATTTCTTAGCTATGTCATTTCCATTTTCTGCTACATCTTCACTTCCTTGTGATATGTCATTTTCTTCCGTTACTCTTCGATTTCTTCTGCTAGGTCATTTACATATTCCACTGCATCCTTTTTTATAATTTGAAGGTTTCCTTTTTAGTCTCCTACTATGTCTTCTTCAATTTCTTCTGCTATGTCGTCTTTATTTCTACCTCTTTTGTTCTCCTCTTCTTCTGCTACGTCTTCTTCAGACTCTTCTGCTATTTTCTGCATATTAAGCTGCTGCGTGTTCTTCTACTTCTTTAATTTCTGCTATCCCTTCAAGTTGCCCCACGCCTTCGTCAATTTCTACCTAGTCTTGCTCATGTTCTCCTCAGTCGCGTTCAATTTCTTCTGCTACCTTTTCTTCATTTTCATTTATATGTCACATTCCTGTTCGGCTGCTACGTCATCTTCACAATCTACAATGTCTTTTTCTTCTCGTGCTACGTCTTGGTATTTCTCTACTGCTATGTCTTGTGAATACTTTGCTGCTATATTTTCTTCTTAATATTCGTCCAAATCTTCCTATTCATCTGCTGTTAATTTCCTACTTTCCTGTGTCTTCATGTTGTACAACAGCTTCTTCATATTTTGCTGCTTCACCTCCATATTTTACTCCGTCATCCTCATATTCTGCTTCATCATCTTCATATTGTGCAATGTATTCCTTATATTCTCCTATGTCTTCTTTATAAGATTCAGCTACATCATCATTATCTTTTCCTAAGCCATCTATATGTTTTGCTATTGTGTTCTTTGTATTCTTCAGATAAGTCATTTTTATAATCCCCGATGTCGTCTTCATTTTCCGTAAAATACTCTTCATATTCTGCTGTATCAATCTTCATCTTCCGCTTGGTTTAATTCTGCTGTTACGTATGCTTCATTTTTTTCTTCTCTGTCGTCATGTTCAACTACATGTTCATATTCGGCATTATGCTCATTATCTGCTCTTTCATCATTTCCTGCTACCTCATAATATTCTGCTATGTCTTCTTCACACTCTCCTGTCTTCTTCATTTCAGCTGCTACGTTTACTTCATATTGTACAACGTTTTAGTTTTATTCGGCTGCTATACCTTGCTATCATTCTGCTGCTAAGTCTTGTTATATACTTCTGCTATGTTTTCTTCATAATCAGCTGCAGTATCTGTATATTGTCCTGCTACGTCTTGTTTATAATATGCTGCTACGTGTTTTCTTTTATATCCTTCTCTTAGCTCCACTTCATGTTCTGATACATTCTTGATGTTCTGCTCCTACTGCTCCTACGTCGTCTTCTTAGGGGCTCCTACATCGTCTGCATAAGTGCTGCTACATCTTCTTCATTTTCATCTGCTATGTCATCTTCATATTCTAGGATGTCTGTTTTTATATACTGCTACGGCTGCTACGTCATCTTCATAATCTACAATGTCATTTTCTTCTCGTTCTACGTCTTGGTATTTCTCTGCTGCTAAGTCTTGTGATTATTTTGCTGCTATATTTTCTTCTTAAACTTCTTCTAAATCTTCATATTCATCTGCTGTCTCCTTCCTACTTTTCTGTGTCTTCATGTTGTACAGCTACAGCTTCTTTATATTTTGCTGCTATGCCTCCATATTTTCCTCGGTCATCTTATTAGTCTATCACGTCATCATCATATTCTGCTTAATCATCTTCCTTCAAACTGTGCAATGTATTCAATATATTCTGCTATGTCTTCTTTGTATGATTCAGCAACATCTTCTTCATTAGCTTCTCCTATGCCTTCTCTATATTTTTATATGTATATATCAAAATATATATATTCTATATATTCTATATTCTATACATGCTTCAGCTATGTCATTTTTATATTCTCCGATGTCGTCTTCATTTTCCGCAAAATCGTCTTCATATGCTGCTGCATCAACGTCATGATCCGCTAGGACTCAATCTGCTGTTACATATGCATCACTTCTTTCTTCTCTGTCGTCACGTTCTACTACATGTTCATAATTGGCGACATGCTCATAATCTTGTTTTGCATCATTTTCTGCTACCTTTTAATAATCTGCTATGTCTTCTTCATAATCTCCTGTCTTCTTCATTTCAGCTGCTACTTTATTTCCATATTGTGCAACAATTCATTATTACTCGGCTGCTATGGCTTGCTATCATTCTGCTGCTATGTCTTGTTATTATAATTCTATGTTTTTTTCATAGTCTGCTGCTGTGTCTGTATAATGTCCTGCTACGTCTTGTTCATATTATGCTGCTAAATGTTTTCTTTTACATCCTTCTCCTTCCTCCTATTCATATTCTTCTACGTTCTTCGTGTTCTGCTCCTACATCGTTATCTTATGTGCTCCTGTAGCTTCTTCATATGTGCTGCTACATCTTCTTGTCTTCTATGTGTCTTCTATGTGTCTTCTATGTGGTATGTCTTTTATGTGCTGCTATGTCAACTTCATATCCTACGATGTCCGTATTTATGTACAACTACGTTTTCTTCATATTCTTCTGCCATGTATTCTTCATATTCTGTTGTATCTTCTTCAGATTCATCTGCTACGTTATCTTGAACTTTTGTGCTAACTTGATATTTTACTTCTATGGTTTCTTTGTATACTGCTGCTTCTTCTGCTTCATGTTCTGAACCTTTGTTGTCTTCAACTACGTCGGCTTCATATTCTGCTACATCGTCTTCATATTCCGCTACATCATTTTTATAGTCTGTTATGCCATCTTCTGATTCATTTAGATCATCGTAACATTCTTTTATGTCGTCCACATATTCTGCTACATCTTCATCATAATCTTCAGCTATGTCTTCTTCATACTCTTGAGCTACCTCTTCTTCCTATTCGTCACCTAGGTCTTTTCCATAATCGTCTCTTACATCTTCTTCATATTTTGCTACATCTTCTTCGTATACCTCAGATGTGTCAATTTTATATTTTTCGACATCTTCACGATCCGCTAATAGATCTCCAGAGACCACTATATTATCTTCATATACGCTACATAATTTTCATGTTCTGCCAAACCAACTTCATTTTCTAGTCCTGTTTCTTTATGTTCTACTACATGTTCATATTTTTCTGTTTCTTCATTTCCTGCTACCTCTTCGTAATCTGCTACGCCTTCTTATCATTCTGCTGCTTTGTCATTTTCATATTCTCACGTCACGTTAATATTCTGCTGATATAGCTCGTTACATTGAATTGAAAATAACTTCTGCACGAACACTGCGCGAGCATTTCATCAATTCATGCTAACATAGTAAATAGTGTAAAATATTGCTTTTTTTTCATTCTTCCTTACTGATGTGTTTTTTTAGACATATCTGTATTCCGAATATGTGTTTCTTGTGATTTTTTTTTCTCTTTATGTGAATGTTTGCCATCGCTGCCTGCACTGTAGGGGTGGCTGCGGGCCTCTGTCAAGTTGCTTGTGCTTTCAAGCAACTTTTACCCGCAGTCTCCTCCATCGCTGATGGAAATAAAATTATTATTATTAAGTCTGCTGCTACGTCTTGTTACTATTCTGCGGCTACGGCTTGTTCTTCTCCTGCTACTCCTTGATATTTTATTTCTGTGGCTTTTTATGTTCTGCTGCTTCTTAATATTCGGCAACTATGTCATATTCTACGATGTCATCTTCATATTCTGCTACATCGTCTTCATATTCTGCTACATCTTCTTCATATTCTGCTACATCGTATTCAGAGTTTGTTTCGTTAACCTTTCATTCTTTTAGGTCCGTCACATTCTGTTATTTATTCCTCGTAATCTGCTACACCTTCATCATAATCTTCAGCTACATCTTCTTCATACACTTCAGCTACATCTTCTTCATAATCATCTCCTACATCCTCTTTATATTTTGCTACATCTTCTTCGTATACAATAGCTATACGTTTTTATATTTTTCGACATCTTCATATTTTGCTATGTATCTTCACATGCCACTAAGTACACTTTTCATATTCACTACATAATCCTCACATTCTGCTTCACCAACTTTGTTTTCTTGTGCTATGTCTTCAGGTTCTGTGGCATGTTCTTGTTGTTCTGTTTCTTAATTTTCTGCTACTTTTTCATAATCGGCTGCTACGTCATCTTCATATTCTCACGTCTTGTTATTATTCTGCTGTTATAGCTTGTTATATTTCTGCTGCTAATTCTTGTTATTATTCTGCTTATACGCTTTGTTCTTCTCCTGCTGCTACATCATCATATTGTGCTGCGACGTCTTTGTCAAATAATCTGCTATGCCAGATTTATATTCTACAATCTGTTTTTCTGCCGCTACGTTTTCTTAATATACTTCTGCTATGTCTTCTCCATATTCTGCTTCATCTTCTTCAAATTCATCTGCTACGTCATCATGAATTTTCGTGCTGAATTTATATTTTCCTACTATGATTTCCTCATAATCTACTGCTTCGTTTTCTTCATACTCAGCACCTACATCAAATTCTGCTACATCGTCTTCACATTCTGCTTCGTCATCTTTATAGTCTATCTACATCATTCTTTCATTCTTTTAGGTCATTGTCACAATTTTTTACGTTATCCTCATACTTTGCTAAGTCTTAATCGTATTCTTCAGCTACGTCTTCAAATTCGTCACCCACGTCTTCTTCATAATTGTCTCCTACATCTTCTTCATAATTTTCAAGATCTTCATATGCTTCAGCTAAGGAATTTTTGTATTTTTTGATCGTTTGTTTATGTTCCGCGTTGTAGTCTTCACTTACTTCTATGTAATCTTCATAATCGCTACGTAATCTTCACATTCTGCTACACCAAATTTATTTCCTTGTGCTACACCTTTTCATATTCTCCTGCTATGTCGTCTTCATGTTCCCATGTCTTGTTAATATTCTGCTGTTATAGCTTGTTATAATACTGCAGCTATGTCAGGTTATTATTCTGCTCGTACGCCTTGTTCTTCCTCAGCTGCTATGCCATCTTCATATCGTGCTACGTTTTTCATATTCTGCTACATCCTATTGACCTTCTTCTGCTTTGTCTTCTTCATATTCTCCTACATCATCTATACTCTGCAATATAAATCTTATATTTTATGTCTTCTCCATATCCTTAAGCTAAGTCATGTTAACATTCTGCTATATCTTCTTCATTTTCATCTTCTGAGCCATCATCACTTTCTTCTGCTACATCTTATTCATATTGTTAGCTATGTCATTTCCATATTCTGCTACCTCTTCACTTCCTTGTGATATGTCATTTTCTTCCGTTACTCTTCTATTTCTTCTGCTAGGTCATTTACATAATCTACTGCATCCTTTTTTATAATTTGAAGGTTTTCTTTTTAGTTTTCTACTATGTCTTCTTCAATTTCTTCTGCTATGTCTTCTTTATTTCCACCTCTTTCGTCTTCCTCTTCTTGTGCTACGTCGTCTTCAGACTCTTCTGCTATTTTCTGCATATTCAGCTGCTGCGTGTTCTTTTTAATCTGCTACCACGTCGTCATGTTCTGCTACATCTCCATGTTCTTCTACTTCTTTAATTTCTGCTATCCCTTCAAGTTGCCCCACGCCTTCGTCAATTTCTACCTTGTCTTGCTCATGTTCTCCTTCTAAGTCGCGTTCAGTTTCTTCTGCTACCTCTTCTTCATTTTCATTTATATGTCACATTCCTGTTCGGCTGCTACGTCATCTTCACAATCTACAATGTGTTTTTCTTCTCGTGCTATGTCTTGGTATTTCTCTACTGCTATGTCTTGTGAATATTTTGCTGCTATATAATCTTCTTCTTAATATTCGTCCAAATCTTCCTATTCATCTGCTGTCAACTTCCTACTTTCCTGTGTCTTCATGTTGTACGACAACAGCTTCTTCATATTTCGCTGCTTCACCTCCCTATTTTACTCCGTCATCCTCATATTCTGCTTCATCATCTTCATATTGTGCAATGTACTCCTTATATTCTCCTATGTCTTCTTTATAAGATTCAGCTACATCTTCATTATCTTCTCCTAAGCCATCAAAATGTTTTGCTATTGTGTTCTTTGTATTCTTCAGATATGTCATTTTTATAATCCCCAATGTCGTCTTCCTTTTCCGCAAAATACTCTTCTTATTCTGCTGCATCAACTTCATATTCCGCTTGGTTTAATTCTGCTGTTACGTATGCTTCTTTTTTTCTTCTCTGTCGTCATGTTCAACTACGTGTTCATATTCGGCGACATGCTCGTATTCTGCTCTCATCATTTCCTGCTACCTCATAATATTCTGCTGCCTTCTTCACACTCTCCTGTCTTCTTCATCTTAGCTGCTACGTTATCTTCATATTGTACAACGTCCTATTTTTATTCAGCTGCTATAGCTTGCTATCATTCGGCTGCTATGTCTTGTTATAATACTTCTGCTATGTTTTCCTCATAATCAGCTGCAGTATCTGTATATTATCGTGCTACGTATTGATTATAATATGCTGCTACGTGTTTTCTTTTATATCTTTCTCTTTATATTCTTATACTTTATATTCTGATACGTTCTTGATGTTCTGCTACTACTGCTCCTTCATTGTCTTCTTAGGTGCTCCTACAGCGTCTTCGTAAGTGCTGCTACATCTTCATTTTCATATGCTATGTCGACTTCATATTCTAGGATGTCTGTTTTTATATACTGCTACGGCTGCTACGTCATCTTCATAATCTACAATGTCATTTTCTTCTCGTTCTACGTCTTGGTATTTCTCTGCTGCTACGTCTTGTGATTATTTTGCCGCTATATTTTCTGCTTGAACTTCTTCTAAATCTTCATATTCATCTGCTGTCACCTTCCTACTTTTTTGTGCCTTCATGTTGTATGGCTACAGCTTCTTCATATTTTGCTGCTATGCCTCCATATTTTGCTCGGTCATCTTATTAGTCTGTCACGTCATCCTCATATTCTGCTTCATCATCTTCATAGTGTGCACTGTATTCCTTATATTCTGCTATATCTTCTTTATATAGTTCAGCTACATCTTCTTCATTATATTCTCCTATGCCTTCTATATATATTTATATGTATATATCAAAATATATATATTCTATATATTCTATATTCTATATATTCTTCAGGTACGTCATTTTTATATTCTTCAATGTCGTCTTCATATTCTGCTAGGACTTATTCTGCTGTTACATATGCATAATTTCTTTCTTCTCTGTCGTCACGTTCTACTACATGTTCATATTCGGCGACATGCTCATAATCTTGTCTTGCATCATTTCCTGCTACCTTTTAATAATCTGCTATGTCTTCTTCATAATCTTCTGTCTTCTTTATTTCAGCTGCTACGTTATCTTCATATACATCAATCTTTGCTTATTACTCGGCGGCTATGGCTTGCTATCATTCTGCTGCTATGTTTTGTTATTATACTTCTCATATGTTTTTTTCATAGTGTGCTGCTGTGTCTGTATAATGTCCTGCTACGTCTTGTTCATATTATGCCACTACATGTTTTCTTTTACATCCTTCTCCTTCCTCCTATTCATATTCTTCTACAATCTTCGTGTTCTGCTCCTACATCAGTTATCTTATGTGCTCCTATAGCTTCTTCGTATGTGCTGCTACATCTTTTTGTCTTCTACTTGTCTTCTATGTGTCTTCTATGTGCTATGTCTTTTAGGTGCTGCTATGTCATCTTCATATCCTACGATGTCCGTTTTCATGTACTACTAGGTTTTCTTCATAAATTCTGCTATGTATTCTTCATAATCTGTTGTGTCTTCTTCAGATTCATCTGCTACGTCATCGTGAATTTTTGTGCTAACTTGATATTTTGCTTCGATGGTTTCTTTGTATACTGCTGCTTCCTCTGCTTCATATTCTGAACCTTTGTTGTCTTCAACTACGTCGGCTTCATATTCTGCTACATCGCCTTCATATTCTGCTACATCATCTTTATAGTTTGTTATGTCATCTTCAGATTCTTTAAGATCATCGTCACATTCTGTTATGTCATCGTCATATTCTGCTACATCTTCATCATAGTCTTCAGCTACGACTTCTTCATACTCTTCTGCTACGTCTTCTTCATATTCGTCACCTAGGTCTTTTTCATATTTGTCTCCTACATCTTCTTCGTATACCTCAGATGTGTAAATTTTATATTTTTTGACACCTTCATGATCTGCTAAATAATCTCCAGATACCACTATATTATCTTCGTTTTCGCTAGATAATCTTCATGTTCTGCCAAACCAACTTAATTTTCAAGTGCTGTGTCTTCATGTTCTACTACATGTTCATATTTTTCTGTTTCTTTATTTCCTTCTACCTCTTCCTAATCTTCTAAGCCTTCTTAACATTCTGCTGCTATGTCATCTTGATACTCTCACGTCATGTTAATATTCTGCTGATATAGCTCGTTATAATTTTTCTGTTACATCTTGTTACTATTGTGCTGCTACGCCTTGTTCTTCTCCTGCTGCCTCGTCACCTTCATATTGTGCTGCTACGTTTTCTTCATATTATTCTGCTACGTTAGTTTCAACATCTACAATGTTTTTTCTTCTACTGCCAATTTTTTTTGTATACTTCTGCTATGTCTTTTTCATGTCCTGTTTAATCTTCTAAATCATCTGCTACGACATCAATCTTTATATTTTATTTAGATGGCTTCTTCATGTTCGGCTGCTTCGTCTTATTCTTATTTGGCACCTAAGTCATATTCTACTATGGAATCTTCATAATCTGCTACATCATCTTCAGGGTCTGTTACGTCATCCTTTCATTCTTTTAGATCTGTCACATTCTGTTATGTTATCCTCATATTCTGCTACATCTTTATCATATTCTTCAGCTACATCTTTTTTATACAATTCAGCTATGTCTTCTTCATAATCGTCACCTAGGTCTTTTTTATATTCATCTCCTACATCTTCTTCATAATTTGCTACATCTTCTTCGTATACCTCAGATGTGTCAATTTTATATATTTCAACATCTTCATGTTCTGCTAGGTAATCTCCAGAAACTGCTATGTTATCTTCAAATTTGCTACATAATCTTCATATACTGCCACACCAACTGCATTTTCTCTTGCTGTGTCTTCATGTTCTACTACAAGTTCATACTTTTCTGTTTCTTCGATTGCTGCCACTTCTTCCTATTCTGCTATGCCTTTTCAACAATCGGCTGCTTCATATTTTGCTGCAACGTCTTCATATTTTCCTCCGTCATCTTATTAGTCTGTCATGTCACCCTCATAATCTACTTCTTCATCTTCATATTGTGCAATGTATTCCTTATATTCTGCTATGTCTTCTTTATAAGATTCAGCTACAACTTCATTAGGTTCTTTTAGGCCTTCTGTATAATTTCCTATGTCTTCTTCGTATTCTTCAGATATGACATTTTTATAATCTCCAATGTCGTCTTCATTTCCACAAAATACTGCTCATTATCTGCTACATTTCCTTCATATTCCGCTAGTTCTAATTCTGCTGTTTCGTATGCTTCGTTTTTTCTTCTCTGTTTTCAAGTTCTACTACATTTTCATATTCGGCGACATGCTCATAATCTGCTCTTTCATCATTTTCTGCTACCTCAATTATTCTGCTATGTCTTCTTCATAATCTCCTGTTTGCTTCATTTCAGCTGCTACGTTATCTTGATATTCTGCAATCATTTGTTATGACTCGGCTGCTATAGCTTGCTATCATTCTGCTACTATGTCTTGTTATTTTACATCTCTGATGTTTTCTTCATAATCTGCTGCTGCGTCTGTAAATTATCCTGCTACGTCTTGTTCGTATTATACTGCTACGTGTTTTCTTTTATATGGTTCTCCTAGCTACAATTCATATTTTTCTACGTTCTTCGTGTTCTGCTCCTACGTCATCTTCTTATGTGCTCCTACAGTTTCTTCACATGTTCTGCTACCTTTTATTCATTTTCATCTGCTATGTCATCTTTATATTCTACGATGGTTTTTTTCATTTATTGCTACGTTTCCTTCATATGGGTCTGATATATATTCTTCATATTCTGCAGCATCTTCTTCAGATTCATATATTACATCATCATGATTTTTGTGCTATCTTGATATTTTGCTCCTATAGATTCTTCATATTCTGCTGCTTCGTTTGCTTCATATTCTGAAGCTATGTTGTCTTCTACTATATCGTCTTTATATTCTGCTACATCGTCTTCATATTCTCCTTCATCATCTTTATAGTACGGTTATGCCATCTTCAGATTTTTTATATCATATGTCACATTCTGTTATGTCTACCTCATATCCTTCGGCTACGTCTTCTTCATACACTTCAGCTACGTCTTCCTCATAACCATCACCTAGGTCTTTTACATAATGGTCTCCTAGTCATCTTCATGTTTTGCTATATCTTCTTTGTATACCTCACATGTGTCAATTTTATATTTTTCGACATCTTCATGTTCCGCTACGTTATCTACAGATACCGCTATGTTATCTTCATATTCTGTACATGATCTTCATATTATGCCCCACCAACATCATTTTCTTGTGCTGTGTCTTCATGTTCCACAACTTGTTCATAGTTTTCTGTTTATTCATTTCCTGCTACCTCTTCCTAATCTGATATGCCTTCTTAACATTCTGCTGCTATGTCATCTTCATATTCTCACGTCAAGTTAATATTCTGCTGATATAGCTGGTTATAATTCTGTTGCTCCGCCTTGTTCTTGTCCTGCTGCCATGTCTCCTGCATATTGTGCTTCTACATCTTCTTCATATTATTCTGCTACCTCAGCTTCATTATCTAGAATGTCTTTTTTCTTCTGCCGCTAAATTTTCTTCGTATACTTCTGCTATGTTTTTTTCATATCCTGCTTCATGTTTTTCTAATTCATCATTCACGACATCATGTTTTTGGTGCTGTATTGAAATTGTCTTTCTATGATTTCTTCATGTTCTGCTGCTTCAGATTCTACATATTCGGCGCCTATATCTTATTCTACTCTGTCATCTTTATAATCTGCTACATCGTCTTCATATTCTGCTACATCATGGTCATAATCTGTTACGTCGTCCTTTCATTCTTTTAGGTCCCTCACATTCTATTACGTTATCCTCATATTCTCCTACATCTTTATAAAATTCTTCAGCTACGACTTCTTTAAACACTTCAGCTACGTCTTCTTAATATTCTTCAGGTACACCTTCTTCATATTTTCTACATCTTCTTCATATACTACAGCTACACATTTTTGATATTTTTCGACATTCTTATATGTATTCCGCTGTGTATTCGCATGCCTCTTCATATTCACTACATAATTCTCACATTCTGCTACACCAACTTCATTTTCTTGTGCTATATGTTCACGTCCTGCTACATGTATCTTCTTCGTATACCTCAGATGTGTCAATTTTTTTCGACATATTCAAGACCTGCTATGTAATCTCCATATACCTCTATGTTATCTTCATATTCGCTACATAATTTTTATATTCTGTCACACCAACTTCATATTTTGTGCTGTGTTTTCATGTTCTACTACATGTTCATATATTTCTGTTTCTTCATTTCCTGCTACCTCTTTCTATTCTGCTATGCCTTCTTAACATTTTGCTGCTATGTTATCTTCATATTCTCATGTCATGTTAATATTCTGCTGATATAGCTCGTTATAATGCTGCTGCTACGTCTTGTTACTATTCTGCTGCTACGCCTTGTTCTTGTCCTGCTGTCACTTCTCCTTCGTATTGTGCTGCTACGTCTTCTTCACATTATTCTGCTGCGTCTGCTTCATTATCTACAATGCTTTTTTCTTCGGCCACAAAATTTTCTTTGTATACTTCTGCTGTCTTTTTTCATTACCTGCTTCATCTTCTCATTCATCTGCTACAACATGATGTTTTTCGAGCTGTCTTGATATTTCTCTTTTATGGCTTCTTCATGTTCTGCTGCTTCGTCTTCTTCATATTCGGCACCTATGTCATATTCTGCTATGTATTTTTTTATATTCTGCTCCATCTTCTTCAGACTCAATTTCTATTTCATCGCGATTCGTGCTAAATTGATATCTTCCTGCTATGATTTCTTCATATTCTGCTGCTTTGTTTCCTTCATGTTCAACAACTTCGTCACATTCTGCTACATTGTCTTCACATTGTGCCTCGTCATCTTCAGAGTCTCTTATATCATGCTTTCATTTTTTTGGGTCATCATCACAATCTGTTAAGTTATCCGCATATTCTGCTATGCATTCAATGTATTCTTCAGCTAGGTCTTTTTCATACTCTTTAGCTATGTCTTCTTTATAATATTCAGCCAAGTCTTCAAATTCCTCACCTACGTCTTCTTAGTATTCGTCTCCTACGCCTTCCTCACATTTTGCTACATCTTCGTATACTTCAGCTCTGCCATTTTTATACTTATTTGACAACTTCTTGTTCCGCTTTGTAATCTTCACATACTTCTACGCAATCTTCATATTATCTACATAATCTTCACATTCTGCTACACCAAATTTGTTTTCTTGTGCCACGTCTTCATGTTCTGCTACACCTTTTTCATATTCTGCTGCTTCGTCATCTTCATACTCCAATGTCTTGGTAATATTCTGCTTGTATAGCTTGTTATGATTCGGCAGCTATGTCTTGTTAATATTGTGCTCCTATACCTTGTTCTTCTCCTGCTGCTACGTCATTTCCATATCGTGCTACGTTTTTCATACTCTGCTATATCCTATTTACCTTCTGCTTCACTTTCTTCATATTCTCCTACGTCATATTCATACTTTGCAATGTCAATCTTATATTCTATGTTTTTTCTATATCCTTAAGCTACATCATCTTCAAATCTTGCTATATATTCTTTATTTTCATCTTCTTAGACATCATCACTTTCTTCTCCTACATCTTCATATTCTTCAGATATTTCATTTCCATATTCTGCTACATCATCATTCCCTTGTGGTACGTAGTATGCATTCCCCCCGGTACTCTTTCTTTTCTTCTGCAACGTCAATAATATGTTCTACTGCATCTTCTATGTTGAAGGTTTTCTTTTAAGTCTTCTACTATGTCTTCTTCAAGTTATTCTGCTACGTCTTCTTTATTTTTATCTCTTTTGTCGTCTTCTTCTTCTGCTACGCCTTCTTCACACTCTGCTGCTATTTTTTTGCATATTCAGTTTCAGCATGTTGCTTCTAATCTGCTACTATGTCTTCATGTTATGCTACATCTTCATACTCTCCTAATTCTTCACTTTCTGCTATGTCTTCAAGTTGTACTATATCTTCGTCATTTTCTTGCTTGTCTTGCTCAAATTCTCCTGCTATGTCGTGTTCAATTTCATCTGCTACCTCTTTTTCATTTTCATTTGATATGTCAGATTCATAATCGTCTTCAACGTCATCTTCATAATCTACAATGTCTTTTCTTCTCGTGCTACGTCTTGGTAATTCTCTGCTGCTCTGTCTTGTCAATATTTTGCAGCTATGTTTTCTTCTCAAACTTTTGCTAACTCTTCATGTTCATCTGCTGTCACCTTCATACTTTTCTGTGCCTTCATGTTGTATGGCTCTGGCTTCATCATATTTTGCTGCTATGTCTTCATATATTGCTGCATCATCTTATTGGTCTGTCAAATCATTCTCATATTCTACTTCATCTTCTTCATATTGTTCAATGTATTCCATATATTCTGCTAAATCTTTTTTATATGATTCAGCTACATCTTTCATATCTTCTCTTATGCCTTCTAAACATTTTGCTATGTGTTCGTATTCTTCAGCTATGTCAATTTTGTATTCTCCAATGTCGTCTTCATTTTCTGCAAAATACTCTTCTTATTCTGCTGCATCAACTTCATATACCACTAGTTCTAATTCTGCTGTTATGTATGCTTTATTTTCTTCTTCTCCGTCGTCATGTTCTACTACATGTTCCTATTCGGCAGCATGCTCATATTCAGTTTTTTTTCATCATTTCTTGCTATCTCTAGTAGTCTGCTATGTCTTCTTCATAATCTCGTGTCTCCTTCATTTCAGCTGCTACGTTATCTCCATATTCTGCTACGTTTTATACTTACTCGGCTGCTATAGATTTCTATGATTCTGCTGCTATGTCTTGTTATTACACTTCTTCAATGTTTTTTTCATGATCTGCCATCTTATTAGTCTATAATGTCACCCTCATAGTACTTCATGATCTTCATATTGTGCATTTTATTCCGTATATTCTGCTATGTCTTCTTTATAAGATCAAACCACATCTTCATTATCTTCTCCTAAGCCTTCTATATATTTTGCTATGTCTTCTTTGGATTCTTCAGATATGTCTTTTTTACAATCTCCAATGTCATCTTCATTTTCCGCAAAATAATCTTCATATTCTGCTACATCAAGTTCATATTCCGGTAGTTCTATTTCTGCTGTTACGTATGCTTCATTTTTTCCTTCTCTGTTGTCATGTTCTACTACATGTTCATATTCGGCGACATGCTGATATTCTGCTCTTTCATCATTTCCTGCTACCTCTAATAATCTGTTATGTCTTCTTCATAATCTCCTGTTTTCTTCATTTCAGCTGCTATGTTATTTTCATATTCTGCAACGTTTTATTATGATTCGGCTGCTATAGCTTGGTAATATTCTGCTACTATGTCTTGTTATTTTACATCTGCTACGTTTTCTTCATAATCTGATGCTGCATCTGTATAATATCCTGCTACAACTTTTTTGTATTATGCTGCTACGTGTTTTCTTTTATATCCTTCTCCTAGCTACACTTTATGTTCTGCTACGTTCTTCTTGTTCTGCTCCTACGTCATCTTCTTATGTGCTCCTAAAGTTTCTTCATATGTGCTGCTACGTTTTCTTCATTTTTATCTGCTGTGTCATCTTCAAATTCTACGATGTTTGTTTTTATGTATTGCTACGTTTTCTTCATATACATCTGCTAAGTATTCTTCAATTCTACTGCATCTTCTTTGTATTCATATCCTACGTCATCATGATTTTTGTGCTATCTTGATAATTTGCTCCTATGGTTTCTTCGTATTCTGCGGCTTCATCTGCTTCATATTCTGAAGCTATGTTGTCTGCTACTACATCGTCTGCATATTCTGCTACAACGTCTTCATATTCTGCTGCAACATCTTTATAGTCGGTTATGCCATCTTCAGATTTTTTTAGATCATCGTCACATTCTGTTATGTCAACCTCATATTCTGCAACGTCCTCATCATATTCTTCAGCTACGTCTTCTTCATACACTTCACCTACTTCTTCTTATTATTCTTCAGGTACGTTTTCTTCATATTTGCCTCCTACATCTTCTTCATATTTTTACATCTTCTTCGCATACTACAGCGTTACATTTTCTATACTTTTCAACATCCTCTTGGTATTCTGCTTTGTATTCGCATGCCACTGGTCATCTTCATATTCACTACATAATCCTCACAATCTGCTACACCAACTTCAATATCTTGTGCTATGTCTTCACGTTCTGCTACATGTTCATAATTTTCTGTTTCTTAATTATCTGCTACTTCTTCAAATTGAGCTGCTACGTCATCTTCATATTCCCACGCCTTGTTATTATTCTGCTGCTATAGCTTCTTATAATTCTGCTGCTAATTCTTGTTATTATTCTGCTGATATACCTTGTTCTTGTCCTGTTCCTACGTCTTCTTCATATTGTGCTGCTACGTCAACTTCATATTTTACAATGTGTTTTTCTGCTGCTACGCTTCCTTCTTATACACCTGCTATATCTTCTTCATATCCTGCTTCATCTTCTTCAAATTCATCTGCTACGTAATATCATGATTTTTCGTGCTATGTTGATATCTTGTTATGAAATCTTCATATTCTGCTGCTTCATTTTGTTCATACTCAGCACCTTCGTCACATTCTGCTACATCGTCTTGAGATTGTGCTTCGTCATCTTTATAGTCTCTTACGTCATTCATTCATTCTTTTAGGTCATCGACACAATCCTTTACGTTATTTTCATATTCTGGTATGTCTTCAAAGTTATTCTCAGCTACGTCTTTTTTTTACTCTTCAGCTACGTCTTCGTTATATTCTTCAACCAAGTCTTCAAATTCCTCAACTACGTCTTTTTCATATTCGTCTCCTACATCTTCAGATTTTGCTACATCCTCGTATACTTCAGTTATTTTTTGACAACTTCTTGTTCCACTTTGTAATCTTCACAAGCTTCTAAGTAATCTTCATATTAGCTACATAATGTTTACATTCTGCTAAACCAAATTCATTTTCTTGAGGTACGTCTTCATGTTTCGCTACACCTTTTTCATATTCTGCTGCTACGTCATCTTCATATTTCCTTGTTTTGTTAAAATTCTGCTAGTATAGCTTGTTACAGTTCTGCAGCTAGGTCTTGTTAATATTCTGTCCTTATGCCTTGTTCTTCTCCTGCTGCTGCGTCATCTTCATATCGTTCTATGTCTTTCACATTCTGCTACATCCTAATTACCTTCTTCTCCTTCACTTCTTCATATTCTCATACATCAACTTCATAATCTGGGATGTCAATCTTATATTCTATGTGTTCTCTATATCCTTAAGCAATATCATCTTAATATTCTGCTATATCTTCTTAATTTTATTCTTCTTAGCCATTGTCACTTCATTCTGCTACATCTTATTCATATTCTTCAGCTACACCATCTCCATATTCTGCTACATCATCATTTCCTTGTGGTACGTCGTATGCATTTCCTTCCGGTACTCTTCGTTTTCTTCTGCTATTCCATATATATATTCTACTGCATTTTTTTATATTTTAAAGGTTTTTTTAGGTCTCCTAGTACGTCTTGTTCAATTTCTTAGGTCTTCTTTATTTGTATCTTTTACGTCCTCCTCATCTTCTGCTACGTCTTCTTCACACTCTGCTGCTATTTTCTGCATATTCAGCTGCTGCGTTTTTCTTCTAATTTGCTACTACGTCTTCACGTTCTGCTACACTTTTATATTCTTCTACTTCTTCACTTCCTGCTACATCTTAAAATATATACTATGCCTTTTTAATCATCTACTTTGTCTTGCTCAATTTCTCCTGCTATGTCTTGTTGAATTTCATCTGCTACCGCTTCTTCATTTTTATTTGGTATGTCACCTTCATATTCGGCTGCTATGTCATCCGAATAATCTACAATGTCTTTTTCTTCTCGTGCTACATCTTGGTACTTCTCTGCTGCTACGTTTTGGCAATATTTTGCTGCTAAGTTTTTTTTAACTTCTGTTAAATCTTCATATTCATCTGCTGTCACCTTCATAATTTTCTGTGTCTTCATGTTGTATGGCTACAGCTTCTTCATACTTTGCTGCTACGTCTTCATATTTTCCTCCATCATCTTATTAGTCTGTCATGTCACCCCCAAATTCTACTTCATCATCTTCATATTGTGCATTGTATTCCTTATATTCTGCTATGTCTTTATATATGATTCAGCTACATCTTCAATATCTTCTTGTATGCCTTCTATATATTTTGCTATGCCTTCTTCGTGTTCTTCAGCTATGTCATTTTTTATTCTCTGTCGTCTTCATTTTCTGCAAAATACTCTTGATATTCTGCTACATCAACTTCATATTCCGGTAGTTCTGATTCTGCTGTTACGTATGCTTCATTTTTTCCTTCTCTGTTGTCATGTTCTACTACATGTTCATAATCGGCGACAGGCTGATATTCTGCTCTTTCATCATTTTCTGCTACCTCTAATAATCTGTTATGTCTTCTTCATAATCTCCTGTTTTCTTTATTTCAGCTGCTATGTTATTTTCATATTCCGCAAGGTTTATTATTATTCGGCTGCTATAGCTTGCTAATATTCTGCTACTATGTCTTATTATTTTACATCTGCTACGTTTTCTTCATAATCTGCTGCTGCATCTGTATAATATCCTGCTACGTCTTGTTCGTATTATGCTGCTACGTATTTTTTTATATGCTTCTCCTAGCTACAATTTATGTTCTGCTACGTTCTTCATGTTCTGCTCCTACCTCATCTTCTTATGTGCTCCTACAGCTTCTTCATATGTGCTGCTACGTCTTCTTCATTTTCATCTGCTATGTCATCTTCATCTTCTACAATGTCTGTTTTTATGTACTGCTACGTTTTGTTCATATACTTCTTCTATGTATTCTTGATATTCTGCTGCATGTTCTTGAGAGTCATCAGCTACCTCATCATGATTTTTGTGCTATCTTGATATTTTGCTCCTGTGGCTTATTCGTATTCTGCGGCTTCATCTGCTTCATATTCTGAAGCTATGTTGTCTGCTACTACATCGTCTGCATATTCTGCTACATCGTCTTCATATTCTGCTGCAACACCTTTATAGTCAGTTATGCCATCTTCAGATTTTTTTAGATCATCGTCACATTCTGTTATGTCAACCTCATATTCTGCTACGTCCTCATCATATTCTTCAGCTACGTCTTCTTCATACACTTCAGCTACGTCTTCTTAATATTCTTCAGGTACGCCTTCTTCATATTTGCCTCCTACATCTTCTTCATATTTTTACATCTTCTTCGCATACTACAGGCATACATTATCTATACTTTTCAACATCCTCTTGGTATTCCGCTTTGTATTCGCATGCCACTGGTCATCTTCATATTCACTACACAATCCTCACAATCTGCTACACCAACTTCATTTTCTTGTGCTATGTCTTCACGTTCTGCTACATGTTCATAATTTTTTGTTTGTTAATTATCTGCTACTTCTTCAAATTTAGCTGCAACGTCATCTTCATATTCTCACGCCTTGTTATTATGTTGCTGCTATAGCTTGTTATAATTCTGCTGCTAATTGTTGTTATTAATCTGCTGATATACCCCATTCTTGTCCTGTTGCTACGTCTTCTTCATAGTGCTGCTACGTCAACTTCATATTTTACAATGTGTTTTTCTGCTGCTACGTTTCCTTCTTATACTCCTGCTATATTTTCTTCATATCCTGCTTCATCTTCTTCAAATTCATCTGCTACATCATCACGATTTTTTGTGCTATGTTGATATCTTCCTGTTATGAAATCTTCATATTCTGCTGCTTCATTTTGTTCATATTCAGCACCTTCGTCACATTCTGCTACATCGTCTTGAGATTGTGCTTCGTGATCTTTATAGTCTCTTACGTCATTCATTTATTCTTTTAGGTCATCGTCACAATCCTTTACGTTATTTTCATATTCTGGTATGTCTTAAAAGTATTCTCAGCTACGTCTTTTTTTTACTCTTCAGCTACGTCTTCATTACATTCTTCAACCAAGTGTTCAAATTCCTCAACTACGTCTTTTTCATATTCGTCTCCTACATCTTCAGATTTTGCTATATCTTCGTATACTTCAGTTGTTTTTTGACAACTTCTTGTTCCACTTTGTAATCTTCACATACTTCTAAGTAATCTTCATATCAGCTACATAACGTTCACATTCTGCTAAACCAAATTCATTTTCTTGAGATACGTCTTCATGTTTCGCTACACCTTTTTCATATTCTGCTGCTACGTCATCTTCATATTCCCTTGTCTTGTTAAAATTCTGCTGGTACAGCCTATTACAGTTCTGCAGCTAGGTCTTGTTAATATTCTGTCCTTATGCCTTGTTCTTCTCCTGCTGCTACGTCATCTTCATATCGTTCTATGTCTTTCACATTCTGCTACATCCTAATTACCTTCTTCTCCTTCACTTTTCATATTCTCCTACGTCATCTTCATAATCTGAGATGTCAATCTTATATTCTATGTCTTCTCTATATCCTTAAGCAACATCATCTTAATATTCTGCTATATCTTCTTAATTTTATTCTTCTTAGCTATTGTCACTTCATTCTGCTACATCTTATTCATATTCTTCAGCTATATCATCTCCATATTCTGCTACATCATCAAATCCTTGTGGTACGTCGTATGCATTTCCTTCCGGTACTCTTCGTTTTCTTCTGCTATTCCATATATATATATTCTACTCCATTTTTTTATATTTTAAAGGTTTTTTCAGGTCTCCTAGTATGTCTTGTTCAATTTCTTAGGTCTTCTTTATTTCCATCTTTTACGTCCTCCTTTCTTCTGCTAGGTCTTCTTCACAATCTGCTGCTATTTTCTGCATATACAGCTGCTGCGTTTTCCTTCTAATTTGCTACTGCATCTTCACGTTCTGCTACACTTTTATATTCTTCTACTTCTTCACTTTCTGCTACATCTTCAATATATACTATGCCTTTGTAATCTTCTACTTTGTCTTGCTCAATTTCTCCTGCTATGTCGTGTTGAATTTCATCTGTTACCGCTTCTTCATTTTCATTTGGTATGTCACCTTCATATTCGGCTGCTATGTCATCCGAATAATCTACAATGTATTTTTTTCTTCTCGTGCTACATCTTGGTATTTCTCTGCTGCTACGATTTGGCAATATTTTGCCGCTAAGTTTTTTTCTTTAACTTCTGTTAAATCTTCATATTCATCTTCTGTCACCTTCATACTTTTCTGTGTCTTCATGTTGTATGGCTACAGCTTCTTCATACTTTGCTGCTACGTCTTCATATTTCTTCCATCATCTTATTAGTCTGTCATGTCACCCCCATATTCTACTTCATCATCTTCATAATGTGCATTGTATTGCTTATATTCTGCTATGTCTTTTTATATGATTCATCTACATCTTCAATATCTTCTTATATGCCTTCTATATATTTTGCTATGCCTTCTTTGTGTTCTTCAGCTGTGTCATTTTTTATTCTCTCATGTCGTCTTCATTTTCCGCAAAATACTCTTCATATTCTGCTACATCAAATTCTTATTCCAGTAGTTCTCATTCTGCTGTTACGTACGCTTCATTTTTTCCTTCTCTGTTGTCACATTCTACTACACGTTCATATTTGGTGACATGCTGAGATTCTGCTCTTTCATCATTTCCTGCTACCTCTAATAATCTGTTATGTGTCCTTCATATTCTCCTGTTTTCTTCATTTCAGCTGCTATGTTATTTTCATATTCTGCAACGTTTTATTATGATTCGGCTGCTATAGCTTGCTAATATTCTGTTACTATGTCTTGTTATTTTACATCTGCTACGTTTTTCATATACTGCTGCTGCATCTGTATAATATCCTGCAACGTCTTGTTTGTATTATGCTGCTACGTGTTTTCTTTTATATCATTCTCCTAGCTACAATTTATGTTCTGCTACGTTCTTCATGTTCTGCTCCTACGTCATCTTCTTATGTGCTCCTACAGCTTCTTCATATGTGCTGCTACGTCTTTTTCACTTTCATCTGCTATGTCATCTTCAGCTTCTACAATGTCTGTTTTTATGTACTGCTACGTTTTGCTCATATTCTTCTGCTATGTATTCTTCATATTCTACTGCATGTTCTTGAGAGTCATCTGCTACCTCATCATGATATTTGTGCTATCTTGATATTTTGCTCTTATGGCTTATTTGTATTCTGCTGCTTCATCTGCTTCATATTCTGAACCTATGTTGCGTTCTACCACGTCGTCTTCATATTCTGCTACATAGTCTTCATATTCTGCTACATCATCTTTTTAGTCTGTTATGCCATCTTCAGAATCTTTTAGATCACCGTCACAATCTGTTATGTCATCCTCATATTCTGCTACGTCTTCTATATCAAATCATTCTTCTTCATACTCGTCACCCAAGTCTTTTTTTCATATTTGTCTCCTACATCTTCTTCGTATACCTCAGATGTGTCCATTTTTTTCGACGTATTCAAGACCTGCTATGTAATCTCCATATGCTGCTATGTTATCTTCATATTCGCTACCTAATCTTCATAATTTGTCACACCAACTTCATATTTTGTGCTGTGTTTTCATGTTCTACTACATGTTCATATAATTCTGTTTCTTCATTTCCTGCTACCTCTTTATATTCTGCTATGCCTTCTTAACAATTTGCTGCTATGTTATCTTCATATTCTCACGTCATGTTAATATTCTGCTCATATAGCTCGTTATAATGCTGCTGCTATCCCTTGTTCTTGCCCTGCTGTCACTTCTCCTTCGTATTGTGCTGCTACGTCTTCATATTATTCTGCTGCGTCAGCTTCATTATCTACAATGTTTTTTCTTCTGCCACTAAATTTTCTTTGTATACTTCTGCTGTCTTTTTTCATTACCTGCTTCTTCTTGTTCTCATTCATCTGCTACAACCTCATGTTTTTCGAGCTGTCTTCATATTTTCCTTTTGTGGCTTCTTCGTGTTCTGCTGCTTCGTCTTCTTCATATTTGGCACGTATGTCATATTCTGCTAAGTATTTTTCATATTCTGCTGCATCTTCTTCAGATTCATTTGCTATGTCATCGCGATTTTTGTGCTAAATTGGTATCTTCCTGCTATGATTTCTTCATATTCTGCTGCTTTGTTTTCTTCATAATCAGCAACTTCATCACATTCTGCTACATCGTTTTCACATTGTGCTTCGTCATCTTCAGAGTCTCTTACGTCATGCTTTCATTTTTTTGAGTCATCATCACAATCTGTTAAGTTATCCGAATATTCTGCTATGCCTTCAATGTATTCTTAAGCTACATCTTTCTCATACTCTTTAGCTATGTCTTCTTTATAATCTTCAGCCAAGTCTTCAAATTCCTCACCTATGTCTTCTTAGTATTCGTCTCCTACGCCTTCCTCACATATTGCTACATCTTCGTATACTTCAGCTCTGTCATTTTTATACTTTTTTTGACAACTTCTTGTTTCGGTTTGTAATCTTCACATACTTCGACGCAATCTTCATATTATCTACATAATCTTCACATTCTGCTACACCAAATTTATTTTCTTGTGCTACGTCTTCATGTTCTTCTACACCTTTTTCATATTCTGCTGCTACGTTATCTTCATACTCCCATGTTTTGGTAATATTCTGTTTGTATAGCTTGTTATATTTCGGCAGCTACGTCTTGTTAATATTGTGCTCCTATACCTTGTTGTTCTCCTGCTGCTACGTTATTTTCATATCGTGCTACGTTTGCTATATCCTATTTACCTTCTCCTTCACTTTCTTCATATTCTCCTACGTCATATTCATACTTTGCGAATGTCAATCTTATATTCTATACCTTTTCTATAACCTTAAGCTACATCATCTTCAAGTCTTGCTATATCTTCTTTATTTTCATCTTCTTAGACATCGTCACTTTCTTCTCCTACATCTTCATATTCTTCAGATATTTCATTTTCATATTCTGCTACATCATCATTCCCTTGTGGTACGTAGTATGCATTCCCCCCCAGTACTCTTTCTTTTATTCTGCTACGTCAATTATATATTCTACTGCATCTTCTTATATTTTGAAGGTTTTCTTTTAGGTCTTCTGCTGTCTTCTTCATGTTCTTCTGCTACGTCTTCTTTATTTCTATCTCTTTTGTCGTCCTCTTCTTCTGCTATGCCTTCTTCACACACTGCTGCTATTTTTTTGCATATTCAGTTTCAGCGTGTTGCTTCTAATCTGCTACTATGTCTTCGAGTTATGCTACATCTTCATACTCTCCTATTTCTTCGCTTTCTGCTATGTCTTCAAGTTGTACTATATCTTCGTAATTTTTTGCTTGTCTTTCTCAAATTTTCCTGCTATGTCGTGTTCAGTTTCATCTGCTACCTCTTCTTCATTTTCATTTGATATGTCAGCTTCATATTTGGCTGCAACGTCATCTTCATAATCTACATTGTCTTTTTCTTCTCGTGCTACGTCTTGGTAATTCTCTACTGCTCTGTCTTGTCAATATTTTGCAGCAATGTTTTCTTCTCAAATTTCTGCTAAATCTTCATATTCATCTGCTGTCACCTTCATACTTTTCTGTGTCTTCATGTTGTATGGCTATGGCTTCATCATATTTTGCAGCTATGTCTTCATATATTGCTGCGTCAACTTATTGGTCTGTCACATCATTCTCATATTCTACTTCATCATCTTCATATTGTGCATTGTATTCCTTATATTCTGCTATGTCTTTATTATAAGAATAAACTACATCTTCATTATCTTCTCCTAAGCCTTCTATATATTTTGCTAAGTCTTCTTCGGATTCTTCAGATATGTCTTTTTTATAATCTCCAATGTCGTCTTCATTTTCCGTAAAATACTCTTCATATTCTGCTACATCAACTTCAAATTCCAGTAGTTCTAATTCTGCTGTTACGTATGCTTCATTTTCTCCTTGTCTGTTGTCATGTTCTACTACATGTTCATATTCGGTGTCATGCTCATATTCTGCTCTTTCATCACTTCCTGCTAACTCCTAATATTCTGCTATGTCGTCTTCATAATCTCCTGTCTTCTTCATTTCAGTTGCTACATTATCCTCATATTCTGCAACGTTCTATTATTATTCTGCTGCTATAGCTTGCTATCAATCTGCTGCTATGTCTTGTTATTATACAACCCCTATGTTTTATTCATAATCTGATGCTGCGTCTGTATAATAGCCTGCTACGTCTTGTCATATTACGCTGCTACGTGTTTTGTTCTTAAATCCTTCTCCTAGCTCCACTCTATATTCTGCTAAGTTCTTCATGTTCTGCTCCTACCTGTTCTTATGTGCTCCTACAGCTTCTTCATATATGTTGCTACGTCTTCTCCATTTTCATCTGCTTTGTCATCTTAATATTCTACGATGTTTGTTTATGTATTGCTATGCTTTCTTCATATACTTTGCTATGTATTCTTTATATTCTGCTGCATCATCTTCAGATTCATTTGCTACGTCTTCAAGATATCTTTTGCTATACAGATATCTTCCTGCAATATATTTTTCATATTCTGCTGCTTCATTTTCTTAATATTCAGCACCTTTGTCACATTCTGATTCAATGTCTTCACATTGTGCTTTGTCAAATTCATAGTCTCTTACGACAACCTTTCATTCTTTTAGGTCATCATCACAATCTGTTACGTTATCCTAATATTCTGCTATGTCTTCAACGTATTCTTCAGCTATGTCTTTTTTATACGTTTAGGTTTTGTCTTCTTTCAAATCTTCAGCCAAGTCTTCAAATTCCTCACCTACATCTTCTTCATATTCGTCTCTTACTTCTTCACATTTTGCTGCATCTTCGTATATTTCAGCTGTGCCATTTTTATATTTTTTGACTATATCTTCTTGTTTCGCATTGTAATCTTCACATATTTTTACGTAATCATCTTATTCTCTACATAATCTTCACATTCTGCTACACCAAATTCATTTTGTTCTGCTACGTCTTCTTCACACTCTGCTGCTATTTTTTGCATATTCAGTTGCTGCGTGTTCCTTCTAATCTTCTACTACGTCTTTATGTTCTGCTACATCTTCATATTCTCCTACTTCTTCACTTTCTGCTACGTCTTCAAGTTGTACTATGCCTTCGTCATTTTCTACCTTGTCTTGCTAAAATTCTCCTGCTAAGTCATGTTCATATTCATCTGCTACGTCTTCTTCATCTTCATTTGATATGTCACCTTCATGTTCCGCTGCTACTTCATCTTCATAATCTACAATTGATTTTTCTACTTGTGCTATGGGTTGGTATTTGTCTGCTTCTATATCTTGTCAATATTTTGAGCTATGTTTTCTTCTTACACTTCTGCTAAATCTTCAAACTCAGCTGCTGTTACCTTCATACTTTTCTGTGTCTTCTTGTTGTACGACTACGGCTTCTTCGTGTTTTGCTTCTACGTCTTCATATTTTGCTCTGTCATCTTATTAGTCTGTCACGTCGTCCTCATATTCTACTTCATCATCTTCATAATGTTCAATGTATTCCTTATAATCTGCTATGTCTGTTCTATTTGATTCAGCTACATCTTCAAATAACTTCTCCTATGCCTTTTACATATTTTGCTATGTCTTCTTCGTATTCTTCAGCTATGTCATTTCTATAGTCTCCAATGTCGTCTTCGTTTTCTGCAAAATACTGTTAATAACATGCTACATCAACTTCTTATTCTGCTAGTTCTAATTCTGCTGTTACGTATGCTTCAATTTCTCCTTCTCTGTCTTCATGTTCTACTACAAGTTCATATTCGGTGACATGCTTCAAATCTGTTTTTCCATCATTTCCTGCTACCTCTAATCATCTGCTGTGTTTCCTTCATAATCTCCTGTCTTCTTCATTTGAGCTGCTACTTTATCTCCATATTCTGCAACGTTTTATTATTACTCGGCTGCAATAGCTTACTATCATTCTGCTGCTATGTCTTGTTATACTTCTGCTATGTTTTTTCATAATCTGCTGCTGCATCTGTATATTATCCTGCTACATCTTGTTCATATAATGCTGCCTCGTGTTTTGTTTTATATCCTTCTCCTAGCTCCACTTTGTATTATGCTACGTTCTACATGTTCTGCTCCTGCGTCATCATCATATGTGCTCCTACAGCTTCTTCATATGTGCTGCTACGTATTCTTCATTTTCATCTGCTATGTCATCTTCAACTTCTACGATGTCTGTTTTGATGTACTGCAACGTTTTTTCTTATACTTCTGCTATGTATTTTTCAAATTCTGCTGCATGTTCTTCAGATTCATCTGCTATGTCGTCACAATTTTTTTTGTTATCTTGATATTTTGCTCCTTCGGCTTCTTCGTATTCTGCGGTTTCGTCTGCTTCTTATTCTGAACCTATGTTGGCTTCTTCAACGTCGTCTTCATATTCTGCTCCATCGTCTTCATGTTCTGCTACATCATCTTTATAGTCTGTTATGCCATCTTCAGATTCTTTTAGATCATCTTCACACTCTGTTATGTCATCCTCATATTCTGCTATGTCTTCATCGTATTCTTGAGCTACGTCTTCTTCATAATCGTCACCTAAGTCTTTTTCATATTCGTCTCCTAGATCTTATCCGTATACCTCACTTGTGTCAATTTTATTTTTTTCGACATATTCATGACCCGCTATGTAATCTTCAGATACTGCTAAGTCATCTTCATAATCGCTACGTAATCTTCATATTCTTTCACACCAACTTTATAATTTGTGCTGTGTTTTTATGTTCTACTAAACGTTCATATCTTTCTGTTTCTTCAATTCCTGCTGACTCTTTCCATTCTGCTATGCCTTCTTGAAATTCTGCTGCTATGTCATCTTCATATTTTCACGTCATGTTAATATTCTGCTGATATAGCTTGTTATAATGCTGCTGCTACGTCTTGTTCCTATTCTGCTGCTACGCATTGTACTTGTCTTTCTGCCACTTCTCCTTGATATTGTGCTGCTACATCTTCTTCGTATTATTCTGCTACGTCAGCTTCATTATCTACAATGTCTTTTTTCTTCTGCCACTAAATTTTTTTCGTGTACTTCTGCTATGTCTTTTTTCATATCCTGCTTCATCTTCTTCTCATCCATCTGCTATGACATCATGTTTATTGTGCTGTCTTGATAATTTTCTTTTATGGCTTCTTCATGTTCTGCTGCTTCGTCTTCTTCATATTCGGCACCTATGTCATCTTCATATTCTGCTACATTGTCTTCATATTTTGCTACATCTTCAGAGTCTGTTATGTCATCCTTTCATTCTTTTAGATCCGTCACACTCTGTTACGTTGTCCTCATATTCCGCTATACGTCTTCATATTTTGCTACATCTTCTTCGTATACTACAGCTATACCTTTATTATATATTTCGAAATCTTCTTCATATTCCGCTGTGTATTCTTCACATGCCACTATGTGATCTTCATATTCATCACATAATCCTCACATTCTGCTACACCAACATCACTTTTTTGTGCTATATTTTCATGTTCTGGTTCCCATTCATATTCATCTGTTTCTTAATTTTCTGCTACTTCTTATTCAGCTGCTATGTCATCTACATATTCTCATGTCTTTTTATTATTTGCTGCTATAGCTTGTTATATTTCTGCTGCTAGTTATTGTTATTATTCTGCTTATATGCCTTGTTCTTGTTCTGCTGGTACGTCTTCTTCATATTGTGCTGCTTCGTCTTCTTCATATTATTCTGCTACGTCAGCTTCATATTCTACAATGCGTTTTTCGTCCGCTACGTTTTCTACATATATTTCTGCTAGGTCTTCTTCATATCCTGCTTCATCTTCAAATTCATCTGCAACATCATCATGATTTTTGTGCCATATTGATATCTTCCTGCTATGATTTTTTTCATATTCTGCTGCTTCGTCTTCTTTATATTCAGCACCTACGTCACATTCTGCTACACCGTCTTTACATTGTGCTTTGTCATCTTCATAGTCTCTTAAGTCTTCTTTTCCTTATTTTAGGTCATCGTCACATTCTGTTACGTTATCCTCATATTCTGCTATGTCTTCATCCTATTTTTCAGCTACCTTATTTTCACTCTTCTGCTACGCCTTCTTTATAATCTGCAGCCAAGTCTTCAAATTTGTCACCTACGTCTTCTTCATATCCATCTCCTACGTCTTCTTTACTTTTTGCTATCTCTTCATATACTTAGGCTGTGCCAATTTCATATTTCTTGACAACTTCTTGTTTCGCTTTGTAATTTTCATATTCGCTACATTATCTTCCCATTTTGCTACACCAAATTCATTTTCTTGTGATATGTCTTTTTTATCTGCTACACCTTTTTATATTCTGCTGCTACGTCATCTTCATATTTCTATGTCTTGTTAATATTCTGCTGGTATAGCTTGTTATAATTTTGCAGCTATGTCTTGTTATTATTCTGCTCGTATGCCTTCTTTTTCTACAGCTGCTACATCATTTTCTTATTGTGCTACGTTTTTCATATTCTGTTACATCTTATTTACCTTCTTCTGCTTCGCCTTCATCATATTCTCCTATGTCATATTCATACTCTGCAATGTCAATCCTATATTCTATGTCTTCTCCTTATCCTTAAGATTTTGTCAGCTTCATATTCTGCTAGATCTTCTTCGTTTTCATCTTCTAAGCCATCGTCACTTTCTTCTGCATCATCTTATTCATATTCTTCAGATATGTCATCTCTATATTCTGCTATATCGTCATTTTCTTGTGGTATGTCGTATGTATTTTTTCTCGGTACTCTTCGTTTTCTTCTGCTAAGTCATTTATATATTCTACTGCATCTTTTTTATATTTTGAAGGTTTCCTTTTACGTTTTCTACTATGTCTTCTTCATATTCTTGTGCTATGTCTTCTTTATTTCTATCTCTTTTGTTCACCTCTTCTTCTGCTCCGTCTTCATCACAATCTGCTGTTATTTTTTGCATACTCAGTTGCTGCATGGTCCTTCTTATCTGCTACTACGTCTTCATGTTATCCTATATCTTCTTACTCTCCTATTTTTTCACTTTCTGCTATGTTTTCATGTTGTACTACACCTTCGTCATTTTCTACCTTGTCTTCTCATGTTCTCCTGCTATGTCATGTTCAATTTCATCTGCTACCTCTTCTCTATTTTCATTTATATGTCACCTTCATAATCGGCTGCTACGTCATCTTCATAATCTACAATGTGTTTTTCTTCTCGTGCTGTGTCTTGGTATTTCTCGGTTGCTAAGTCTTGTCAATAATTTGCTGCTATGTTTGCTTCTTATACTTCTGCTAAATCTTCATAATCATCTGCTGTCACCTTCATACTTTTTTGTATTTATGTTTTATGGCTACGGCTTTTTCATATTTTGCTGCTACATCTTAATATATTGTGCCGTCATCTGAACAATTTGTCACGTCATCCTCATATTCTGCTTCATGATCTTCATCATGTGCAATGTATTCCTTATAATCTGCTATGTCTTCTAATATGATTATGCTACATATTCAATCTCTTCTCCTAAGCCTTCTATAGATTTTGCTATGTCGTCGTCGTATTCTCCAGCTATGTCATTTGTATATTCTCCAATGTCGTCTTCATTTTCCGCAAAAAACCTTCATATTCTGCTTCATCAAGTTCATATTCCGCTAAGTCTAATTCTGCTGTTACGTATGCTTCATTTTCTCCTTGTCTGTTGTCATGTTCTACTACATGTTCATATTCGGTGTCATGCTCATATTCTGCTCTTTCATCACTTCCTGCTAACTCCTAATATTCTGCTATGTTGTCTTCATAATCTCCTGTCTTCTTCATTTCAGCTGCTACGTTATCTTCATATTCTGCAACGTTCTATTATTATTCTGCTGCTATAGCTTGCTATCAATCTGCTGTTATGTCTTGTTATTATACAACCCCTATGTTTTATTCATAATCTGATGCTGCGTCTGTATAATAGCCTGCTACGTCTTGTCATATTACACTGCTACGTGTTTTCTTCTTAAATCCTTCTCCTAGCTCCACTCTATATTCTGCTAAGTTCTTCATGTTCTGCTCCTACCTGTTCTGATGTGCTCCTACAGCTTCTTCATATGTGCTGCTACGTCTTCTCCATTTTCATCTGCTTTGTCGTCTTAATATTCTACGATGTTTGTTTATGTATTGCTACGCTTTCTTCATATAGTTTGCTATGTATTCTTTATATTCTGCTGCATCATCTTCAGATTCATTTGCTATGTCATCAAGATATTTTTGCTATACTGATATCTTCCTGCAATATATTCTTCATATTCTGCTGCTTCATTTTCTTAATATTCAGCACCTTTGTCACATTCTGATTCGTTGTCTTCACATTGTGCTTTGTCAAATTCATAGTCTCTTACGACAACCTTTCATTCTTTTAGGTCATCATCACAATCTGTTACGTTATCCTAATATTCTGCTATGTCTTCAACGTATTCTTCAGCTATGTCTTTTTTATACGTTTAGGCTTTGTCTTCTTTCAAATCTTCAGCCAAGTCTTCAAATTCCTCACCTACATATTCTTCATATTCGTCTCTTACTTCTTCTTCACATTTTGCTACATCTTCGTATACTTCAGCTGTGCCATTTTTATATTTTTTGACAATATCTTCTTGTTTCACTTTGTACATCACATATTTGTACGTAATCTTCTTATTCTCTACATAATCTTCACAATCTGCTACACCAAATTCATTTTGTTCTGCTATGTCTTCTTCACACTCTGCTGCTATTTTTTGCATATTCAGTTTCAGCGTGTTGCTTTTAATCTGCTACTACGACCTATTGTTCTGCTAATTTTATTATTCTCCTACTTCTTCACTTTCTGCTAAGTATTCAAGTTGTACTACGCCTTCGTCATTTTATACCTTGTCTTGCAAATATTCTCCTTATATGTCATGTTCAATTTCATCTGCTACCTCTTCTTGATTTTCATTTGATATGTCACCTTCATATTCGCCTGCTATGTCATCTTCATATTCTACAATGTCCTTTTCTTCTCGTGATTCGTCTTGCTATTTCTCTGCTGCTAAGTCTTGTCAATATTTTGCTGCTAAGTTTGCTTTTTATACTTCTGCTTAATCCTCATATTCATCTGCTATCACCTTCATACTTTTCTGTGTGTTCATGTTGTATGGCTAAGGCTTCTCCATATGTTGCTGCTACGTCTTCAAATATTGATCTCCATCTGATTAGTCTGTCACGTCATCCTCACATTCTGCTTCATCATCTTCACATTGTGCAATGTATTCCTTATATTCTGCTATGCCTTCTTTATATGATTCAGCTACATCTTCATTGTCTTCTCCTAATCCTTCTATATAATTTGCTATGTCTTCTTCGTACTCTTCAGCTATGTCATTTTTATAATATCCAATGTCGTCTTCATTTTCAGCAAAATTCTCCTCATATTATGCTACATCAACTTCATATTCCACTAGTTCTAATTCTGCTGTTACGTATGCTTCATTTTCTTTTTCTCTGTCGTCATGTTCTACTATATGTTCATATTCGGCGACATGCTCATATTCTGTTTTTTCATCATTTCCTGCTATCTCTAATAATCTGTTAAGTTTTCTTCATAATCTCCTGTCTTCATTTCAGCTACTACGTTATCTCCTTAATCTGCAATGTTTTATTATTACTCGGCTGCTATAGCTTGCTATCATTCTGCTGCTACGTCTTGTTATTATACAACTGCTGTTTTTTCTTCATAATCTGATACTGCGTCTGTATAATATCCTGCTAGGTCTTGTTCGTATTATGCTGGTACGTGTTTTCTTTATATTCTTCTCCTAGCTCCAATTCATATTCTCCTACGTTCTTCATGGTCTGCTCCTACGTCTTATTCTTATGTGCTCCTACAGCTTCTTCATATGTGCTGCTACGTCCTCTTCATTTTCATCTGCTATGTCATCTTCAACTTCTACGATGTCTGTTTTTGTCTACTGCTACATTTTTACGTATACTTCTGCTAGGTATTCTTCAGATTCTGCTGCATGTTCTTCAGATTCATCTGCTACGTCATCGTGATTTTTTGTGCTATCTTGATATTTTGCTCCTATGGCTTCTTCGTATTTTGTTACTTTGCCTGCTTCATATTATGAACCAATGTTGTCTTCTACTATGTCGTCTTCAGATTCTGCTACATCATCTTCATATTCTGCTACATCATTTTTATAGTCGGTTATGCCATCTTCAGATTATTTTAGATCACCGTCACATACTGTCATGTCATCGTCATATTCTGCTACGTCTTAATCATATTCTTCAGCAACGTCTGCTTCATATTCGTCACCTAAGTCTTTTTCATATTCGTCTCCTAGATCTTCTTCGTATACCTCACTTGTGTCAATTTTATTTTTTTCGACATATTCATGACCCGCTATGTAATCTTCAGATACTGCTAAGTCATCTTCATAATTGCTACGTAATCTTCATATTCTTTCACACCAACTTTATAATTTGTGCTGTGTTTTTATGTTCTACTAAACGTTCATATATTTCTGTTTCTTCAATTCCTGCTGACTCTTTCCATTCTGCTATGCCTTCTTGAAATTCTGCTGCTATGTCATCTTCATATTTTCACGTCATGTTAATATTCTGCTGATATAGCTTGTTATAATTCTGCTGCTACGCTTTGTTCTTATCCTGCTTTTAGGTCTCCTTCATATTGTGCTGCTATGCCTTCCTCATATTATTTTCTACGTCAGCTTCATTATCTAGAATGTCTGTTTTCTTTTGCCGCTTAATTTTGTTCGTATACTTCTGCTATGTTTTTTTATCCTGCTCATGTTCTTCTAAATCATCTGCTATGACATCATGTTATTTATGCTATATTGATATTTTCTTTCAATGGCTTCTTCATGTCCTGCTACTTCGTCTTCTTCATATTTGGCACCCATGTTATAGTATACGATGTCATCTTCATAATCTGCTTTATCGTCTTCATAATCTGCTTCATCATCTTGAGAGTCTGTTACGTCATCCCTTCATTACTTTAAGTCCGTCACATTCTGTTACGTTATCCTAATATTCTGCTACATCTTTATCATATTCTTCAGCTACATCTTCTTCATACACTTCAGCTACATGCTCTTTATATTCTTCAGTTACGTCTTCTTTATAGTCACCTCCTACCTCTTCTTCAAATTTTGCTACAACTTCGTATACTACAGCTCTACTTTTTTATATTTTACGACATCCTCTTCATATTCCGCTGTGTATTTTTCACATGCTGCTACGTAATCTTCATATTCACTACATATTCCTCACATTCTGCTACACCAACTTCATTTTCTTGTGCTATGTCTTCATGTTCTGCTACATGTTCTGACTTTTCCGTTTCTTATTTTCTGCTCATCCTCATATCAAGCTGCTACGTGACCTTCATATTGTCACGTCTTGTTATTATTCTGCTGCTATAGCTTGTTGTAATTCTGCTGCTAATTCTTGTTATTATTCTACTTATACGCCTTGTTCTTGTCCTGCTGCTATATCTTCTACATATTGTGCTGCGTCGTCTTCATCATATTATTCTGCTATGCCAGCTTCATATTCTACAATGTGTTTTTTGTCCGCTACGTATTCTTCATATATTTCTGCTATGTCTTCTTCATATCCTGCTTAATCTTCAAATTCATCTGCTACGTCATCACGATTTTTGTGCTACATTGATATCTTCCTGCTATGATTTATTCATATTCTGCTGCTTTCTTTTCTTCATATTCAGCACCTACGTCACAGTCTGCTACACCGTCTTCGCATTGTGCTTTGTCATCTTCATAGTCTCCTTTTTCATCCTTTCATTCTTTTAGGTCATCGTCAGATTCTGTTACATTATCCTCATATTCTGCTATGTCTTCATCGTATACTTCAGCTACCTTATTTTCATGCTCTTCAGCTATGTCTTCTTTATAATCTTTAGCCAAGTCTTCAAATTTGTCTCCTAGGTATTCTTCATATTCGTCTCCTACACCTTCTTCACATTTTGCTTTATCTTCATATATTCAGCTGTGCCATTTTTATAATTTTTGATCACTTCATGTTCCCCTTTGTAATCTTCACATACATCTATGTAATATTTATATTCATTACATAATCTTCGCATTTCGCAACACTGAATTTATTTTTGTGCTACGTCTTTATGTTCTGCTACACCTTTTTATATTCTGCTGCTATGTCATCTTCATATTCCCATGTCTTGTTAATATTCTGTTGGTATAGCTTGTTATAATTATGCAGCTATGTCTTGTTATTATTCTGCTCGTATGCCTTCTTCTCCTTCTGCTGCTACGTCATTTTCATATCGTGGTACTTTTTCATATTCTGTTACATCATATTTACCTTTTTCTGCTTCGCCTTCATCATATTCTTCTATGGCATATTCATACTCTGCAACGTAAAACCTATACTCTATGTCTTTTCCTTATCTTTAAGCTACGTCAGCTTTATACTCTGCTAGATCTCCTCCAATTTCATCTTCTAAGCCACCATCACTTTCTTCTGCAACATCTCATTCATATTCTTCAGATATGTTATCTCCATTTTCTGCTATATCATCACTTCCTTGTGGTATATCATATGAATTTTTTTTGGTAATCTTCATTTTCTTCTGCTATATCATCACTTCCTTGTGGTATATCATATGAATTTTTTCTGGTACTATTCATTTTCTTCTGCTACATCATTTACATATTCTACTGCACCTTTTTATATTTTCAAGGTTTTGTTTTAAGCCTTCTATTATGTCTTCTTCATTTTTTCCTGCTATGTCTTCTTTATTTCTATCTCTTTTGTCCTCCTCTTCTTCTGCTACGTCTTTTTCACACTCTGCTGCTATTTTTTGCATTTTCAGTTGCTGCGTGTTTCTTCTAATCTGCTACTACGTCTTCATGTTCTGCTACATTTTCATATTCTCCTACTTCTTCAATTTCTGCAAGGTCTTCAAGTTGTACTATGCCTTCGTCATTTTCTACCTTGTCTTCCACATGTTCTCCTGGTATGTCGTGTTCAATTTCATCTGCTACTTCTTCTCGATTTTCATTTTATATGTCACCTTCAATTGTGGCTGCTATGTCATCTTCATATTCTGCTTCATCATCTTCATATTCTGCTATGTCTTTTTATATCATTCAGCTACATCTTCAATATCTTCTCCTAGGCCTTCTATATATTTCGCTATGTCTTCTTTGTGTTCTCCAGCTATGTCATTTTTATGTTCTCCAATATCGTCTTCATTTTCCGTGGAATAACCTTCATATTCTGTGCATCAACTTCATATTTCGCTAGGTCTAATTCTGCGGTTACGTATGCTTCATTATCTTCTTCTCTGTCGTCATGCTCTAATACATGTTCATATTCAGCGACATGCTCATATTCTGCACGTTCATCGTTTCCTACTACCTCCTAATAATCTGTGATGTCTTCTTCAGCATCTCCTGTCTTCGTCATTTCAGCTGCTACTTTATCTCCATATTGTTCAACGATTTATTAATACTCGGCTGCTATAGCTTGCTATCGTTCTGCTGCTTTGTCTTGTTATTATACTTATGCTATGTTTTTTTTTCATAATCTGCTACTGTGTCTGTATAATATCTTGCTACGTCTTGTTCATATTGTTCTTCTAAGTGTTTTCTTTTATATCCTTCTCCTAGCTCCAATTCATGTTCTCCTACGTTCTACATGTTCTGCTCCTACATCCTCTTCTTATGTGCTCCTACAGCTTCTTCAAATGTGCTGCTACGCCTTCTACATTTTCATCTGCTATGTCTTCTTCATAATCTAAGAAGTCTGTTTTTATGTACTGCTACGTTTTCTTTGTTTACTTCTGCTATGTATTCTTTATATTCTGCTGCATGTTCTTCAGATTCATCTGCTACATCGTCATAATTTTTGTGCTATCTTGATATTTTGCTCCCATCGCTTCTTCGTATTCTGCTGCTTCGTCTTCTTTATGTTCTGAACCTATGTTGCCTTCTACTACGTCGTCTTCATATTCTGCTCCCTCGTCTTCATATTCTGCTACATCATCTTTATAGTCTGTTATGCCATCTTCAGAATCTTGAAAATCACCGTCACATATGGTATATTCATCCTCATATTCTGCTACGTCTTCTTCATATTCGTCACATAAGTCTTTTTCATATTCGTCTCCTACAACTTTTTCGTATACCTCAGATGTGTCAATTTTATTTTTTTCGACATATTCAAGACCAGCATTGTAATCTCCTATTACCACTATGTTATCTTCATATTCGCTAAATAATCTTCACATTCTGCCACGCCAACTTTACATTTTGTGCTGTGTTTCATGTTCTACTAAATGTTCCTACATTTCTTTTTTTTTCATTTCCTGCTACCTCTTTCTCTTCTGCTACGTCCTCTTAACATTCTGCTGCTATGTCATCTTCATATTCTCACGTCATGTTATTAATCTGCTGATATAACTCGTTATATTGCTGCTGCTATGCCTTGTTGCTATTCTGCTGCTACGACTTGTTCTTGTCCTGCTGCCACTTCTCCTTTATATTGTGCTGCTACGTCTTCTTGATATTATTTTCTGCTACATCAGCTTTATTATCTACAAAGTCTTTTTTCTTCTGCCACTAAGTTTTATTCGTATACTTCTGATATATCTTTTTTCATATCCTGCTTCATCTTATTCTCAATCATCTGCTAAGACGTCATGTTTTTCGTGCTGTCTCGATATTTTTCTTTTATGGCTTCTTCATGTTCTGCTGCTTCACCTACTTCATATTCGGCACCTAAGTCATATTCCACTATGTCACCTTCATATTCTGCTACATCGCCATCATGTTTTGCTACATCTTCGAGTCTGTTACGTCATCCTTTCATTTATTTAGATCCGTCACATTCTGTTACGTTATCCTCATATATTGCTACATCTTCATCATATTATTAACCTACGTCTTTTTCGTACACTTCAGCTACGTCTTCTTTATATTCTTCAGGTACGTCTTCTTGATATTTGTCTCCTACGTCTTCCTATTTGTCTCCTACGTCTTCATATTTTGCTACATCTTCGTATACTGCAGCTATATCTTTTTTATATATTTCGACATGTTCTTCATATTCAGATGTGTAGCTTCACATGCCACAACGTAATCTTCATATTCACCACATAACCCTCATATTCTGCTACCCCAACTTCATTTTCTTGTGCTATATCTTCATGTTCTGCTACAGGTTCATAATTTTCTGATTCTTAATTTTCTGCTACTTCTTCATATTCAGCTGGTACGTCATCTTCATATTCTTACATCTTGTTATTACTTTGCTGCTATAGCTTGTTATAATTCTGCTGCTAATTCTTGGTATTATTGCACCTATATGCCTTGTTCTTGTCCTGCTGCTATGTCTTCTTCGTATTGTGCTGGTACGTCATCTTTATATTATTCTGCTACATCAGCTTCATATTCTACATTGTGTTTTTCTGCCGCTACGTTTTCTTCATATACTTCTGCTATGTCTTCTTTATATCCTGCTTCATCTACAAATTCATCTGCTACGTCATGATGATTTTTGTGGTATATTGATATCTTCCTGCTATGATTTCTTCATATACTGCTTCTTGGTTTTCTTCATATTCAGCACCTACGTCACATTCTGCTACACCGTCTTGACATTGTGCTTCGTCATCTTAACAGTCTCTCATGTCATCCTTTCATTCCTTTAGGTCATCATCACATTCTGTTACGTTATCCTCATATTCTTCTGTCTTCATCCTATTCTTCAGCTACGTCTTCTTTATAGTCTTCAGCTAAGTCTTCAAATTTGTCCCCTAGGTCTTCTTCATATTCTTCTCCTACACCTTCTTCACATTTTGCTACATCCTCATATACTTCAGCTGTGCCATTTTTATATTTTTTGATCACTTCTTGTTCCCCTTTGTAATCTTCATATACTTCTACGTAATATTCATATTCGTTACATAATCTTCACATTTTGCTACACTGAATTCATTTTTTGTGCTACGTCTTCGTGTTCTGCTACACCTTTTTATATTCTGCTGCTACGTCATCTTCATATTCCCATGTCTTGTTCATATTCTGCTGGTATAGCTTGTTATAATTTCGCAGCTATGTCTTGTTATTATTTTGCTCGTATGCCTTGTTCTCCTGCTGCTACGTCATCTTCATATCGTGCTACGTTTTTTATATTCTGCTACATCCTTTTTACCTTCTTCTGCTTTGCCTTCTTCATATTCTCCTACGTCATATTCATACTCTGCAATGTCAGCCTTATCTTCTGTTTTCTCCATATCCTTAAGCTGTGTCGTCTTCATATTCTGCTATATCTTCTTCATTTTCATCTTCTAAGCCATCGTCACTTTCTTCTGCTACATCTTCTTCATATTCTTCAGATATGTCATTTTCATATTCTGCTACATCATCATTTCCTTGTGGTATGTCGATTGCATTTTCTTCTGTTACTCTTCAATTTCTTCTTCTAGGTCATTTATATATTATACTGCATCTTTTTTTATAGTTTGAAGGTTTTCTTTTTAGTCTCCTACTATGTCTTTTTCATTTTCTTCTGCTATGTCTTCTTTATTTCCATCTCTTTCGTCCTCCTCTTCTTCTGCTATGTCTTCTTCACACTCTGCTGCTATTTTTTGCATATTCAGTTTCAGCGTGTTGCTTCTAATCTGCTACTACGACCTAATGTTCTGCTACATCTTATTATTCTCCTACTTCTTCACTTTCTGCTACGTATTCAAGTTGTACTACGCCTTCGTCATTTTCTACCTTGTCTTGCAAATATTCTCCTTATATGTCATGTTCAATTTAATCTGCTACCTCTTCTTGATTTTCATTTGATATGTCACCTTCATATTCGCCTGCTATGTCATCTTCATAATCTACAATGTCCTTTTCTTCTCGTGATTCGTCTTGCTATTTCTCTGCTGCTAAGTCTTGTCAATATTTTGCTGCTACGTTTGCTTTTTATACTTCTGCTTAATCTTCATATTCATCTGCTGTCACCTTCATACTTTTCTGTGTGTTCATGTTGTATGGCTAAGGCTTCTTCATATGTTGCTGCTACGTCTTCAAATATTGATCTCCATCTGATTAGTCTGTCACGTCATCCTCACATTCTGCTTCATCATCTTCACATTGTGCAATGTATTCCTTATATTCTGCTATGTCTTCTTTATATGATTCAGCTACATCTTCATTATCTTCTCCTAATCCTTCTATATATTTTGCTATGTCTTCTTCGTACTCTTCAGCTATGTCATTTTTATAATATCCAATGTCGTCTTCATTTTCAGCAAAATACTCCTCATATTCTGCTACATCAACTTCATATTCCACTAGTTCTAATTCTGCTGTTACGTATGCTTCATTTTCTTCTTCTCTGTCGTCATGTTCTACTATATGTTCATATTCGGCGACATGCTCATATTCTGTTTTTTCATCATTTCCTGCTATCTCTAATAATCTGTTAAGTTTTCTTCATAATCTCCTGTCTTCATTTCAGCTACTACGTTATCTCCTTAATCTGCAATGTTTTATTATTACTCGGCTGCTATAGCTTGCTATCATTCTGCTGCTATGTCTTGTTATTATACAACTGCTATGTTTTCTTCATAATCTGATACTGCGTCTGTATAATATCCTGCTAGGTCTTGTTCGTATTATGCTGGTACGTGTTTTCTTTATATTCTTCTCCTAGCTCCAATTCATATTCTCCTACGTTCTTCATGTTCTGCTCCTACATCGTCTTCTTATGTGCTCCTACAGCTTCTTCATATGTGCTGCTACGTCCTCTTCATTTTCATCTGCTATGTCATCTTCAACTTCTACGATGTCTGTTTTTATCTACTGCTACATTTTTACGTATACTTCTGCTAGGTATTCTTCAGATTCTGCTGCATGTTCTTCAGATTCATCTGCTACGTCATCGTGATTTTTTGTGCTATCTTGATATTTTGCTCCTATGGCTTCTTCGTATTCTGTTACTTTGCCTGCTTCATATTATGAACCAATGTTGTCTTCTACTACGTCGTCTTCAGATTCTGCTACATCGTCTTCATATTCTGCTACATCATTTATATAGTCGGTTATGCCATCTTCAGATTATTTTAGATCACCGTCACATACTGTTATGTCATCGTCATATTCTGCTACGTCTTAATCATAATCTTCAGCAACGTCTGCTTCATATTCGTCACCTAAGTCTTTTTCATATTTGTCCCCTACATCTTCTTCGTATACCTCAGATGTGTCAAATTTTTTTCGACATATTCATGACCCGCTATGTAATCTCCAGATACCGCTATGTTATCTTCATATTCGCTACATAATATTCATATTCTGCCACACCAACTTTATATTTTGGGCTGTGTTTTCATGTTCTACTACATGTTCATATATTCTGTTTCTTCATTTCCTGCGACTTCTTGCTATGCTGCTATGCCTTCTTAATATTCTGCTGCTATGTCATCTTCATATTCTCAGGTCATGTTAATATTCTGCTGTTACAGCTCGTTATAATTCTGCTGCTACGCTTTGTTCTTATCCTGCTTTTAGGTCTCCTTCATATTGTGCTGCTACGTCTTCTTCATATTATTTTGCTACGTCAGCTTCATTATCTAGAATGTCTGTTTTCTTTTGCCGCTAAATTTTGTTCGTATACTTCTGCTATGTTTTTTATATCCTGCTCATGTTCTTCTAAATCATCTGCTATGACATCATGTTATTCATGCTATATTGATATTTTCTTTCAATGGCTTCTTCATGTTCTGCTACTTCGTCTGCTTCATATTTGGCACCCATGTTATAGTATACTATGTCATCTTCATAATCTGCTATATCGTCTTCATAATCTGCTTCATCATCCTGAGAGTCTGTTACGTCATCCCTTCATTACTTTAAGTCCGTCACATTCTTTACGTTATCCTAATATTCTGCTACATCTTTATCATATTCTTCAGCTACATCTTCTTCATACACTTCAGCTACATGTTCTTTATATTCTTCAGTTACGTCTTCTTCATAGTCGCCTCCTACCTCTTCTTCAAATTTTGCTACATCTTCGTATACTACAGCTATACTTTTTTATATTTTACGACATCCTCTTCATATTCCGCTGTGTATTTTTCACATGCTGCTACGTAATCTTCATATTCACTACATATTCCTCACATTCTGCTACACAAACTTCATTTTCTTGTGCTATGTCTTCATGTTCTGCTACATGTTCTGACTTTTCCGTTTCTTATTTTCTGCTCATCCTCATATTAAGCTGCTACGTGACCTTCATATTCTCACGTCTTGTTATTATTCTGCTGCTATAGCTTGTTGTAATTCTGCTACTAATTCTTGTTATTATTCTACTTATACGCCTTGTTCTTGTCCTGCTGCTATATCTTCTACATATTGTGCTGCGTCGTCTTCATCATATTATTCTGCTATGCCAGCTTCATATTCTACAATGTGTTTTTTGTCTGCTACGTATTCTTCATATATTTCTGCTATGTCTTCTTCATATCTGCTTAATCTTCAAATTCATCTGCTACGTCATCATGATTTTTGTGCTACATTGATATCTTCCTGCTATGATTTATTCATATTCTGCTGCTTTCTTTTCTTCATATTCAGCACCTACGTCACAGTCTGCTACACCGTCTTCACATTGTGCTTTGTCATCTTCATAGTCTCCTTTTTCATCCTTTCATTCTTTTAGGTCATCGTCAGATTCTGTTACATTATCCTCATATTCTGCTATGTCTTCATCGTATACTTCAGCTACCTTATTTTCATGCTCTTCAGCTACGTCTTCTTTATAATCTTTAGCCAAGTCTTCAAATTTGTCTCCTAGGTATTCTTCATATTCGTCTCCTACACCTTCTTCACATTTTGCTTTATCTTCATACATTCAGCTGTGCCATTTTTATAATTTTTGATCACTTCTTGTTCCCCTTTGTAATCTTCACATACATCTACGTAATATTTATATTCATTACATAATCTTCGCAATTTGCAACACTGAATTCATTTTTTGTGCTACGTCTTTATGTTCTGCTACACCTTTTTATATTCTGCTGCTATGTCATCTTCATATTCCCATGTCTTGTTAATATTCTGTTGGTATAGCTTGTTATAATTATGCAGCTATGTCTTGTTATTATTCTGCTCGTATGCCTTCTTCTTCCTTCTGCTGCTACGTCATTTTCATATCGTGGTACTTTTTCATAATCTGTTACATCATATTTACCTTCTTCTGCTTCGCCTTCATCATATTCTCCTATGGCATATTCATACTCTGCAATGTGAAAACCTATACTCTATGTCTTTTCGTTATCTTTAAGCTACGTCAGCTTTATACTCTGCTAGATCTCCTCCAATTTCATCTTCTAAGCCTCCATCACTTTCTTCTGCAACATCTCATTCATATTCTTCAGATATGTCATCTCCATTTTCTGCTATATCATCACTTCCTTGTGGTATATCATATGAATTTTTTCTGGTACTCTTCATTTTCTTCTGCTACATCATTTATATATTCTACTGCATCTTTTTATATTTTGAAGGTTTTGTTTTAAGCCTTCTATTATGTCTTCTTCATTTTATTCTGCTATGTCTTCTTTATTTCTATCTCTTTTGTCCTCCTCTTCTTCTGCTACGTCTTTTTCACACTCTGCTGCTATTTTTTTGCATTTTCAGTTGCTGCGTGTTTCTTCTAATCTGCTACTACGTCTTCATGTTCTGCTACATTTTCATATTCTCCTACTTCTTCAATTTCTGCTACGTCTTCAAGTTGTACTATGCCTTCGTCATTTTCTACCTTGTCTTGCACATATTCTCCTGGTATGTCGTGTTCAATTTCATCTGCTACTTCTTCTCGATTTTCATTTTATATGTCACCTTCATTTGCGGCTGCTATGTCATCTTCATAATCTACAATGTGCTTTTCTTCTCGTGCTACGTCGTGGTAATTCTCTGCTGCTAAGTCTTGTCAATCTCTTGCTGCTAAGATTGCTTCTTATGTTTTGCTAAATCCTCATATTCATCTGCTGTCACCTTCATACTTTTATGTGTATTTATGTTGTATGGCTACGGCGTCTTCATATTTTGCTGCTACGACTTCATAAACTGATGGCCATCTGAAAAGTCTGTCACGTCATCCTCATATTCTGCTTGATCATCTTCATATTCTGCTATGTCTTTTTATATCATTCAGCTACATCTTCAATATCTTCTCCTAGGCCTTCTATATATTTTGCTATGTCTTCTTTGTGTTCTCCAGCTATGTCATTTTTATGTTCTCCAATATCGTCTTCATTTTCTGTGAAATAACCTTCATATTCTGTGCATCAACTTCATATTTCGCTAGGTCTAATTCTGCGGTTACGTATGCTTCATTATCTTCTTCTCTGTCGTCATGCTCTAATACATGTTAATATTCAGCGACATGCTCATATTCTGCACGTTCATCGTTTTCTACTACCTTCTAACAATCTGCGATGTCTTCTTCAGCATCTCCTGTCTTCGTCATTTCAGCTGCTACTTTATCTCCATATTGTTCAACGATTTATTAATACTCGGCTGCTATAGATTGCTATCGTTCTGCTGCTTTGTCTTGTTATTACACTTATGCTATGTTTTTTTCATAATCTGCTACTGTGTCTGTATAATATCTTGCTACGTCTTGTTCATATTATGCTTCTAAGTGTTTTCTTTTATATCATTCTCCTAGCTCAAATTCATATTCTCCTACGTTCTACATGTTCTGCTCCTACGTCCTCTTCTTACGTGCTCCTACAGCTTCTTCAAATGTGCTGCTACGCCTTCTTCATTTTCATCTGCTATGTCTTCTTCATAATCTACGATGTCTGTTTTTATGTACTGCTACGTTTTCTTCATTTACTTCTGCTATGTATTCTTTATATTCTGCTGCATGTTCTTCAGATTCCTCTGCTACGTCGTCATAATTTTTGTGCTATCTTGATATTTTGATCCCATTGCTTGTTCGTATTCTGCTGCTTCCTCTGCTTCATATTCTGAACCTATGTTGCCTTCTACTACGTCGTCTTCATATTCTGCTCCCTCGTCTTCATATTCTGCTACATCATCTTTATAGTCTGTTATGCCATCTTCAGAATCTTGAAAATCACCGTCACATATGGTATAGTCATCCTCATATTCTGCTACGTCTTCTTCCTATTCGTCACATAAGTCTTTTTCATATTCGTCTCCTACAACTTCTTCGTATACCTCAGATGTGTCAATTTTATTTTTTTCGACATATTCAAGACCAGCATTGTAATCTCCTATTACCACTATGTTATTTTCATATTCGCTACATAATCTTCACATTCTGCCACGCCAACTTTACATTTTGTGCTGTGTTTCATGTTCTACTAAATGTTCATACATTTCTGTTTTTTTTTTCATTTCCTGCTACCTCTTTCTCTTCTGCTACGCCCTCTTGACATTCTGCTGCTATGTCATCTTCATATTCTCACGTCATGTTAATATTCTGCTGATATAACTCGTTATATTGCTGCTGCTATGCCTTGTTGCTATTCTGCTGCTACGACTTGTTCTTGTCCTGCTGCTACTTCTCCTTCATATTGTGCTGCTACGTCTTCTTCATATTATTTTCTGCTACATCAGCTTTATTATCTACAACGTCTTTTTTCTTCTGCCACTAAGTTTTATTCGTATACTTCTGATATATCTTTTTTCTTATCCTGCTTCATCTTATTCTCAATCATCTGCTAAGACGTCATGTTTTTCGTGCTGTCTTGATATTTTTCTTTCATGGCTTCTTCATGTTCTGCTGCTTCACCTACTTCAAATCGGCACCTAATTCATATTCCACTATGTCACCTTCATATTCTGCTACATCGCCATCATATTTTGCTACATCTTCAGAGTCTGTTACGTCATCCTTTCATTCATTTAGATCCGTCACATTCTGTTATGTTATCCTCATATATTGCTACATCTTTATCATAATATTCACCTACGTCTTTTTCATACACTTCAGCTACGTCTTTTTTAATTCTTCAGGTACGTCTTCTTGATATTTGTCTCCTTCGTCTTCCTATTTGTCTCCACGTCTTCATATTTTGCTACATCTTCGTATACTGCAGCTATATCTTTTTTATATATTTCGACATGTTCTTCATATTCGGCTGTGTAGCTTCACATGCCACAACGTAATTTTCATATTGACTACATAACCCTCATATTCTGCTACCCCAACTTCATTTTCTCGTGCTATATCTTCATGTTCTGCTACAGGTTCATAATTTTCTGATTCTTAATTTTCTGCTACTTCTTCATATTCAGCTGGTACGTCATCTTCATATTCTTACATCTTGTTATTACTTTGATGCTATAGCTTGTTATAACTCTGCTGCTAATTCTTGTTATTATTATTATTGTTCTTGTCCTGCTGCTATGTCTTCTTCATATTGTGCTGGTACGTCATCTTTATATTATTCTGCTACATCAGCTTCATATTCTACATTGTGTTTTTCTGCCGCTACGTTTTCTTTATATACTTCTGCTATGTCTTCTTTATATCCTGCTTCATCTACAAATTCATCTGCTACGTCATGATGATTTTTGTGGTATACTGATATCTTCCTGCTATGATTTCTTCTTATACTGCTTCTTGGTTTTCTTCATATTCAGCACCTATGTCACATTCTGCTACACCGTCTTGACATTGTGCTTCGTCATCCTAACAGTCTCTCATGTCATCCTTTCATTCCTTTAGGTCATCATCACATTCTGTTATGCTATCCTCATATTCTTCTGTCTTCATCCTATTCTTGAGCTACGTTTTCTTTATAGTCTTCAGCTAAGTCTTCAAATTTGTCCCCTAGGTCTTCTTCATAATCTTCTCCTACACCTTCTTCACATTTTGCTACATCCTCATATACTTCAGCTGTGCCATTTTTATATTTTTTGATCACTTCTTGTTCCCCTTTTTAATCTTCATATACTTCTACGTAATATTCATATTCGTTACATAATCTTCACATTTTGCTACACTGAATTCATTTTTTGTGCTACGTCTTCGTGTTCTGCTACACCTTTTTATATTCTGCTGCTACGTCATCTTCATATTCCCATGTCTTGTTCATATTCTGCTGGTACAGCTTGTTATATTTTCGCAGCTATGTCTTGTTATTATTTTGCTCGTATGCATTGTTCTCCTGCTGCTACGTCATCTTCATATCGTGCTACGTTTTTTATATTCTGCTACATCCTTTTTACCTTCTTCTGCTTTGCCTTCTTCATATTCTCCTACGTCATATTCATACTCTGCAATGTCAGTCTTATCTTCTGTTTTCTCCATATCCCTAAGCTGTGTCGTCTTCATATTCTGCTATATCTTCTTCATTTTCATCTTCTCAGCCATTGTCACTTTCTTCTGCTACATCTTCTTCATATTCTTCAGATATGTCATTTTCATATTCTGCTACATCATCATGTCTTTGTGGTATGTCGATTGCTTTTCTTCTGTTACTCTTCAATTTCTTCTTCTAGGTCATTTATATATTATACTGCATCTTTTTTTTTATAGTTTGAAGGTTTTCTTTTTAGTCTCCTACTATGTCTTTTTCATTTTCTTCTGCTATGTCTTCTTTATTTCCATCTCTTTCGTCCTCCTCTTCTTCTGTTATGTCTTCTTCACACTCTGCTGCTATTTTTTGCATATTCAGTTTCAGCGTGTTGCTTCTAATCTGCTACTACGACCTAATGTTCTGCTACATCTTATTATTCTCCTACTTCTTCACTTTCTGCTACGTATTCAAGTTGTACTACGCCTTCGTCATTTTCTACCTTGTCTTGCAAATATTCTCCTTATATGTCATGTTCAATTTTATCTGCTACCTCTTCTTGATTTTCATTTGATATGTCACCTTCACATTCGCCTGCTATGTCATCTTCATATTCTACAATAACCTTTTCTTCTCGTGATTCGTCTTGCTATTTCTCTGCTGCTAAGTCTTGTCAATATTTTGCTGCTACGTTTGCTTTTTATACTTCTGCTTAATATTCATATTCACCTGCTGTCACCTTCATACTTTTCTGTTTGTTCATGTTGTATGGCTAAGGCTTCTTCATATGTTGCTGCTACGTCTTCAAATATTGATCTCCATCTGATTAGTCTGTCACGTCATCCTCACATTCTGCTTCATCATCTTCACATTGTGCAATGTATTCCTTATAGTCTGCTGTGTCTTCTTTATATGATTCAGCTACATCTTTATTATCTTCTCCTAATCCTTCTATATATTTTGCTATGTCTTCTTCGTACTCTTCAGCTATGTCATTTTTATTATATCCAATGTCGTCTTCATTTTCAGCAAAATACTCCTCATAATCTGCTACATCAACTTCATATTCCACTAGTTCTAATTCTGCTGTTACGTATGCTTCATTTTCTTCTTCTCTGTCGTCATGTTCTACTATATGTTCATAATCGGCGACATGCTCATATTCTGTTTTTTCATCATTTCCTGCTATCTCTAATAATCTGTTAAGTTTTCTTCATAATCTCCTGTCTTCATTTCAGCTACTACGTTATCTCCTTAATCTGCAATGTTTTATTATTACTCGGCTGCTATAGCTTGCTATCATAATGCTGCTATGTCTTGTTATTATACAACTGCTATGTTTTCTTCATAATCTGATACTGCGTCTGTATAATATCCTGCTAGGTCTTGTTCGTATTATGCTGGTACGTGTTTTCTTTATATTCTTCTCCTAGCTCCAATTCATATGCTCCTACGTTCTTCATGTTCTGCTCCTACATCGTCTTCTTATGTGCTCCTACAGCTTCTTCATATGTGCTGCTACGTCCTCTTCATTTTCATCTGCTATGTCGTCTTCAACTTCTACGATGTCTGTTTTTATCTACTGCTACATTTTTACGTATACTTCTGCTAGGTATTCTTCAGATTCTGCTGCATGTTCTTCGGATTCATCTGCTACGTCATCGTGATTTTTTGTGCTATCTTGATATTTTGCTCCTATGGCTTCTTCGTATTCTGTTACTTTGCCTGCTTCATATTATGAACCAATGTTGTCTTCTACTACGTCGTCTTCAGATTCTGCTACATCGTCTTCATATTCTGCTACATCATTTTTATAGTCGGTTATGCCATCTTCAGATTATTTTAGATCACCGTCACATACTGTTATGTCATCGTCATATTCTGCTACGTCTTAATCATATTCTTCAGCAACGTCTGCTTCATATTCGTCAGCTAAGTCTTTTTCATATTTGTCCCCTACATCTTCTTCTTATACCTCAGATGTGTCAAATTTTTTTCGACATATTCATGACCCGCTATGTAATCTTCAGATACCGCTATGTTATCTTCATATTCGCTGCCTAATATTCATATTCTGCCACACCAACTTTATATTTTGGGCTGTGTTTTCATGTTCTTCTACATGTTCATATATTTCTGTTTCTTCATTTCCTGCGACTTCTTGCTATGCTGCTATGCCTTCTTATTATTCTGCTGCTATGTCATCTTCATATTCTCAGGTCATGTTAATATTCTGCTGTAACAGCTCCTTATTATTCTGCTGCTATGCTTTGTTCTTTTCCTGCTTTTAGGTCTCCTTCATATTGTGCTGCTACGTCTTCTTCATATTATTTTGCTACGTCAGCTTCATTATCTAGAATGTCTGTTTTCTTTTGCCGCTAAATTTTGTTCGTATACTTCTGCTATGTTTTTTATATCCTGCTCATGTTCTTCTAAATCATCTGCTATGACATCATGTTATTCATGCTATATTGATATTTTCTTTCAATGGCTTCTTCATGTTCTGCTACTTCGTCTTCTTCATATTTGGCACCCATGTTATGGTATACTATGTCATCTTCATAATCTGCTATATCGTCTTCATAATCTGCTTCATCATCCTGAGAGTCTGTTACGTCATCCCTTCATTACTTTAAGTCCGTCACATTCTGTTACGTTATCCTAATATTCTGCTACATCTTTATCATATTCTTTAGCTACATCTTCTTCATACACTTCAGCTACATGTTCTTTATATTCTTCAGTTACGTCTTCTTTATAGTCGCCTCCTACCTCTTCTTCAAATTTTGCTACATCTTCGTATACTACAGCTATACTTTTTTATATTTTACAACATCCTCTTCATATTCTTCTGTGTATTTTTCACATGCTGCTACGTAATCTTCATATTCACTACATATTCCTCACATTCTGCTACACCAACTTCATTTTCTTGTGCTATGTCTTTATGTTCTGCTACAAGTTCTGACTTTTCCGTTTCTTATTTTCTGCTCATCCTCATATTAAGCTGCTACGTGACCTTCATATTCTCACGTCTTGTTATTATTCTGCTGCTATAGCTTGTTGTAATTCTGCTGCTAATTCTTGTTATTATTCTACTTATATGCCTTGTTCTTGTCCTGCTGCTATATCTTCTACATATTGTGCTGCGTCGTCTTCATCATATTATTCTGCTATGCCAGCTTCATATTCTAAAATGTGTTTAGCTGCCACAACGTTTTCTTCATATACTTTTGCTATGTCTTCTTATTAACCTGCTTCATCTTCTTCAAATTTATCTGCTATGTCATCATAATTTTTTGTGTCATAATAACATCTTCCTGATATATTTCTACATATTCTGGTGCTTCGTTTTTCTTCATATTCCGCACCTACGTCCCATTCTGCTACATCGTCTTCACATTCTGCTTCGTCATCTTCATGGTCTCTTATGTCATCCTTTCATTTCTTTAGGTCATCGTCACATTCTTATACGTTAACCTCATACTCTTCTATGTCTTGATCGTATTCTTCAGCTACGTCTTTTTCATACTCTTCAGCTATGTCTTCTTTATAATCTTCAGCCATGTTTTCAAATTCGTCACCTATGTCTTCTTCATATTCCTGTCCTACGTCTTCTTCATATTTTGCTACATCTTCGCATACTTAAGCTATGCTATTTTCATATTTTTGATCACTTCTTGTTCTGCTTTGTACTCTTCACACTGTTCTATGTAATCTTCATAATCGCTACTTAATCTTCACATTCTGCTGCACCAAATTCTTTTTCTTGTGCTATCTTTTTATGTTCTGCTACACCTTTTCATATTCTGCTGCTACGTCTTCTTCATATTCCAATGTCTTGTTACTATTCTGCTGCTATAGCTTGTTACAGTTCTGCAGCTATGTCTTGTTATTATTCTGCTCGTATGCCTTGTTCTTCTCCTGCTGCTACATCATCTTCATATCGTGCCATGTTTTTCATATTCTGCTACATCCTATTGACCTTCTTCTGCTTCGTCCTCTTCATATTCTCCTACATCATCTATACTCTGCAATATAAATCTTATATTTTATGTCTTCTCCATATCCTTAAGCTAAGTCATGTTAACATTCTGCTATATCTTCTTCATTTTCATCTTCTGAGCCATCATCACTTTCTTCTGCTACATGTTATTCATATTTTTAGCTATGTCATTTCCATATTCTGCTACATCTTCACTTCCTTGTGATATGTCATTTTCTTTCGTTACTCTTGGATTTCTTCTGCTAGGTCATTTACATATTCTACTGCATCCTTTTTTATATTCGAAGGTTTTCTTTTTAGTCTCCTACTATGTCTTCTTCAATTTCTTCTGCTATGTCTTCTTTATTTCCACCTCTTTCGTCCTCCTCTTCTTCTGCTACGTCTTCTTCAGACTCTTCTGCTATTTTCTGCATATTCAGCTGCTGCGTGTTCTTTCTATTCTGCTACCACGTCTTCATGTTCTGCTACATCTCCGTGTTCTACTTCTTTAATTTCTGCTATCCCTTCAAGTTGCCCCACGCCTTCATCAATTTCTACCTTGTCTTGCTCATGTTCTCCTTCTAAGTCGCGTTCAGTTTCTTCTGCTACCTCTTCTTCATTTTCATTTATATGTCACATTCCTGTTCGGCTGCTACGTCATCTTCACATACTACAATGTCTTTTCCTTCTCGTGCTACGTCTTGGTATTTCTCTACTGCTATGTCTTGTGAATATTTTGCTGCTATATTTTCTTCTTAATATTCGTCCAAATCTTCCTATTCATCTGCTGTCAACTTCCTACTTTCCTGTGTCTTCATGTTGTACGACAACAGCTTCTTCAAATTTTGCTGCTTCACCTCCCTATTTTACTCCGTCATCCTCATATTATGCTTCATCATCTTCATATTGTGCAATGTATTCCTTATATTCTCCTATGTCTTCTTTATAAGATTCAGCTACATCATCATTATCCTTTCCTAAGCCATCTATATGTTCTGCTATTGTGTTCTTTGTATTCTTCAGATAAGTCATTTTTATCATCCCCAATGTCGTCTTCATTTTCCATAAAATACTCTTCATATTCTGCTGTATCAACTTCTTATTCCGCTTGGTTTAATTGTGCTGTTACGTATGCTTCATTTTCTTCTTCTCTGTCGTCATGTTCAACTACATGTTCATATTCGGTGTTATGCTCATATTCTGCTCATTCATCATTTCCTGCTACCTCATAATATTCTGCTATGTCTTCTTCACACTCTCCTGTCTTCTTCATTTCAGCTGCTATGTTATCTTCATATTGTACAACGTTTTATATTTATTCGACTGCTATACCTTGCTATCATTCTGCTTGCTATGTCTTGTTATAATACTTCTGCTATGTTTTCTTCATAATCAGCTGCAGTATCTGTATATTGTCCTGCTACGTCTTGTTTATAATATGCTGCTACGTGTTTTCTTTCATATCCTTTTCTTAGCTCCACTTCATATTCTGATACATTCTTGATGTTCTGCTCCTACTGGTCCTACGTCGTCTTCTTAGCGGCTCCTACATCGTCTTCATAAGTGCTGCTACATCTTCTTCATTTTCATCTGCTATATCATCTTCATATTCTAGGATGTCTGTTTTTATATACTGCTACGGCTGCTACGTCATCTTCATAATCTACAATGTCATTTTCTTCTCGTTCTACGTCTTAGTATTTCTCTGCTGCTATGTCTTGTGATTATTTTGCCGCTATATTTTCTGCTTGAACTTCTTCTAAATCTTCATATTCATCTGCTGTCACCTTCCTACTTTTTTGTGTCTTCATGTTGTATGGCTACAGCTTCTTTATATTTTGCTGCTACGCCTCCATAATTCGCTCGGTCATCTTAATAGTCTGTCACGTCATCCTCATATTCTGCTTCATCATCGTCATACTGTGCACTGTATTCCTTATATTCTGCTATGTTTTCTTTATATAATTCAGCTACATCTTCTTCATTATCTTCTCCTATGCCTTCTATATATTTGTATATGTATATATATTCTATATTCTATATATTCTTCAGGTATGTCATTTTTATATTCTCCAATGTCGTCTTCATTTTCCGCAAAATCGTCTTCATATGCTGCTGCATCAACTTCATATTCCGCTAGGACTTATTCTGCTGTTACATATGCATAATTTCTTTCTTCTCTGTCGTCACGTTCTACTACATGTTCAATATCGGCGACATGCTCATAATCTTGTCTTGCATCATTTCCTGCTACCTTTTAATAATCTGCTATGTCCTCTTCATAATCTTCTGTCTTCTTTATTTCAGCTGCTACGTTATCTTCATATACTGCAATGTTTTCTTATTACTCGGCGTCTATGACTTGCTATCAATCTGCTGCTATGTCTTGTTATTATACTTCTCATATGTTTTTTCATAGTGTGCTGCTGTGTCTGTATAATGTCCTGCTACGTCTTGTTCATATTATGCTACTACCTGTTTTCTTTTACATCCTTCTCCTTCCTCCTATTCACATTCTTCTACAATCTTCGTGTTCTGCTTCTACATCGTTATCTTATGTGCTCCTATAGCTTCTTCATATGTGCTGCTACATCTTTTTGTCTTCTACTTGTCTACTTGTCTTCTATGTGTCTTCTATGTGCTATGTCTTTTATGTGCTGCTATGTCATCTTCATATCCTACGATGTTGTTTTCATGTACTACTACGTTTTCTTCATAAACTTCTGCTATGAGTTCTTCATAATCTGTTGTATCTTCTTCAGATTCATCTGCTACGTCATCGTGAATTTTTGTGCTAACTTGATATTTTGCTTCGATGGTTTCTTTGTATACTGCTGCTTGCTCTGCTTCATATTCTGAACCTTTGTTGTCTTCAACTACGTCGGCTTCATATTCTGCTACATCACCTTCATATTCTGCTACATCATCTTTATAGTCTGTTATGTCATCTTCAGACTCTTTTAGATCATCGTCACATTCTGTTATGTCATCGTCATATTCTGCTACATCTTTATCATAGTCTTCAGCTACGACTTCTTCATACTCTTCAGCTACGTCTTCTTCATATTCGTCACCTAGGTCTTTTTCATATTTGTCTCCTACATCTTTTTCATATTTTGCTACATCTTCTTCGTATACCTCAGACGTGTAAATTTTATATTTTTTGACATCTTCATGATCCGCTAAATAATCTCCAGATACCACTTTATTATCTTCATTTTCGCTAGATAATCTTCATGTTATGCCAAACCAACTTAATTTTCAAGTGCTGTGTCTTCATGTTCTACTACATGTTCATAATTTTCTGTTTCTTTATTTCCTTCTACCTCTTCCTAATCTTCTAAGCCTTCTTAACATTCTGCTGCTATGTCATCTTGATACTCTCACGTCATGTTAATATTCTGCTGATATAGCTCGTTATAATTTTGCTGTTACATCTTGTTACTATTTTGCTACGCCTTGTTCTTCTCCTGCTGCCTCGTCACCTTCATATTGTGCTGCTACGTTTTCTTCATATTAATCTGCTACGTTAGCTTCAACATCTACAATGTCCTTTTTCTTCTACTGCCAATTTTTTCGTATACTTCTGCTATGTCTTTTTCATGTCCTGTTTAATCTTCTAAATCATCTGCTACGACATCAATCTTTATATTTTATTTAGATGGCTTCTTCATGTTCGGCTGCTTCATCTTATTCTTATTTGGCACCTAAGTCATATTCTACTATGGAATCTTCATATTCTGCTACATCGTCTTCATATTCTGCTACGTCATCTTCAGGGTCTGTTACGTCATCCTTTCATTCTTTTAGGTCTGTCACATTCTCTTATGTTATCCTCATAATCTGCTACATCTTTATCATAATCTTCAGCTACATCTTCTTTATACAATTCAGCTATGTCTTCTTCATAATCGTCACCTAGGTCTTTTTCATATTCATCTCCTACATCTTCTTCATAATTTGCTACATCTTCTTCGTATACCTCAGATGTCTCAATTTTATATTTTTCAACATCTTCATGTTCTGCTAGGTAATCTCCAGGAACCGCTATGTTATCTTCAAATTTTCTACATAATCTTCATATACTGCCACACCAACTGCATTTTCTCTTGCTGTGTCTTCATGTTCTACTACATGTTCATACTTTTCTGTTTCTTCAATTCCTGCCCCTTCTTCCTATTCTGCTATGCCTTTTCAACATTCGGCTGCTTCATATTTTGCTGCTTCGTCTTCCTATTTCCTCCGTCATCTTATTAGTCTGTCATGTCACCCTCATATTCTACTTCTTCATCTTCATATTGTGCAATGTATTCCTTATATTCTGCTATGTCTTCTTTTTAAGATTCAGCTACATCTTCATTAGCATCTTTTAGGCCTTCTGTATATTTTGCTATGTCTTCTTCGCATTTTTCAGATATGACATTTTTATAATCTCCAATGTCGTCTTCATTTCCGCAAAATACTGTTCATTATCTGCTACATTTCCTTCATATTCCGCTAGTTCTAATTCTGCTGTTTCGTATGCTTCATTTTTTCTTCTCTGTTGTCAAGTTCTACTACATGTTCATAATCGGCGACATGCTCATAATCTGCTCTTTCATTATTTTCTGCTTCCTTAATTATTCTGCTATGTCTTCTTCATAATCTCCTGTTTGCTTCATTTCAGCTGCTATGTTATCTTGATATTCTGCAATTATTTGTTATGATTCGGCTGCTTTAGCTTGCTATCATTCTGCTACTATGTCTTGTTATTTTACATCTCCGATGTTCTCTTCATAATCTGCTGCTGCGACTGTATAATATCCTGTTACGTCTTGTTCGTATTATACTGCTTCGTTTTATCTTTTATATGGTTCTCCTAGCTACGATTCATATTTTTCTATGTTCTTCGTGTTCTGCTCCTACGTCATCTTCTTATGTGCTCCTACAGTTTCTTCACATGTTCTGCTACCTTTTATTCATTTTCATCTGCTATGTCATCTTCATATTCTACGATGGTTTTTTTTATTTATTGCTACGTTTTCTTCATAAGGGTCTGATATGTATTCTTCATATTCTGCAGCATCTTCTTCAGATTCATACCCTACATCATCATGATTTTTGTGCTATCTTGATATTTTGCTCCTATAGATTCTTCATATTCTTCTGCTTCGTCTGCTTCATATTCTGAAGCTATGTTGTCTTCCACTATGTTGTCTTCATATTCTGCTACATCGTCTTCATACTCTGCCTCATCATCTTTATAGTCGGTTATGCCATCTTCAGATTTTTTAGATCATATGTTACATTCTGTTATGTCTACCTCATATTCTTCGGCTACGTCTTCTTCATACACTTCAGCTACGTCTTCTTCATAACCATCACCTAGGTCTTTTACATAATGGTCTCCTAGTCATCTTCATGTTTTGCTACATCTTCTTTGTATACCTCACATGTGTCAATTTTATATTTTTCGACATCTTCATGTTCCGCTACGTTATCTCCAGATACCGTTATGTTATCTTTATATTCTGTACATGATCTTCATATTATGCCCCACCAACATCATTTTCTTGTGCTGTGTCTTCATGCTCCACAACTTGTTCATAGTTTCCTGTTTATTCATTTCCTGCTACCTCTTCCTATTCTGCTACTTCTTCTTAACATTCTGCTGCTATGTCATCTTCATATTCTCACGTCAAGTTAATATTCTGCTGATATAGCTGGTTATAATTCTGCTGCTCCGCCTTGTTCTTGTCCTGCTGTCATGTCTCTTGCATATTGTGCTTCTACATCTTCTTCATATTATTCTGCTACCTCAGCTTCATTATCTAGAATGTCTTTTTTCTTCTGCCGCTAAATTTTCTTCGTATACTTCTGCTATGTTTTTTTCATATCCTGCTTCATGTTTTTCTAATTCATCATCTACGACATCATGTTTTTGGTGCTGTATTGAAATTGTCTTTCTATGACTTCATGTTCTGCTGCTTCAGATTCTACATATTCGGCACCTATATCCTATTCTACTGTGTCATCTTTACAATCTGCTACATCGTCTTCATATTCTGCTACATCGTCTTCATATTCTGCTACGTCATCTTCAGGGTCTGTTACGTCATCCTTTCATTCTTTTAGGTCTGTCACATTCTGTTATGTTATCCTCATATTCTGCTACATCTTTATCATAATCTTCAGCTACATCTTCTTTATACAATTCAGCTATGTCTTCTTCATAATCGTCACCTAGGTCTTTTTCATATTCATCTCCTACATCTTCTTCATACTTTGCTACATCTTCTTCGTATACCTCAGATGTCTCAATTTTATATTTTTCAACATCTTCATGTTCTGCTAGGTAATCTCCAGAAACCGCTATGTTATCTTCAAATTTGCTACATAATCTTCATATACTGCCACACCAACTGCATTTTCTCTTGCTGTGTCTTCATGTTCTACTACATGTTCATACTTTTCTGTTTCTTCAATTGCTGCCCCTTCTTCCTATTCTGCTATGCCTTTTCAACGTTCGGCTGCTTCATATTTTGCTGCTTCGTCTTCATATTTCCTCCGTCTTCTTATTAGTCTGTCATGTCACCCTCATATTCTACTTCTTCATCTTCATATTGTGCAATGTATTCCTTATATTCTGCTATGTCTTCTTTATAAGATTCAGCTACATCTTCATTAGCATCTTTTAGGCCTTCTGTATATTTTGCTATGGCTTCTTCGCATTTTTCAGATATGACATTTTTATAATCTCCAATGTCGTCTTCATTTCCGCAAAATACTGTTCATTATCTGCTACATTTCCTTCATATTCCGCTAGTTCTAATTCTGCTGTTTCGTATGCTTCATTCTTTCTTCTCTGTTGTCAAGTTCTACTACATGTTCATAATCGGCGACATGCTCATAATCTGCTCTTTCATTATTTTCTGCTACATTAATTATTCTGCTATGTCTTCTTCATAATCTCCTGTTTGCTTCATTTCGGCTGCTATGTTATCTTGATATTCTGCAATTATTTGTTATGATTCGGCTGCTTTAGCTTGCTATCATTCTGCTACTATGTCTTGTTATTTTACATCTCCGATGTTCTCTTCATAATCTGCTGCTGCGACTGTATAATATCCTGTTACGTCTTGTTCGTATTATACTGCTACGTTTTTTTCTTTTATATGGTTCTCCTAGCTACAATTCATATTTTTCTATGTTCTTCGTGTTCTGCTCCTACGTCATCTTCTTATGTGCTCCTACAGTTTCTTCACATGTTCTGCTACCTTTTATTCATTTTCATCTGCTATGTCATCTTCATATTCTACGATGGTTTTTTTATTTATTGCTACGTTTTCTTCATATGGGTCTGATATGTATTCTTCATATTCTGCAGCATCTTCTTCAGATTCATACCCTACATCATCATGATTTTTGTGCTATCTTAATATTTTGCTCCTATAGATTCTTCATATTCTTCTGCTTCGTCTGCTTCATATTCTGAAGCTATGTTGTCTTCCACTATATCGTCTTCATCTTCTGCTACATCGTCTTCAAATTCTGGTTCATCATCTTTATAGTCGGTTATGCCATCTTCAGATTTTTTAGATCATATGTTACATTCTGTTATGTCTACCTCATATTCTTCGGCTACGTCTTCTTCATACACTTCAGCTACGTCTTCTTCATAACCATCACCTAGGTCTTTTACATAATGGTCTCCTAGTCATCTTCATGTTTTGCTACATCTTCTTTGTATACCTCACATGTGTCAATTTTATATTTTTCGACATCTTCATGTTCCGCTACGTTATCTCCAGACACCGTTATGTTATCTTTATATTCTGTACATGATCTTCATATTATGCCCCACCAACATCATTTTCTTGTGCTGTGTCTTCATGTTCCACAACTTGTTCATAGTTTCCTGTTTATTCATTTCCTGCTTCCTCTTCCTATTCTGCTATGCCTTCTTAACATTCTGCTGCTATGTCATCTTCATATTCTCACGTCAAGTTAATATTCTGCTGATATAGCTGGTGATAATTCTGCTGCTCCGCCTTGTTCTTGTCCTGCTGCCATGTCTCCTGCATATTGTGCTTCTACATCTTCTTCATATTATTCTGCTACCTCAGCTTCATTATCTAGAATGTCTTTTTTCTTCTGCCGCTAAATTTTCTTCGTATACTTCTGCTATGTTTTTTTCATATCCTGCTTCATGTTTTTCTAATTCATCATCTACGACATCATGTTTTTGGTGCTGTATTGAAATTGTCTTTCTATGACTTCATGTTCTGCTGCTTCAGATTCTACATATTCGGCACCTATATCCTATTCTACTGTGTCATTTTTATAATCTGCTACATCGTCTTCATATTCTGCTACATCGTCTTCATATTCTGCTACGTCATCTTCAGGGTCTGTTACGTCATCTTTTCATTCTTTTAGGTCTGTCACATTCTGTTATGTTATCCTCATATTCTGCTACATCTTTATCATAATCTTCAGCTACATCTTCTTTATACAATTCAGCTATGTCTTCTTCATAATCGTCACCTAGGTCTTTTTCATATTCATCTCGTACATCTTCTTCATAATTTGCTACATCTTCTTCGTATACCTCAGATGTCTCAATTTTATATTTTTCAACATCTTCATGTTCTGCTAGGTAATGTCCAGAAACCGCTATGTTATCTTCAAATTTGCTACATAATCTTCATATACTGCCACACCAACTGCATTTTCTCTTGCTGTGTCTTCATGTTCTACTACATGTTCATACTTTTCTGTTTCTTCGATTCCTTCCCCTTCTTCCTATTCTGCTAGGCTTTTTCAACATTCGGCTGCTTCATATTTTGCTGCTTCGTCTTCATATTTCCTCCGTCATCTTATTAGTCTGTCATGTCACCCTCATATTCTACTTCTTCATCTTCATATTGTGCAATGTATTCCTTATATTCTGCTATGTCTTCTTTATAAGATTCAGCTACATCTTCATTAGCATCTTTTAGGCCTTCTGTATAATTTGCTATGTCTTCTTCGCATTTTTCAGATATGACATTTTTATAATCTCCAATGTCGTCTTCATTTCCGCAAAATACTGTTCATTATCTGCTACATTTCCTTCATATTCCGCTAGTTCTAATTCTGCTGTTTCGTATGCTTCATTTTTTCTTCTCTGTTGTCAAGTTCTACTACATGTTCATAATCGGCGACATGCTCATAATCTGCTCTTTTATTATTTTCTGCTACCTCAATTATTCTGCTATGTCTTCTTCATAATCTCCTGTTTGCTTCATTTCAGCTGCTATGTTATCTTGATATTCTGCAATTATTTGTTATGATTCGGCTGCTTAGCTTGCTATCATTCTGCTACTATGTCTTGTTATTTTACATCTCCGATGTTCTCTTCATAATCTGCTGCTGCGACTGTATAATATCCTGTTACGTCTTGTTCGTATTATACTGCTACGTTTTTTCTTTTATATGGTTCTCCTAGCTACAATTCATATTTTTCTATGTTCTTCGTGTTCTGCTCCTACGTCATCTTCTTATGTGCTCCTACAGTTTCTTCACATGTTCTGCTACCTTTTATTCATTTTCATCTGCTATGTCATGTTAATATTCTACGATGGTTTTTTTATTTATTGCTACGTTTTCTTCATATGGGTCTGATATGTATTCTTCATATTCTGCAGCATCTTCTTCAGATTCATACCCTACATCATCATGACTTTTGTGCTATCTTGATATTTTGCTCCTATAGATTCTTCATATTCTTCTGCTTCGTCTGCTTCATATTCTGAAGCTATGTTGTCTTCCACTATATCGTCTTCATATTCTGCTACATCGTCTTCATATTCTGCTTCATCATCTTTATAATCGGTTATGCCATCTTCAGATTTTTTAGATCATATGTTACATTCTGTTATGTCTACCTCATATTCTTCGGCTACGACTTCTTCATACACTTCAGCTACGTCTTCTTCATAACCATCACCTAGGTCTTTTACATAATGGTCGCCTAGTCATCTTCATGTTTTGCTACATCTTCTTTGTATACCTCACATGTGTCAATTTTATATTTTTCGACATCTTCATGTTCCGCTACGTTATCTCCAGATACCGTTATGTTATCTTTATATTCTGTACATGATCTTCATATTATGCCCCACCAACATCCTTTTCTTGTGCTGTGTCTTCAAGTTCCACAACTTGTTCATAGTTTCCTGTTTATTCATTTCCTGCTACCTCTTCCTATTCTGCTATGCCTTCTTAACATTCTGCTGCTATGTCATCTTCATATTCTCACGTCAAGTTAATATTCTGCTGATATAGCTGGTTATAATTCTGCTGCTCCGCCTTGTTCTTGTCCTGCTGCCATGTCTCCTGCATATTGTGCTTCTACATCTTCTTCATATTATTCTGCTACCTCAGCTTCATTATCTAGAATGTCTTTTTTCTTCTGCCGCTAAATTTTCTTCGTATACTTCTGCCATGTTTTTTTCATATCCTGCTTCATGTTTTTCTAATTCATCATCTACGACATCATGTTTTTGGTGCTGTATTGAAATTGTCTTTCTATGACTTCATGTTCTGCTGCTTCAGATTCTACATATTCGGCACCTATATCCTATTCTACTGTGTCATCTTTATAATCTGCTACATCGTCTTCATATTCTGCTACATCATGGTCATAATCTGTTACGTCGTCCTTTCATTCTTTTAGGTCCATCACATTCTATTACGTTATTCTCATATTCTCCTACATCTTTATAAAGTTCTTCAGCTACGAATTCTTTATACACTTCAGCTACGTCTTCTTAATATTCTTCAGGTACACCTTCTTCATATTTTCTACATCTTCTTCATAAACTACAGCTATACATTTTTGATATTTTTCGACATACTTATTGGTATTCCGCTGTGTATTCGCATCCTCTTCATATTCACTACATAATCCTCACATTCTGCTACACCAACTTCATTTTCTTGTGCTATGTGTTCACGTTCTGCTACATGTATCTTCTTCGTATACCTCAGATGTGTCAATTTTTTTCGACATATTCAAGACCTGCTATGTAATCTCCATAAACCGCTATGTTATCTTCATATTCGCTACATAATCTTCATATTCTGTCACACCAACTTCATATTTCGTGCTGTGTTTTCATGTTCTACTACATGTTCATATATTTCTGTTTCTTCATTTCCTGCTACCTCTTTCTATTCTGCTATGCCTTCTTAACATTTTGCTGCTATGTTATCTTCATATTCTCACGTCATGTTAATATTCTGCTCATATAGCTCGTTATAATGCTGCTGCTACGTCTTGTTACTATTCTGCTGCTACGCCTTTTTCTTGTCCTGCTGTCACTTCTCCTTCGTATTGTGCTGCTACGTCTTCTTCATATTATTCTGCTGCATCAGCTTCATTATCTAAAATGTTTTTTCTTCTGCCGCTAAATTTTCTTTGTAAACTTCTGCTGTCTTTTTTCATTACCTGCTTCATCTTCTTCTCATTCATCTGCTACAACATCATGTTTTTCGAGCTGTCTTGATATTTTCTTTTTATGGCTTCTTCGTGTTCTGCTGCTTCGTCTTCTTATATTCTGTATGTTCATTCTTCAACTATGATTTTTCTATTTACTTCAACTCAGTCGAGTCAGAGTTTCAGCCATCGCGAAATTTTTGTGCAAAATTGGTATCTCCCATTCATGATTTCTCATACTCTGCTCATCAGCTGCTCCTTCATGTTAAGCAGACCCTCGCGACACATTCTGCTTACACTTCCCCCTGTGCTTCGTCATCTTCAAAGTCTCTAAACGCCCATGCTTCATCGTCCTATCACAATTTTTGTTTATCCGCAACGCTCTATGTTCAAATCTCATTCAGCTACTCTTTTTTACTCTTTCCTATTCTTCTTATCTTCTAATCTTCATATTCCTCACCTTGTTTCGTCTTTCTTGTATTCTCTCCTACTCTACTTCTTCTGCATTTTTGATACATCTTCGTCATCTTCATAATCACATGTCTTTTTTTCTCGTGCTACGTTTTGGTAATTATCTGCTGCTCGTCTTGTCAGATTGCAGCTATGTTTTCTTCTCAAACTTCTGCTAACTCTTCATATTTATCTGCGTCACTTCATACTTTTCTTGTCTCATGTTTATGGCTATGGTTTATCATTTTTGCTGTTACGTCTTCATATTTGCTGCTCATCTATAGTCTCTCACATCATTCTCATATTCTACTTCATCATCTTCATATTGTTCAATGTATTCCTTATATTCTGCTATGTCTTGTTTATATGATTCATCTACATCTTTCATATCTTCTCCTATGCCTTCTAAATATTTTGCTATGTCTTCTTCGTATTCTTCAGATATGTTCTTTTAATATCTACAATGTCGTCTTCATTTTCCGCAAAATACTCTTCATATTCTGCTACATCAACTTCGTATTCCGCTAGTTCTAATTCTGCTGTTACGTGTGCTTCATTTTCTTCTTCTCCGTCGTCATGTTCTACTACATGTTCCTAATCGGCAGCATGCTTAAATTCTGTTTTTTCATCATTTATTGCTATCTCTAGTAGTCTGCTATGTCTTCTTTATAGTCTCCTGTCTTCTTCATTTCTGCTGCTAACGTTGTCTCCATATTCTGCTACGTTTTATTATTACTCGGCTGCTATAGATTTCTATGATTCTGCTGCTATGTCTTGTTATTATACTTCTTCAATTGTTTTTTTCATGATCTGTCATCTTATTAGTCTGTCATGTCACCCTCATATTACTTCATGATCTTCATATTGTGCGTTTTATTCCGTATATTCTGCTACGTCTTCTTTATTAGATCAAACTACATCTTCATTATCTTCTCCTAAGCCTTCTATATATTTTGCTATGTCTTCTTCGGATTCTTCAGATATGTCTTCTTTATAATTTCCAATGTCGTCTTCATTTTCCGCAAAATACTCTTCATGTTCTGTACATCAACCTCATATTCCGGTAGTTCTAATTCTGCTGTTACGTATGCTTCATTTTTTACTTCTCTGTTGTCATGTTCTACTACATGTTCATATTCGGCGACATGCTGATATTCTGCTCTTTCATCATTTCCTGCTACCTCTAATAATCTGTTATGTCTTCTTCATAATCTCCTGTTTTCTTCATTTCAGCTGCTATGTTATTTTCATATTCTGCAACGTTTTATTATGATTCGGCTGCTATAGCTTGTTAATATTCTTCTATTATGTCTTGGTATTTTACATCTGCTACATTTTCATCATAATCTGCTGCTGCATCTGTATAATATCCTGCTACGTCTTGTTCGTATTATGCTGCTAAGTGTTTTCTTTTATATCCTTCCCCTAGCTACAATTTATGTTCTGCTACGTTTTCTTGTTCTGCTCCTAGGTCATCTTCTTATGTGCTCCTACAGCTTCTTCATTTTCATCTGCTATGTCATCTTCATCTTCTACAATGTCTGTTTTATGTACTGCTACGTTTTGTTCATATACTTCTTCTATGTATTCTTCATATTCTGCTGCATGTTCTTGAGAGTCATCTGCTACCTCATCATGATTTTTGTGCTATCTTGATATTTTGCTTCTATTTCTTATTTGTATTCTGCTGCTTCATCTGCTTCATATTCTGAACCTATGTTGCGTTCTACCACGTCGTCTTCATATTCTGCTACATCATCTTTATAGTATGTTATGCCATCTTCAGAATATTTATATCACCGTCACATTCTGTTATGTCATCCTCATATTCTGCTACGTCTTCTATATCAAATCAATCTTGTTCATACTCGTCACCCAAGCCGTTTTTTTCATAATTGTCTCCTACATCTTCTTCGTATATCTCAGATGTGTCAATTTTTTTTCGACATATTCAAGACCTGCTATGTAATCTCCATATACCGCTAAGTTATCTTCATATTCGCTACCTGATCTTCATATTCTGTCACACCAACTTCATATTTCGTGCTGTGTTTTCATGTTCTACTACATGTTCATATATTTCTGTTTCTTAATTTCCTGCTACTTCTTTCTATTTTGCTATGCCTTCTCAACATTTTGCTGCTATGTTATCTTCATATTCTCACGTCATGTTAATATTCTGCTCATATAGCTCGTTATAATGCTGCTGCTATGTCTTGTTACTATTCTGCTGCTACGCCTTGTTCTTGTCCTGCTGTCACTTCTCCTTCGCATTGTGCCTGCTAGGTCTTCTTCATATTATTCTGCTGCGTCAGCTTCATTATCTACAATGCTTTTTTCTTCGGCCACTAAATTTTCTTCGTATACTTCTGCTGCCTTTTTCATTACCTGCTTCACCTTCGTCTCATTCATCTGCTACAACATCATGTTTTTCGAGCTGTCTTGATAATTTCCTTTTATGGCTTCTTGATGTTCTGCTGCTTCGTCTTCTTCATATTCGGAACCTATGTCATATTCTGCTATGTATTTTTCATATTCTGCTGCATCTTCTTCAGATTCATTTGCTATGTCATCGCGATTCGTGCTAAATTGATATCTTCCTGCTATGATTTCTTTATATTCTGCTGCTTTGTTTTCTTCATGTTAAGCAACTTCGTCACATTCTGCTACATTGTCTTCACATTGTGCTTCGTCATCTTCAGAGTCTCTTACGCCATGCTTTCATTTTTTTGGGTCATCATCACAATCTGTTAAGTTATCCGCATATTCTGCTATGCCTTCAAGGTATTCTTCAGCTACGTCTTTTTCATACTCTTTAGCTAATGTCTTCTTTATAATCTTCAGCGAAGTCTTCAAAATCCTCACCTACGTCTTCTTAGTATTCGTCTCCTACGCCTTCCTCACATTTTGCTACATCTTCGTATACTTCAGCTCTGCCATTTTTATACTTTTTTTGACAACTTCTTGTTCCGCTTTGTAATCTTCGCATACTTCTATGCAATTTTCATATTATCTACATAATCTTCACATTCTGCTACACCAAATTTATTTTTTGTTCTACGTCTTCATGTTCTGCTACACCTTTTTCATATTCTACTGCTACGTCATCTTCATATTCCAATGTCTTGGTAATATTCTGTTGGTATAGCTTATTATAATTCGGCAGCTATGTCTTGTCAATATTGTGCTCCTATACCTTGTTCTTCTCCTTCTGCTACGTCATTTTCATATCGTGCCTCGTTTTTCATACTCTGCTATATACTATTTACCTTCTGCTTCACTTTCTTCATATTCTCCTACGTCATATTCTTACTTTGCAATGTCAATCTTATATTCTATGTCTTTTTATATCCTTAGGCTACATCATCTTCAAATCTTGCTATATCTTCTTTATTTTCATCTTCTTAGACATCGTCACTTTCTTCTACTACATCTTCATATTCTTCAGATATTTTATTTCCATATTCCTGCTACATCATCATTCCCTTGTGGTACGTAGTATGCATTCCCCCCCAGTACTCTTTCTTTTCTTCTGCTACGTCAATAATAGTTCTACTGCATCTTCTTATATTTTGAAAGTTTTCTTTTAAGTCTTCTACTATGTCTTCTTCATGTTCGTCTGCTACGTCTTCTTTATTTCTATCTCTTTTGTCGTCCTCTTCTTCTGCTACGCATTCTTCACACTCTGCTGCTATTTTTTGCATATTCAGTTTCAGCATGTTGCTTCTAATCTGCTATGTCTTCATGTTATGCTACATCTTCATACTCTCCTATTTCTTCACTTTCTGCTATGTCTTCAAGTTGTACTATGTCATCGTCATTTTCTTGCTTGTCTTGCTCTAATTCTCCTGCTATGTCGTTTTCACTTTCATCTGCTACCTCTTCTTCATTTTCATTTGATATGTCAGCTTCATATTCGTCTGCAACGTCATCTTCATAATCTACAATGTCTTTTTCTTCTCGTGCTACGTTTTGGTAATTATCTGCTGCTCTGTCTTGTCAATATATTGCAGCTATGTTTTCTTCTCAAACTTCTGCTAACTCTTCATATTTATCTGCTGTCACCTTCATACTTTTCTGTGTCTTCATGTTGTATGGCTATGGCTTTATCATATTTTGCTGTTACGTCTTCATATATTGCTGCGTCATCTTATAGGTCTCTCACATCATTCTCATATTCTACTTCATCATCTTCATATTGTTCAATGTATTCCTTATATTCTGCTATGTCTTCTTTATATGATTCAGCTACATCTTTCATATCTTCTCCTATGCCTTCTAAATATTTTGCTATGTCTTCTTCGTATTCTTCAGATATGTTCTTTTAATATTCTACAATGTCGTCTTCATTTTCCGCAAAATACTCTTCATATTCTGCTACATCAACTTCGTATTCCGCTAGTTCTAATTCTGCTGTTACGTGTGCTTCATTTTCTTCTTCTCCGTCGTCATGTTCTACTACATGTTCCTAATCGGCAGCATGCTTAAATTCTGTTTTTTCATCATTTATTGCTATCTCTAGTAGTCTGCTATGTCTTCTTTATAGTCTCCTGTCTTCTTCATTTCTGCTGCTACGTTGTCTCCATATTCTGCTACGTTTTATTATTACTCGGCTGCTATAGATTTCTATGATTCTGCTGCTATGTCTTGTTATTATACTTCTTCATTGTTTTTTTCATGATCTGTCATCTTATTAGTCTGTCATGTCACCCTCATATTACTTCATGATCTTCATATTGTGCGTTTTATTCCGTATATTCTGCTACGTCTTCTTTATTAGATCAAACTACATCTTCATTATCTTCTCCTAAGCCTTCTATATATTTTGCTATGTCTTCTTCGGATTCTTCAGATATGTCTTCTTTATAATTTCCAATGTCGTCTTCATTTTCCGCAAAATACTCTTCATGTTCTGTACATCAACCTCATATTCCGGTAGTTCTAATTCTGCTGTTACGTATGCTTCATTTTTTACTTCTCTGTTGTCATGTTCTACTACATGTTCATATTCGGCGACATGCTGATATTCTGCTCTTTCATCATTTCCTGCTACCTCTAATAATCTGTTATGTCTTCTTCATAATCTCCTGTTTTCTTCATTTCAGCTGCTATGTTATTTTCATATTCTGCAACGTTTTATTATGATTCGGCTGCTATAGCTTGTTAATATTCTTCTATTATGTCTTGGTATTTTACATCTGCTACATTTTCATCATAATCTGCTGCTGCATCTGTATAATATCCTGCTACGTCTTGTTCGTATTATGCTGCTAAGTGTTTTCTTTTATATCCTTCCCCTAGCTACAATTTATGTTCTGCTACGTTTTTCTTGTTCTGCTCCTAGGTCATCTTCTTATGTGCTCCTACAGCTTCTTCATTTTCATCTGCTATGTCATCTTCATCTTCTACAATGTCTGTTTTATGTACTGCTACGTTTTGTTCATATACTTCTTCTATGTATTCTTCATATTCTGCTGCATGTTCTTGAGAGTCATCTGCTACCTCATCATGATTTTTGTGCTATCTTGATATTTTGCTTCTATTTCTTATTTGTATTCTGCTGCTTCATCTGCTTCATATTCTGAACCTATGTTGCGTTCTACCACGTCGTCTTCATATTCTGCTACATCATCTTTATAGTATGTTATGCCATCTTCAGAATATTTATATCACCGTCACATTCTGTTATGTCATCCTCATATTCTGCTACGTCTTCTATATCAAATCAATCTTGTTCATACTCGTCACCCAAGCCGTTTTTTTCATAATTGTCTCCTACATCTTCTTCGTATATCTCAGATGTGTCAATTTTTTTTCGACATATTCAAGACCTGCTATGTAATCTCCATATACCGCTAAGTTATCTTCATATTCGCTACCTGATCTTCATATTCTGTCACACCAACTTCATATTTCGTGCTGTGTTTTCATGTTCTACTACATGTTCATATATTTCTGTTTCTTAATTTCCTGCTACTTCTTTCTATTTTGCTATGCCTTCTCAACATTTTGCTGCTATGTTATCTTCATATTCTCACGTCATGTTAATATTCTGCTCATATAGCTCGTTATAAAGCTGCTGCTATGTCTTGTTACTATTCTGCTGCTACGCCTTGTTCTTGTCCTGCTGTCACTTCTCCTTCGCATTGTCCTGCTAGGTCTTCTTCATATTATTCTGCTGCGTCAGCTTCATTATCTACAATGCTTTTTTCTTCGGCCACTAAATTTTCTTCGTATACTTCTGCTGCCTTTTTCCATTACCTGCTTCACCTTCGTCTCATTCATCTGCTACAACATCATGTTTTTCGAGCTGTCTTGATAATTTCCTTTTATGGCTTCTTGATGTTCTGCTGCTTCGTCTTCTTCATATTCGGAACCTATGTCATATGCTGCTATGTATTTTTCATATTCTGCTGCATCTTCTTCAGATTCATTTGCTATGTCATCGCGATTCGTGCTAAATTGATATCTTCCTGCTATGATTTCTTTATATTCTGCTGCTTTGTTTTCTTCATGTTAAGCAACTTCGTCACATTCTGCTACATTGTCTTCACATTGTGCTTCGTCATCTTCAGAGTCTCTTACGCCATGCTTTCATTTTTTTGGGTCATCATCACAATCTGTTAAGTTATCCGCATATTCTGCTATGCCTTCAATGTATTCTTCAGCTACGTCTTTCTCATACTCTTTAGCTATGTCTTCTTTATAATCTTCAGCCAAGTCTTCAAATTCCTCACCTACGTCTTCTTAGTATTCGTCTCCTACGCCTTCCTCACATTTTGCTACGTCTTTGTATACTTCAGCTCTGCCATTTTTATACTTTTTTGGTAACTTCTTGTTCCGCTTTGTAATCTTCAAATACTTCTACGCAATTTTCATATTATCTACATAATCTTCACATTCTGCTACACCAAATTTATTTTCTTGTGCTACATCTTCATGTTCTGCTACACCTTTTTCATATTCTGCTGCTACGTCATCTTCATATTCCAATGTCTTGGTAATATTCTGCTTGCATAGCTTGTTATAATTCGGCAGCTTTGTCTTGTTAATATTGTGCTCCTATACCTTGTTCTTCTCCTGCTGCTACGTCATTTTCATATCGTGCTACGTTTTTCATACTCTGCTATATCCTATTTACCTTCTGCTTCACTTTCTTCATATTCTCCTACGTCATATTCTTACTTTGCAATGTCAATCTTATATTCTATGTCTTTTTATATCCTTAAGCTACATCATCTTCAAATCTTGCTATATCTTCTTTATTTTCATCTTCTTAGACATCGTCACTTTCTTCTCCTACATCTTCATATTCTTCAGATATTTCATTTCCATATTCTGCTACATCATCATTCCCTTGTGGTACGTAGTATGCATTCCCCCCCAGTACTCTTTCTTTTCTTCTGCTACGTCAATAATAGGTTCTACTGCATCTTCTTATATTTTGAAAGTTTTCTTTTAAGTCTTCTACTATGTCTTCTTCATGTTCGTCTGCTACGTCTTCTTTATTTCTATCTCTTTTGTCGTCCTCTTCTTCTGCTACGCATTCTTCACACTCTGCTGCTATTTTTTGCATATTCAGTTTCAGCATGTTGCTTCTAATCTGCTATGTCTTCATGTTATGCTACATCTTTATACTCTCCTATTTCTTCACTTTCTGCTATGTCTTCAAGTTGTACTATGTCATCGTCATTTTCTTGCTTGTCTTGCTCTAATTCTCCTGCTATGTCGTTTTCACTTGCATCTGCTACCTCTTCTTCATTTTCATTTGATATGTCAGCTTCATATTCGTCTGCAACGTCATCTTCATAATCTACAATGTCTTTTTCTTCTCGTGCTACGTTTTGGTAATTATCTGCTGCTCTGTCTTGTCAATATATTGCAGCTATGTTTTCTTCTCAAACTTCTGCTAACTCTTCATATTTATCTGCTGTCACCTTCATACTTTTCTGTGTCTTCATGTTGTATGGCTATGGCTTCATCATATTTTGCTGCTATGTCTTCATATATTGCTGCATCATCTTTTTGGTCTGTCACATCATTCTCATATTCTACATCTTCATCTTCATAATGTTCAATGTATTCCATATATTCTGCTATATCTTCTTTATAGGATTAGGCTACATCTTTCATATCTTCTCCTATGCCTTCTAAATATTTTGCTATGTCTTCTTCGTATTCTTCAGATATGTCCTTTTTATATTCTCCAATGTCGTCTTCATTTTCTGCAAAATACTCTTCTTATTCTGCTGCATCAACTTCACATTCCGCTAGTTCTAATTCTGCTGTTACGTATGCTTCATTTTCTTCTCCGTCGTCATGTTCTACTACATGTTCCTATTCGGCATCATGCTCATATTCAGTTTTTTTCATCATTTCTTGCTATCTCTAGTAGTCTGCTATGTCTTCTTCATAATCTCCTATCTTCTTTATTTCACCTGCTACGTTATCTCCATATTCTGCTACGTTTTAATTTTACTTGGCTGCTATATATTTCTATGATTCTGCTGCTATGTCTTGTTATTATACTTCTTCAATGTTTTTTTCATGATCTGTCATCTTATTAGTCTGTCATGTCACCCTCATATTACTTCATGATCTTCATATTGTGCGTTTTATTCCGTATATTCTGCTCCGTCTTCTTTATTAGATCAAACTACATCTTCATTATCTTCTCCTAAGCCTTCTATATATTTTGCTATGTCTTCTTCGGATTCTTCAGATATGTCTTTTTTATAATTTCCAATGTCGTCTTCATTTTCCGCAAAATACTCTTCATGTTCTGTACATCAACCTCATATTCCGGTAGTTCTAATTCTGCTGTAACGTATGCTTCATTTTTCCTTCTCTGTTGTCATGTTCTACTATATGTTCATATTCGGCGACATGCTGATATTCTGCTCTTTCATCATTTCCTGCTACCTCTAATAATCTGTTATGTCTTCTTCATAATCTCCTGTTTTCTTCATTTCAGCTGCTATGTTATTTTCATATTCTGCAACGTTTTATTATGATTCGGCTGCTATAGCTTGTTAATATTCTGCTACTATGTCTTGTTATTTTACATCTGCTACATTTTCTTCATAATCTGCTGCTGCATCTGTATAATATCCTGCTACGTCTTGTTCGTATTATGCTGCTACGTGTTTTCTTTTATATCCTTCTCCTAGCTACAATTTATGTTCTGCTACGTTCTTCATGTTCTGCTCCTACGTCATCTTCTTATGTGCTCCTACAGCTTCTTCATATGTGCTGCTACGTCTTCTTCATTTTTATCTGCTATGTCATCTTCATCTTCTACAATGTCTGTTTTTATGTACTGCTACGTTTTGTTCATATACTTCTGCTATGTATTCTTCATATTCTGCTGCATGTTCTTGAGAGTCATCTGCTACCTCATCATGATTTTTGTGCTATCTTGATATTTTGCTCCTATGGCCTATTTGTATTCTGCTGCTTCATCTGCTTCATATTCTGAACCTATGTTGCGTTCTACCACGTCGTCTTCATATTCTGCTACATCATCTTTATAGTATGTTATGCCATCTTCAGAATATTTTAGATCACCGTCACATTCTGTTATGTCATCCTCATATTCTGCTACGTCTTCTATATCAAATCATTCTTGTTCATACTCGTCACCCAAGCCGTTTTTTCATAATTGTCTCCTACATCTTCTTCGTATATCTCAGATGTGTCAATTTTTTTTCGACATATTCAAGACCTGCTATGTAATCTCCATATACCGCTAAGTTATCTTCATATTCGCTACCTGATCTTCATATTCTGTCACACCAACTTCATATTTCGTGCTGTGTTTTCATGTTCTACTACATGTTCATATATTTCTGTTTCTTAATTTCCTGCTACCTCTTTCTATTTTGCTATGCCTTCTCAACATTTTGCTGCTATGTTATCTTCATATTCTCACGTCATGTTAATATTCTGCTCATATAGCTCGTTATAATGCTGCTGCTATGTCTTGTTACTATTCTGCTGCTACGCCTTGTTCTTGTCCTGCTGTCACTTCTCCTTCGCATTGTGCCTGCTAGGTCTTCTTCATATTATTCTGCTGCGTCAGCTTCATTATCTACAATGCTTTTTTCTTCGGCCACTAAATTTTCTTCGTATACTTCTGCTGCCTTTTTCCATTACCTGCTTCACCTTCGTCTCATTCATCTGCTACAACATCATGTTTTTCGAGCTGTCTTGATAATTTCCTTTTATGGCTTCTTGATGTTCTGCTGCTTCGTCTTCTTCATATTCGGCACCTATGTCATATTCTGCTATGTATTTTTCATATTCTGCTGCATCTTCTTCAGATTCATTTGCTATGTCATCGCGATTCGTGCTAAATTGATATCTTCCTGCTATGATTTCTTTATATTCTGCTGCTTTGTTTTCTTCATGTTAAGCAACTTCGTCACATTCTGCTACATTGTCTTCACATTGTGCTTCGTCATCTTCAGAGTCTCTTACGCCATGCTTTCATTTTTTTGGGTCATCATCACAATCTGTTAAGTTATCCGCATATTCTGCTATGCCTTCAATGTATTCTTCAGCTACGTCTTTCTCATACTCTTTAGCTATGTCTTCTTTATAATCTTCAGCCAAGTCTTCAAATTCCTCACCTACGTCTTCTTAGTATTCGTCTCCTACGCCTTCCTCACATTTTGCTACGTCTTTGTATACTTCAGCTCTGCCATTTTTATACTTTTTTGGTAACTTCTTGTTCCGCTTTGTAATCTTCAAATACTTCTACGCAATTTTCATATTATCTACATAATCTTCACATTCTGCTACACCAAATTTATTTTCTTGTGCTACATCTTCATGTTCTGCTACACCTTTTTCATATTCTGCTGCTACGTCATCTTCATATTCCAATGTCTTGGTAATATTCTGCTTGCATAGCTTGTTATAATTCGGCAGCTTTGTCTTGTTAATATTGTGCTCCTATACCTTGTTCTTCTCCTGCTGCTACGTCATTTTCATATCGTGCTACGTTTTTCATACTCTGCTATATCCTATTTACCTTCTGCTTCACTTTCTTCATATTCTCCTACGTCATATTCTTACTTTGCAATGTCAATCTTATATTCTATGTCTTTTTATATCCTTAAGCTACATCATCTTCAAATCTTGCTATATCTTCTTTATTTTCATCTTCTTAGACATCGTCACTTTCTTCTCCTACATCTTCATATTCTTCAGATATTTCATTTCCATATTCTGCTACATCATCATTCCCTTGTGGTACGTAGTATGCATTCCCCCCCCAGTACTCTTTCTTTTCTTCTGCTACGTCAATAATATGTTCTACTGCATCTTCTTATATTTTGAAAGTTTTCTTTTAAGTCTTCTACTATGTCTTCTTCATGTTCGTCTGCTACGTCTTCTTTATTTCTATCTCTTTTGTCGTCCTCTTCTTCTGCTACGCATTCTTCACACTCTGCTGCTATTTTTTGCATATTCAGTTTCAGCATGTTGCTTCTAATCTGCTATGTCTTCATGTTATGCTACATCTTCATACTCTCCTATTTCTTCACTTTCTGCTATGTCTTCAAGTTGTACTATGTCATCGTCATTTTCTTGCTTGTCTTGCTCTAATTCTCCTGCTATGTCGTTTTCACTTTCATCTGCTACCTCTTCTTCATTTTCATTTGATATGTCAGCTTCATATTCGTCTGCAACGTCATCTTCATAATCTACAATGTCTTTTTCTTCTCGTGCTACGTTTTGGTAATTATCTGCTGCTCTGTCTTGTCAATATATTGCAGCTATGTTTTCTTCTCAAACTTCTGCTAACTCTTCATATTTATCTGCTGTCACCTTCATACTTTTCTGTGTCTTCATGTTGTATGGCTATGGCTTCATCATATTTTGCTGCTATGTCTTCATATATTGCTGCGTCATCTTATTGGTCTGTCACATCATTCTCATATTCTACATCTTCATCTTCATAATGTTCAATGTATTCCATATATTCTGCTATATCTTCTTTATAGGATTAGGCTACATCTTTCATATCTTCTCCTATGCCTTCTAAATATTTTGCTATGTCTTCTTCGTATTCTTCAGATATGTCCTTTTTATATTCTCCAATGTCGTCTTCATTTTCTGCAAAATACTCTTCTTATTCTGCTGCATCAACTTCACATTCCGCTAGTTCTAATTCTGCTGTTACGTATGCTTCATTTTCTTCTCCGTCGTCATGTTCTACTACATGTTCCTATTCGGCATCATGCTCATATTCAGTTTTTTTCATCATTTCTTGCTATCTCTAGTAGTCTGCTATGTCTTCTTCATAATCTCCTATCTTCTTTATTTCACCTGCTACGTTATCTCCATATTCTGCTACGTTTTAATTTTACTTGGCTGCTATAGATTTCTATGATTCTGCTGCTATGTCTTGTTATTATACTTCTTCAATGTTTTTTTCATGATCTGTCATCTTATTAGTCTGTCATGTCACCCTCATATTACTTCATGATCTTCATATTGTGCGTTTTATTCCGTATATTCTGCTACGTCTTCTTTATTAGATCAAACTACATCTTCATTATCTTCTCCTAAGCCTTCTATATATTTTGCTATGTCTTCTTCGGATTCTTCAGATATGTCTTTTTTATAATTTCCAATGTCGTCTTCATTTTCCGCAAAATACTCTTCATGTTCTGTACATCAACCTCATATTCCGGTAGTTCTAATTCTGCTGTAACGTATGCTTCATTTTTTCCTTCTCTGTTGTCATGTTCTACTATATGTTCATATTCGGCGACATGCTGATATTCTGCTCTTTCATCATTTCCTGCTACCTCTAATAATCTGTTATGTCTTCTTCATAATCTCCTGTTTTCTTCATTTCAGCTGCTATGTTATTTTCATATTCTGCAACGTTTTATTATGATTCGGCTGCTATAGCTTGTTAATATTCTGCTACTATGTCTTGTTATTTTACATCTGCTACATTTTCTTCATAATCTGCTGCTGCATCTGTATAATATCCTGCTACGTCTTGTTCGTATTATGCTGCTACGTGTTTTCTTTTATATCCTTCTCCTAGCTACAATTTATGTTCTGCTACGTTCTTCATGTTCTGCTCCTACGTCATCTTCTTATGTGCTCCTACAGCTTCTTCATATGTGCTGCTACGTCTTCTTCATTTTCATCTGCTATGTCATCTTCATCTTCTACAATGTCTGTTTTTATGTACTGCTACGTTTTGTTCATATACTTCTGCTATGTATTCTTCATATTCTGCTGCATGTTCTTGAGAGTCATCTGCTACCTCATCATGATTTTTGTGCTATCTTGATATTTTGCTCCTATGGCTTATTTGTATTCTGCTGCTTCATCTGCTTCATATTCTGAACCTATGTTGCGTTCTACCACGTCGTCTTCATATTCTGCTACATCATCTTTATAGTATGTTATGCCATCTTCAGAATATTTTAGATCACCGTCACATTCTGTTATGTCATCCTCATATTCTGCTACGTCTTCTATATCAAATCATTCTTGTTCATACTCGTCACCCAAGCCGTTTTTTCATAATTGTCTCCTACATCTTCTTCGTATATCTCAGATGTGTCAATTTTTTTTCGACATATTCAAGACCTGCTATGTAATCTCCATATACCGCTAAGTTATCTTCATATTCGCTACCTAATCTTCATATTCTGTCACACCAACTTCATATTTTGTGCTGTGTTTTCATGTTCTACTACATGTTCATATATTTCTGTTTCTTAATTTCCTGCTACCTCTTTCTATTTTGCTATGCCTTCTCAACATTTTGCTGCTATGTTATCTTCATATTCTCACGTCATGTTAATATTCTGCTCATATAGCTCGTTATAATGCTGCTGCTACGTCTTGTTACTATTCTGCTGCTACGCCTTGTTCTTGTCCTGCTGTCACTTCTCCTTCGCATTGTGCTGCTAGGTCTTCTTCATATTATTCTGCTGCGTCAGCTTCATTATCTACAATGCTTTTTTCTTCGGCCACTAAATTTTCTTCGTATACTTCTGCTGCCTTTTTCCATTACCTGCTTCACCTTCGTCTCATTCATCTGCTACAACATCATGTTTTTCGAGCTGTCTTGATAATTTCCTTTTATGGCTTCTTCATGTTCTGCTGCTTCGTCTTCTTCATATTCGGCACCTATGTCATATTCTGCTATGTATTTTTCATATTCTGCTGCATCTTCTTCAGATTCATTTGCTATGTCATCGCGATTCGTGCTAAATTGATATCTTCCTGCTATGATTTCTTTATATTCTGCTGCTTTGTTTTCTTCATGTTAAGCAACTTCGTCACATTCTGCTACATTGTCTTCACATTGTGCTTCGTCATCTTCAGAGTCTCTTACGCCATGCTTTCATTTTTTTGGGTCATCATCACAATCTGTTAAGTTATCCGCATATTCTGCTATGCCTTCAATGTATTCTTCAGCTACGTCTTTCTCATACTCTTTAGCTATGTCTTCTTTATAATCTTCAGCCAAGTCTTCAAATTCCTCACCTACGTCTTCTTAGTATTCGTCTCCTACGCCTTCCTCACATTTTGCTACGTCTTTGTATACTTCAGCTCTGCCATTTTTATACTTTTTTGGCAACTTCTTGTTCCGCTTTGTAATCTTCAAATACTTCTACGCAATTTTCATATTATCTACATAATCTTCACATTCTGCTACACCAAATTTATTTTCTTGTGCTACATCTTCATGTTCTGCTACACCTTTTTCATATTCTGCTGCTACGTCATCTTCATATTCCAATGTCTTGGTAATATTCTGCTTGTATAGCTTGTTATAATTCGGCAGCTTTGTCTTGTTAATATTGTGCTCCTATACCTTGTTCTTCTCCTGCTGCTACGTCATTTTCATATCGTGCTACGTTTTTCATACTCTGCTATATCCTATTTACCTTCTGCTTCACTTTCTTCATATTCTCCTACGTCATATTCTTACTTTGCAATGTCAATCTTATATTCTATGTCTTTTTATATCCTTAAGCTACATCATCTTCAAATCTTGCTATATCTTCTTTATTTTCATCTTCTTAGACATCGTCACTTTCTTCTCCTACATCTTCATATTCTTCAGATATTTCATTTCCATATTCTGCTACATCATCATTCCCTTGTGGTACGTAGTATGCATTCCCCCCCAGTACTCTTTCTTTTCTTCTGCTACGTCAATAATATGTTCTACTGCATCTTCTTATATTTTGAAAGTTTTCTTTTAAGTCTTCTACTATGTCTTCTTCATGTTCGTCTGCTACGTCTTCTTTATTTCTATCTCTTTTGTCGTCCTCTTCTTCTGCTACGCATTCTTCACACTCTGCTGCTATTTTTTGCATATTCAGTTTCAGCATGTTGCTTCTAATCTGCTATGTCTTCATGTTATGCTACATCTTCATACTCTCCTATTTCTTCACTTTCTGCTATGTCTTCAAGTTGTACTATGTCATCGTCACTTTCTTGCTTGTCTTGCTCTAATTCTCCTGCTATGTCGTTTTCACTTTCATCTGCTACCTCTTCTTCATTTTCATTTGATATGTCAGCTTCATATTCGTCTGCAACGTCATCTTCATAATCTACAATGTCTTTTTCTTCTCGTGCTACGTTTTGGTAATTCTCTGCTGCTCTGTCTTGTCAATATTTTGCAGCTATGTTTTCTTCTCAAACTTCTGCTAACTCTTCATATTTATCTGCTGTCACCTTCATACTTTTCTGTGTCTTCATGTTGTATGGCTATGGCTTCATCATATTTTGCTGCTATGTCTTCATATATTGCTGCGTCATCTTATTGGTCTGTCACATCATTCTCATATTCTACTTCTTCATCTTCATAATGTTCAATGTATTCCATATATTCTGCTATATCTTCTTTATAGGATTAGGCTACATCTTTCATATCTTCTCCTATGCCTTCTAAATATTTTGCTATGTCTTCTTCGTATTCTTCAGATATGTCCTTTTTATATTCTCCAATGTCGTCTTCATTTTCTGCAAAATACTCTTCTTATTCTGCTGCATCAACTTCACATTCCGCTAGTTCTAATTCTGCTGTTACGTATGCTTCATTTCTTCTTCTCCGTCGTCATGTTCTACTACATGTTCCTATTCGGCAGCATGCTCATATTCAGTTTTTTTCATCATTTCTTGCTATCTCTAGTAGTCTGCTATGTCTTCTTCATAATCTCCTATCTTCTTCATTTCACCTGCTACGTTATCTCCATATTCTGCTACGTTTTAATTTTACTTGGCTGCTATAGATTTCTATGATTCTGCTGCTATGTCTTGTTATTATACTTCTTCAATGTTTTTTTCATGATCTGTCATCTTATTAGTCTGTCATGTCACCCTCATATTACTTCATGATCTTCATATTGTGCATTTTATTCCGTATATTCTGCTATCGTCTTCTTTATTAGATCAAACTACATCTTCATTATCTTCTCCTAAGCCTTCTATATATTTTGCTATGTCTTCTTCGGATTCTTCAGATATGTCTTTTTTATAATTTCCAATGTCGTCTTCATTTTCCGCAAAATACTCTTCATGTTCTGTACATCAACCTCATATTCCGGTAGTTCTAATTCTGCTGTTACGTATGCTTCATTTTTTCCTTCTCTGTTGTCATGTTCTACTACATGTTCATATTCGGCGACATGCTGATATTCTGCTCTTTCATCATTTCCTGCTACCTCTAATAATCTGTTATGTCTTCTTCATAATCTCCTGTTTTCTTCATTTCAGCTGCTATGTATTTTCATATTATGCAACGTTTTATTATGATTCGGCTGCTATAGCTTGTTATTATTCTGCTACTATGTCTTGTTATTTTACATCTGCTACATTTTCTTCATAATCTGCTGCTGCATCTGTATAATATCTGCTACGTCTTGTTCTTATTATGCTGCTACGTGTTTTCTTTTATATCCTTCTCCTAGCTACAATTTATGTTCTGCTACGTTCTTCATGTTCTGCTCCTACGTCATCTTCCTATGTGCTCCTACAGCTTCTTCATATGTGCTGCTACGTCTTCTTCATTTTCATCTGCTATGTCATCTTCATCTTCTACAATGTCTGTTTTTATGTACTGCTACGTTTTGTTCATATACTTCTGCTATGTATTCTTCATATTCTGCTGCATGTTCTTGAGAGTCATCTGCTACCTCATCATGATTTTTGTGCTATCTTGATATTTTGCTCCTATGGCTTATTTGTATTCTGGTTCTTCATCTGCTTCATATTCTGAACCTATGTCGCGTTCTACCACGTCGTCTTCATATTCTGCTACATCATCTTTATAGTATGTTATGCCATCTTCAGAATATTTTAGATCACCGTCACATTCTGTTATGTCATCCTCATATTCTGCTACGTCTTCTATATCAAATCATTCTTGTTCATACTCGTCACCCAAGCTTTTTTTTCATAATTGTCTCCTACATCTTCTTCGTGTACCTAAGATGTGTCAATTTTTTTCGACATATTCAAGACCTGCTATGTAATCTCCATATACCGCTAAGTTATCTTCATATTCGCTACCTAATCTTCATATTCTGTCACACCAACTTCATATTTTGTGCTGTGTTTTCATGTTCTACTACATGTTCATATATTTCTGTTTCTTCATATCCTGCTACCTCTTTCTATTTTGCTATGCCTTCTAGACATTTTGCTGCTATGTTATCTTCATATTCTCACGTCATGTTAATATTCTGCTCATATAGCTCGTTATAATGCTGCTGCTACGTCTTGTTACTATTCTGCTGCTACGCCTTGTTCTTGTCCTGCTGTCACTTCTCCTTCGTATTGTGCTGCTAAGTCTTCTTCATATTATTCTGCTGCGTCAGCTTCATTATCTACAATGCTTTTTTCTTCGGCCACTAAATTTTCTTCGTATACTTCTGCTGCCTTTTTTCATTACCTGCTTCACCTTCGTCTCATTCATCTGCTACAGCATCATGTTTTTCGAGCTGTCTTGATAATTTCCTTTTATGGCTTCTTCATGTTCTGCTGCTTCGTCTTCTTCATATTCGGCACCTACGTCATATTCTGCTATGTATTTTTCATATTCTGCTGCATCTTCTTCAGATTCATTTGCTATGTCATCGCGATTCGTGCTAAATTGATATCTTCCTGCTATGATTTCTTTATATTCTGCTGCTTTGTTTTCTTCATGTTAAGCAACTTCTTCACAATCTGCTGCATTGTCTTCACATTGTGCTTCGTCATCTTCAGAGTCTCTTACGCCATGCTTTCATTTTTTTGGGTTATCATCACAATCTGTTAAGTTATCCGCATATTCTGCTATGCCTTCAATGTATTCTTCAGCTACGTCTTTCTCATACTCTTTAGCTATGCCTTCTTTATAATCTTCAGCCAAGTCTTCAAATTCCTCACCTACGTCTTCTTAGTATTCGTCTCCTACGCTTTCCTATCATTTTGCTACATCTTCGTATACTTCAGCTCTGCCATTTTTATACTTTTTTGACAACTTCTTGTTCCGCTTTGTAATCTTCACATTCTTCTACGCAATTTTTACATTATCTACATAATCTTCACATTTTGCTACACCAAATTTATTTTCTTGTGCTACATCTTCATGTTCTGCAACACCTTTTTCATATTCTGCTGCTGCGTCATCTTCATATACCCATGTCTTGGTAATATTCTGTTGGTATAGCTTGTTATAATTCGGCAGCTATGTCTTGTCAATATTGTGCTCCTATACCTTGTTCTTCTCCTGCTGCTACGTCATTTTCATATCGTGCTACGTTTTTCATACTCTGCTATATCCTATTTACCTTCTGCTTCACTTTCTTCATATTCTCCTACGTCATATTCATACTTTCCAATGTCAATCTTATAATCTATGTCTTTTCAATATCCTTAAGCTACATCATCTTCAAATCTTGATATATCTTCTTTATTTTCATCTTCTTAGACATCGTCACTTTCTTCTCCTACATCTTCATATTCTTCAGATATTTCATTTTCATATTCTGCTACATCATCATTCCCTTGTGGTACGTAGTATGCATTCCCCCCAGTACTCTTTCTTTTCTTCTGCTACGTCAATAATATGTTCTACTGCATCTTCTTATATTTTGCAGGTTTTTTTAAGTCTTCTACTATGTCTTCTTCATGTTCTTCTGCTACATCTTCTTTATTTCTATCTCTTTTGTCGTCCTCTTCTTCTGCTACGCCTTCTTCACAATCTGCTGCTATTTTTTCGCATATTCAGTTTCAGCGTGTTTCTTCTAATCTGCTACTATGTCTTCATGTTATGCTACATCTTCATACTCTCCTATTTCTTCACTTTCTGCTATGTCTTCAAGTTGTACTATATCTTCGTCATTTTCTTGCTTGTCTTGCTCTAATTCTCCTGCTATGTCGTGTTCACTTTCATTAGCTACCTCTTCTTATTTCATTTGATATGTCAGCTTCATATTCGTCTGCAACGTCATCTTCATAATCTACAATGTATTTTTCTTCTCGTGCTACGTCTTGGTAATTCTCTGCTGCTCTGTCTTGTCAATATTTTGCAGCTATGTTTTCTTCTCAAACTTCTGCTAACTCTTCATATTCATCTGCTGTCACCTTCATACTTTTCTATGTCTTCATGTTGTATGGCTATGGCTTCATCATATTTTGCTGCTATGTCTTCATATATTGCTGCGTCATCTTATTGGTCTGTCACATCATTCTCATATTCTACTTCTTCATCTTCATATTGTTCAATGTATTCCATTATTCTGCTATATCTTTATATATGATTCAGCTACATCTTTCATTTCTTCTCCTATTCCTTCTAAATATTTTGCTATGTCTTCGTATTCTTCAGCTATGTCATTTTTGTATTCTCCAATGTCGTCTTCATTTTCTGCAAAATACTCTTCTTATTCGGCTGCATCAACTTCATATTCCACTAGTTCTCATTCTGCTGTTACATATGCTTCAATTTCTTCTTCTCAGTCGTCATGTTCTACTACATGTTCCTATTCGGCAGCATGCTCATATTCTGTTTTTTCATTATATCTTGCTACCTCTAATAGTCTGCTATGTCTTCTTCATAATTTCCTGGCTTCTTCGTTTCAGCTGCTATGTTATCTCCATATTCTGCTACGTTTTATTATTACTCGGATGCTATAGATTAATATGAATCTGCTGCTATGTCTTCTTATTATACTTCTTAAGTGTTTTTTCATGATCTGTCATCTTATTAGTCTGTCATGTCACCCTTATATTTTACTTCATCATCTTCATATTGTGCGTTGTATTCCTTATATTCTGCTATGTCTTCTTTATAAAAATAAACTACATCTTCATTATCTTCTCCTAAGCCTTCTATATATTTTGCTATGTCTTCTTCGGATTCTTCAGATATGTCTATTTATAATCTCCAAGGTCGGCTTCATTTTCCGCAAGATACTCTTCGTGTTCTGCTACATCAACTTTATTTTCCGGTAGTTTTAATTCTGCTGTCACGTATGCTTCATTTTTTCCTTCTCTGTTGTCATGTTCAACTACATGTTCTTATTCGACGACATGCTGATATTCTGCTCTTTCATCATTTCCTGCTACCTCTATTAATCTGTCATGTCTTCTTCATAATCTCCTGTTTTCTTCATTTCAGCTGCTATGTTATCTTCATATTGTGCAACGTTTTATTGTGAATTGGCTGCTATAGCTTGGTATTGTTCTGCTATTATGTCTTGTTACTTTACCTCTGCTATGTTTTCTTCATAATCTGCTGCTGTGTCTGCATAATATCCTGCTACGTCTTGTTCATAATATGCTGCTCTGTGTTTTCTTTTATATCCTTCTCCTAGCTACAATTCATATTCTGCAACGTTCTTCATGTTCTGCTCCTACGTCATCTTCTTATGTGCTCCTACAGTTTCTTCATATGTGCTGCTACGTTTTCTTGATTTGCATCTGCTATGTCATCTTCATATTCTACGATGCTTGTTTTCATGTATTGCTACGTTTTCTTCATATACATCTGCTAGGTATTTTTCATATTGTGCTGCATCTTCTTCAGATTCTTATCCTAGGTCATCATGATTTTTGTTATATCTTGATATTTTGCTCCTATGGTTTCTTCGTATTCTGCTGCTTCACCTGCTTCATATTCTGAAGCTATGTTGTGTTCTACTACATCGTCTTCATATTCTGCTGCATTATCTTTATAGTCAGTTATGCCATCTTCAGATTTTTTTAGATCATCGTCACATTCTGTTATGTCAACCTCATATTCTGCTACGTCCTGATTATATTCTTCAGCTACGTCTTCTTCATACACTTCAGCTACGTCTTCTTAATATTCTTCAGGTACGTTTTCTCCATACTTGCCTCCTACATCTTTTATATATTTTCTACATTGTCTTCGAATACTACAGCTATACATTTTTTTAATATTTTTCGACATCCTCTTCGTATTCCGCTGTGTAGTCTTTGCTTGCCGCTACGTCATCTTCATATTCTCTACATAATCTTCACATTCTGCTACACCAACTTCATTCTTTGTGCTATGTCTTCACGTTCTGCTACATGTTTATACTTTTCTGTTTCTTAATTGTCTGCTACTTTTTCATATTCAGCTGCTACAACATCTTCATATTCTGATGCCTTGTTATTAATCTGCTGTTATAGCTTATTATTCTGCTGCTAATACTTGTTATTATTCTGCTTATATACCTTGTTCTTGTCCTGTTGCTACGTCTTCTTCATATTGTGCTGCTACGTCTTCTTCATATTATTCTGCTACGTCAGCTTCATATTCTACAATGTGTATTTCTGCCGCTACGTTTCCTTTTTATACTTCTGCTATGTGTTCTTCATATCCTGCTTAATCTTCTTCAAATTCATCTCCTACGTCATCATGATTTTTTGTGCTATGTTGATATCTTCCTGTTATGAATTCTTCATATTCTGCTGCTTCGTTTTCTTCATATTCAGCACATTCGTCACATTCTGCTACATTGTCTTCACATTGTGCTTTGTCATCTTCTTAGTCTCTTACGTCATTCATTCATTCTTTTAGGTCATCGTCACAATCTGTTACGTTATCCTCATATTCTGCTATGTCTTCAAAGTATTCTTCAGCTACGTCTTTTTCATACTCTTCAGCTACATCTTCTTTATAAACTTCAACCAAGTCTTCAAAATCTCACCTACGTCTTTTTCATATTCGTCTCATACATCTTCACATTTTGCTACACCTTCGTATACTTCAGTAGTGCTATTTTTATATTTTGACAACTTGTTGTTGCACTTTGTAATCTTCACATACTTCTAAGTAATCTTTATATTAGCTACATAATCTTCACATTCTGCTACACCAAATTCGTTTTCTTGAGATATGTCTTCATGTTCCACTGCATCTTTTTCATATTCTATTCTGCTGCTACACCTTCTTCATATTCCCATGTCTTGTTAATTTTCTGCTGGTATAGCTTGTTACAATCCTGCAGCTATGTCTTGTTAATATTCTGTTCTTATACCTTGTTCTTCTCCTGCTGCTACGTCATCTTCATATCGTTCTACGTTTTTCACATTCTGCTACAAACTATTGACCTTGTTCTGCTTCACTTCTTCATATTCTCCTACGCCAACTTTATACTCTAAAATGTCAATCTTACATTCTATGTCTTCTCTATATTATTAAGCAAAGTCATCTTCATATTCTGCTATATCTTCTTAATTTTAATCTTCTAAGCTATTGTCACTTTCTTCTGCTACATCTTATTCATATTCATCAGCTATATCATCTCCATATTCTGCTACATCATCATTTTTTTGTGGTACGTCGTATGCATTTTCTTCCGGTACTCTTCCTTTTCTTCTGCTATGCCATATATATATTCTACTGCATTTTTTATATTTGAAAGGTTTTTTTAGGTCTCCTAGTACGTCTTCTTCAATTTCTTCTGTTAGGTCTTCTTTATATCCAGCTCTTACGTCCTCCTTTTCTCCTGCTACGTCTTCACACTCTGCTGCTATTTTCTTCATATTCAGCTGCTGCGTTTTCCTTCTAATTTGCTACTACGTCTTCATGTTCTGCTACATCTTCATATTCTCCAATTTCTTCACTTTCTGCTATGGCTTCAAGTTGTACAATGTCTTCGCCATTTTCTTGCTTGTCTTGCTCAAATTCTGCTGCTATGTCGTGTTCAGTTTCATCTGCTACCCCTTCTTCATTTTCATTTGATATGTCAGCTTCATATTCGGCTGCTACGTCATCTTCATAATCTACAATGTATTTTTCTTCTCGTGCTATGTATTGGTAATTCTCTGCTGCTCTGTCTTGTCAATATTTTGCAGCTATGTTTCTCTCAAAGTTCTGCTAAATCTTCATATTCATCTGCTGTCATCTTCATACTTTTCTGTGTCTTTACGTTGTATGGCTACGGCTTCATCATATTTTGCTTCTACGTCTTCGTGTATTGCTGCGTTCGAACCCCGGCACTCCAAAGTGCTCTCGACTTTAGCGCTATCTTTTTTTTTTGTTGTAATACTACGGCACAGAAAATGCGACGAGTGATTCTACTAAAACATCGGTGTCCTTTGCTTTATGATAGAAATGTGTTTCTATCTTTGTTGACAAAAAATTTATCGCGTTGCAATGAGGAGACGATTTTGTTTATTTCGAGTAATAATTAATTTTTTTGTTAAAATAATTTCTTGAGCACCATCAATAGCATACATAAGTGCTCCTGACATAACGGGGGTGTAGCTCAGAAGAAGAGCGCTTGCTTCGCATGTGAGATGTCGCCGGTTCGAACCCCGGCACCTCCATGTGCTCTCGACTTTAGCGCTATCTTTTTTATGTGTTGTAATACTACGGCACCATGAAATGCGACGAGTGATTCTACTAAAACATTGCTGTCCTTTTCTTTTATGATAGAAATGTGTTTCTTTCTTTGTTGACAAAAAATTGTATCGCGTTGCAATGACGAGGTGATTTGGTTTATCTCAAGTATTAATTAATTTCGTTGTTAAAATAATCTGTTTAGCACCATCAAACGCATAAATAAGTGCTCCTGACATAACAGGGGTGCAACTCAGAGGTAGAGCGCTTGCTTCGCATGTGAGAAGTCCCTGGTTCGAACCGTGGTGCCTCCAGAGCTCTCTGAACTTTTGCGGCCCCTCCGCGGTGGTCTAGTGGCTAAGGTACTCGGCTGCTGACCCGCAGTTCGCGGGTTCCTTTCCCGGCTACGGCGGCTGCATTTCCGATGGAGGCGGAAATGTTGTAGGCCCGTGTGCTTAGATTTGGGTGCACGTTAAAGAACCCCAGGTGGTCGAAATTTCCGGAGCCCTCCACTACGGCGTCTCTCATAATCTTATGGTGGTTTTGGGACGTGAAACCCCACAGATCAATCAATTTGAACATTTGCGCTATCTTTTTGTGTTGTACTACTACGGCACCATGAAATGCGACGAGATAATCTACTAAAACATCGGTGCCCTTTCCTTTATGATAGAAATGTGTTTCTATCTTTGTTGACAAAAGATTTATCGCGTTGCATTGACGAGATAATTTTGTTGAATTCAAGTAATAATTATTTTTTGTTAAAATAATTTCTTGAGCACCATCAATAGCATACATAAGTGATCCTGACATAACGGGGGTGTAGCTCAGAGGTAGAGCGCTTGCTTCGCATGTGAGAAGTCCCGGGCTCAAACCCCGGCACTTCCAAAGTGCTCTCGACTTTAGCGCTATCTTCTTTATGTGTTGTAATACTACGGCACCAAGAAATGCGACGAGTGATTCTACTAAAACATTGCTGCCGTTTTCTTTTATGATAGAAATATGTTTCTATCTTTGTTGACAAATATTTATCGCGTTGAAATGACAAGATGATTTTGTTTATTTCGAGTAAAAATTAATTTTTTGATGAAATAATTTCTTGAGCACCATCAATAGCATACCTAAGAGCTCCTGAAATAACGGGGGTGTAGCTCAGAGCTAGAACGCTTGCTTCGCATGTGAGAAGTCCCGGGTTCGCACCCGGCACCTCCAAAGTGCTCTCCAATTTAGCGATATCTTTTTCATGTGTTGTAATACTACGGCACCAAGAAATGTGACGAGTGATTCTACTAAAACATCAGTGCCCTTTCTTTTATGATAGAAATGTGGTTCTATCTTTGTTGACAAATATTTATCGCGTTGAAATGACAAGTAGATTTTGTTTATTTCGAGTAAAAATTATTTTTTGATGAAATAATTTCTTGAGCACCATCAGTAGCATACCTAAGAGCTCCTGAAATAACGGGGGTGTAGCTCAGAGCTAGAGCGCTTGCTTCGCATGTGAGAAGTCCCGGGTTCGCACCCGGCACCTCCAAAGTGCTCTCGACTTTAGCGCTATCTTTTTTATGTGTTTTAAAACTACGGCACCATAAAATGCGACGATTGATTCTACTAAATCATTGCTGCCCTTTTCTTTTATGATAGAAATATGTTTCTTTCTTTGTTGACAAAAAATTGTATCACGTTGCAATGACGAGATGATTTGGTTTATTTCGAGTAATAATTTATTTTGTTGGTAAAATAATCTGTTGAGTACCATCAAACGCATAAATCATCAAACGCTCCTGACATAACAGGGGCGCAGCTCAGAGGTAGAGTGCTTGCTTCGCATGTGAGAAGTCCCTGGTTCGAACCGTGGCGCCTCCAGAGCTCTCTGAACATTTGCGGCCCCTCCGTGGTGGTCTAGTGGCCAAGGTACTCGGCTGCTGACCCGCAGGTCGCGGGTTCGTTTCCCGGCTGCGGCGGCTGCATTTCCGATGGAGGTGGAAATGTTGTAGGCCCGTGTGCTCAGATTTGGGTGCACGTTAAAGAACCCCAGGTGGTCGCAATTTTCGGAGCCCTCCACTACGGCGTCTATCATAATCATATTGTGGTTTTGGGACGTGACACCCCACAAATCAATCAATTTGAACTTTCGCGCTATCTTTTTTGTGTTGTACTACTACGGCATCATGAAATGCGACGAGATAATCTACTAAAACACCAGTGCCCTATTCTTTATGATATAAATGTGTTTCTATTTTTGTTGACAAAAAATTTATCGCGTTGCCATGACGAGGTGATTTTGTTTATTTCGAGTAATAATTATTTTTTTTTGTTGAAATAATTTCTTGAGCACCATCAATAGCATACATAAGAGCTCCTGAAATAACGGGGGTGTAGCTCAAAGCTAGAGCGCTTGCTTCGCATGTGAGAAGTCCCGGGTTCGAACCCCGGCACCTCCAAAGTGCTCTCGACTTTAGCGTTATCTTTTTTATGTGTTGTAATACTACGGCACCAAGAAATGCGACGAGTGATTCTACTAAAACATTGCTGCCCTTTTCTTTTATGATAGAAATATGTTTCTCTCTTTGTTGACAAAAAAATTGTGTCACAATGCAATGACGAGATGATTTTGTTTATTTCGAGTAATAATTATTTTTTTGTTAAAATAATTTCTTCAGCACCATCAATAGCATACGTAAGTGCTCCTGACATAATGGGGGTGTAGCTCAGAAGAAGAGCGCTTGCTTCGCATGTGAGAAGTCCCGGGTTTGAGCCCCGGCACCTCCAAAGTGCTCTCAACTTTAGCGCTATCTTTTTTATGTGCTGTAATACTACGGCACCATGAAATGCGACGAATGATTCTACTAAAACATTGCTGCCCTTTTCTTTATGATAGAAATATGTTTCTTTCTTTGTTGACAAAAAAAATTGTATCACGTTGCAATGACGAGATGATTTTGTTTATTTCGAGTAATAATTTATATTGTTGGTAAAAAAAATCTGTTGAGCACCGTCAAACGCATAAATAGGTGCTCCTGACATAACGGGGGTGTAGCTCAGAGATTCCACTTTCGGCCGCGATAGCGAGCGGACGCGTTTGGAATGGGCTCCGTCGGAGCGGTATCAGCGGCCGTTTCTGGCCGCGGAAACAGGGTGATAGCTGCCTCGGATAACGAGTATCGCGTTGTTCTGCCTAGTCTGCCTTCAGGACGTCTGGTTTTCAATACTGTTTTTGTGCACGCGGATGTGAGGGCACGGACCTACCGTGTAGAAGACTTCAGGGATACGCTGAGTGATTTGAAACTGCTCTCCGAGGTTACGGCCTTGGGGGCGTATCAAATGAATCACGTTTGGGCCGTCACGTTCAAATGTGCCGAAGGTGCGAAGAGGCTGCTGGAAAAAGCGGAAGTGAAAGTGAAGGGCCAGCGTTGCCTCCTCATCGATCCATCGAACCAGGAGCTTCGGTTGAAGCTGCACTGGCTCCTGCCTACCGTACCGGACGACGACGTGCGAGCGGCCTTCCTGAACTATGGCAGGGTGACGGACATTATCAAGGAACGGTGGAAGGTTAGTGGTGTGGCTGACAAAGCATCAACGACGCGAAATGTGACGATGACACTTAAGGCGGGAGTCAAGCCAGAAGATTTACCCCATCAAATAAGGATTGCTGGTGAGCTCGCTCTTGTGGTGGTGCCGGGAAGGGCACCGCTATGCCTTCGTTGCCAGTGCACTGGACACATTCGTCGGGACTGTAAGGTACCACGGCGCACGTTGTGTCATCGCTTTGGACACAACGAGTCGGAATGCGTGCGTACCTACGCCAGTCTTGCAGGGCCCGTGGGAAGCGACGACACTTCGGAGCTCCTAATGGACGAAGCAGATTCCGAGGCAGCAGCGAGAGTGGAGGCAGAAAGTGCCACGATGGACAGCATGCCAGCTGAGCAAATCTGAGGTGAGAGTGCTCACGTAAAGTCGACGAACCTCAAAGCCGAAGATACATTGTTGGTGAAAAATGATTCCTCGGAAGCACTGCAGACGCAGGAGGACAAAAGCAGCGTGACAGAGGAGGTCAACAGGGAAGTAGTGGAGGAAATGGACATTTCCAAGGAGGGCACCACGACGAATAAGCGATCACACGAAGGCGCCGAGGGAGAGAGCGAATCTACCGACCCAAGCAGTCGCGATGAGCCTCCAGCAAAAGCAACCCCTGTACGTCGACCGACAGTGTGGCCACGGCCGAACATCACACAGGATCGGAGGCTGACGGCGACGACGAGGCCGCCGCCACCGCCCCCGGTCACGTAGCAGTAAGCTGTGTAAGCCCCGACCTATGTCGCGGGCCCCAAGGTCCTGTGTAGACAGGAGCATAAGCCCATACTCTGGGTCTCTATTATTAATTATTCAAATGGCGCTGCCAGATAAATCCTTGCGATTTGCTACAATCAATGTTCGAGGGCTTGCGGCGAGGAGAAAACAACGACAGTTGTATAGACTGGTGATCGAACATGATTTAGACATCATTGCCATACAAGAAACTAAAATTGGAAGTGATGATGAGACCAAGAGTATGGTGCTACCTTTCATGTCAATGTACTACGCGGGTGTAAGTCACGCCATAGGGCGATCCGCGGGGTGCGTTCTTTTTGTGCGCCAACACCCAGGCCTTGAAGTGAGGGGCGTGAGGTCAGATTTGGCGGGGCGCATGGTTTTGTGCGATTTTCGTTTTGGTTCAGTTGAATGGCGAGTGATATGCCTTTATGCTCCTAAATTGCTCGACGAACGAAGACATTTCTTCGAGAGTGTCAGAAATTACTGCAACGTCGAAAGGAACCTAGTACTGATGGGGGACTTTAATTGTGTACTGGCAGCGCGTGATAAATCAAGTGGTACAGCGTATAGAGACGCCAGCACGGCTGAGCTTCGCGAATTAATTGATGAATACGGGCTTGAGGACGTGGCGGACTGCTTGGAGTGCGACCGCATTGTGCGCTTCACGCATTTCCAAGCAGCCAGTCACGCCCGACTTGACAGAGTGTATGTTCCGGCTGAATTGATAGCTCTTGCGCAAGAATATCGTGTGCAGTTGGTGTCATTCAGTGACCACTGTCTAGTCATGTTCGATGTTAATAAGAAAGCGAAAAACCGGAATAAGTTTGCGTGGGAATTATGGAAACTTAATGCTAAAATTTTGGAGGATGAGGTTTTCTGTGAGAAAGTGTTAGCCCTGCTCGAAGAGATAAAGAACCAGACAAACACAACAATATGTAGAAATGGGAAACATTTCAGCAAACAGCTAAATTGAAGGCGCTTGAACGAGCCAGCGCTTTAAAGCACGAAAAGAATAAGTACGAGGAAAACCTGTGGCAAAGTTTGCAAATGCTAACTTATGAAGAAAGCCTATCGCCTGGGACGTTCAAAGACGGCATTAACAGACTGAAGCAAAAACTTGAGCAGGCTGATATCGAACGCTATCGGGGGGGCGTTGGTGCGAGCTAGAGTAGAAGCAACGATAACAGGCGAGGCGCCAACTAAACGAGCCCTCGCAAAGGAAAAAAAGTGGGCCCGCCGGAACGAGATTCGCGAAGTGGAACGAGACGGTGTTATCTTATATGATCAGAGCGGCATCGAAAACGTGTTCACAGCGTTCTACAGAAAGCTGTTCGCGCGTTGCCCGGTGGACGCAGAGGGTTTCGAGGCGGAATTCATGCCTTTAATGCTAAAGATTGACGATAGCTCAAAGAAATTGTTAGAGCGCCGTATTACGGCCGATGAGATTGCGGTGGCGATAGACGATTTGAAACGTGGGAAATCTCCCGGGCCCGACGGGCTAGGAGCCGATTTTTATAAGGCGTTCAAGTACGAAGTAGCCCCTATACTGGCTGCAATTTTAGACGATGCAAATGAGCGCAAACGATTACCACCTTCATTCCTGTCCACACACACAGTTCTTATCCCGAAAACAGATGATCGCGACACATTAAAGCGGGTAACAGCATATCGCCCTATCAGCTTAGCGAACGTCGACTATAAGATATTCATGAAAGCGTTGGCTAAAAGACTGCAAACAGTAGTGAAAGATATAGTTGGACCACACCAGACGTGCGGTATCAAGGAACGAACCATTTTCACGAACATTCATACAGCGAGAAGCATACTAGAGTGTTGTGACGTATTGTGCAAGAAGGTCGCAATGCTCCAGTTGGATCTGGAAAAGGCGTTCGACCAGGTACCGCACGACATACTACTTGCCATTCCGGAGTACGTGAACGTAGGATCTGTTATCATGGAAGGTGTCGCAATGGCGTACAGGGGTTGCACGACAAGGTTGATAATAAATAAGTCAGTAGGAGAGCTTATCGAAGTGCAGCGGTCGGTGCGCCAGGGGTGCCCACTATCGCCGTTACTTTTCGCTTTATATATTGAGCCCTTCTGCCTCAGCGTAATACGGGCTAACTGTATCAATGGCTTTAAAATGCAGCAAGCGGAGGTAAAACTACTCGCTTAGGCGGACGACATCGCGGTAATTTGTGGGGACCACGCCAGTATCATGAAAACTGTGGAAATTGTGAAGCGTTATTGTGTTACTAGTGGCAGTGCAGTTAACTGGGGCAAGAGCCTCGGAATCTGGCATAGAGCATGGACAATGAAACCCAGTACCTTTGCCAACATTCAATGTATTTCCACTCCCACGAAATACCTAGGTGTTCCTTTAGAATTTTACCGGGACAGTGAACCATACTGGCAGAACCAAGTTGCGGAAATGCGTGGAAGGACTGAGAGGACAAATGGCTCAGAATTGTCTATATTTGCACGTACCACGGTGTGTAATGTGTTTTTCATTACTAAACTTTGGTATGTGTTGAGTGTTTTGCACTGCTCACGCATTAACATACAAAAGCTCCACAGAATTCTGGCTGTTTTTGTTTGGGGATCGAGTTGGGAGAGGACGAGCCGCACCAACTTGTTCCGACGTGTACGTGATGGAGGTCTTAGCCTGTCGCACTTATTCCTGAGGCAAATAGTCAGCCGGTTCTGCTTCCTTAGGGATGTGAAGGACCCCTTTTTGCGCACTGTATTACAGCTCAGACTTTGCAAACTTGTGCCGGACTTTGTGGTATCCACCGAATGTATTGAAGGCGGGGTTTTCGGTTTTTTGAAAGAGGTTGTGATGGCTTATAAGTTCTTGCGTGCTCGATTCGCATGCGAATATCTGGCGCGAGTGAAACGAAGGAAGCTATACAAAGATCTTGTGGATATACTACTCCCCGTGCCTTTGTATCGCACAATATATAGTGCCAAGTCTGGAAGTGATGTCCTGAAGCGTGTCAAACATATGTATGTAGCTCCAGGAGCCAAGTCCTTTTTCTTCAGATTGCACACCGGGACACTAGAGGTAAAAACATGGCTACAGGAAAAAGGAATGTATGTACCATGGGGAGTGCACTGTTTTTTATGCAGAAAGCCCGAAACCATTGAGCACGTCTTCTTAGAATGCTGGGAAGGCGTGTTTTTCTGGGATATATTACAAAGAACGCTAAAAAAAGACCTCCCTTTAGACCCACAAGGAATTCGTTACCTAACTGTGGACAACGCAGAAGATGTCCCGTTTGATGCTGTTATGCTACTGGGTTTGCACTGCATATGGAAGGCCTGCATGGCCGCACGACATGTAGATGTAGATGCAAGATCGGCACAAGAGTACTTCCGCGAATCAGTGGGCAGGTTCCTGGAAGCACATAAATCTTTGGATTCGATACCTGAATGGGTATCGAGGATCGAGCCACTCATGAACATGAGACGATTTTAGCCATCACACGCCAGCCAAAGTTTGGTTGCTCCTTTTACCCATGCCCATTTATGTATCTATGTCTTATGTGCCTTGCATTATTACTTTTGATCCCTGACTGTATTTGTGTTTCTATGTGTACGTCTAAGAAGGCAACAAAGAAAAAAAATGTAGCTCAGAGGTAGAGCGCTTGCTTCGCATGTGAGAAGTCCCGGGTTCGAACCCCGGCACCTCCGAGTGCCCTCGACTTTCGCGATATCTTTTTTATGTGTTGTATTACTACGGCACCATGAAATGCGACGAGTGATTCTACTGAAACATTGCTGTCCTTTTCTTTTATGATAGAAATGTGTTTTTTTCTTTGTTGACAAAAAATTGTATCGCGTTGCAATGACGAGATGATTTTGTTTATCTCGAGTAATAATTAATTTTGTTGTGAAAATAATCTGTTTAGCACCATCAAACGCATAAATAAGTGCTCCTGACATAACAGCGTTGCAGCTCAGAGGTAGAGCGCTTGCTTCGCATGTGAGAAGTCCCTAATTTCGAACCGTGGTGCCTCCAGAGCTCTCTGAACTTTTGAGGCCCCTCCGCGGTGGTCTAGTGGCTAAGGTATTCGGCTGCTGACCCGCAGGTCGCGGGTTCGTTTCCCGGCTGCGGCGGTTGCATTTCCGATGAAGGCGGAAATGTTGTAGGCCCGTGTGCTCAGATTTGGGTGCACGTTAAAGAACCCCAGGTGGTCGAAATTTCCGGAGCCCTCCACTACGGCGTCTCTCATAATCATATGGTGGTTTTGGGACGTGAAACCCCACAAATTAATCAATTTGAACTTTTGTGCTATCTTTTTTGTGTTGTAGTACTACGGCACCATGAAATGCGACGAAATAATCTACTAAAACATCGGTGCCCTTTCCTTTATGATAGAAATGTGTTTCTATCTTTGTTGACAAAAGATTTATCGCGTTGCCTTGACGAGATGATTTTGTTTATTTCAAGTAATAATTAATTTTTTGTTAAAATAATTTCTTGAGCACCATCAATAACCTACATAAGTGCTCCTGACATAACGGGGGTGTAGCTCAGAGGTAGAGCGCTTGCTTCGCATGTGAGAGGTCTTGGGTTTGAACCCCGGCACCTCCAAAGTGCTCTCGACTTTAGCGCTATCTTTTTTATGTGTTGTAATACTACGGCACCATGAAATGCGACGAGTGACTCTACTAAAACATTGCTGCCATTTTTTGTGATAGAAATATGTTTCTTTCTTTGTTGACAAAAAAATTGTATCACGTTGCAATGACGAGATGATTTTGTTTATTTCGAGTAATAAGTTATATTGTTGTTAAAATAATCTGTTGAGCACCATCAAACGCATACGTAAGTGCTCCTGACATAATGGGGATGTAGCTCAGAAGAAGAGCGCTTGCTTCGCATGTGAGAAGTCCCGGGTTTGAGCCCCGGCACCTCCAAAGTGCTCTCAACTTTAGCGCTATCTTTTTTATGTGCTGTAATACTACGGCATCATGAAATGCGACGAGTGATTCTACTAAAACATTGCTGCCCTTTTCTTTATGATAGAAATATGTTTCTTTCTTTGTTGACAAAAAAATGTATCACGTTGCAATGACGAGTTGATTTTGTTTATTTCGAGTAATAATTAATTTTTTTGTTAAAATAATTTCTTGAGCACCATCAATAGCATACGTAAGTGCTCCTGACGTAACGGGGGTGTAGCTCAGAGGTAGAGCGCTTGCTTCGCATGTGAGAAAACCCGGGTTCAAACCCCGGCACCTCCAAAGTGCTCTTGACTTTAGCGATATCTTTTTATGTGTTGTAATACTACGGCACCAAGAAATGCGACGAGTGATTCTACTAAAACATCGGTGCCCTTTCCTTTATGATAGAAATGTGTTTCTATCTTTGTTGACAAAAAATTTATCGCGTTGCAATGACAAGATAATTTTGTTTATTTCGAGTAATAATTATTTTTTTGATGAAATAATTTCTTGAGCACCATCAATAGCATACATAAGAGCTCCTGAAATAACGGGGGTGTAGCTCAGTGGTAGAGCGCTTGCTTCGCATGTGAGAAGTCCCGGGTTCGAACCCCGGCACCTCCAAAGTGCTCTCGACTTTAGCGCTATCTTCTTTATTTGTTGTAATACTACGGCACCAAGAAATGCGACGAGTGATTCTACTAAAGCATTGCTGGCCTTTTCTTTTATGATAGAAATATGTTTCTCTCTTTGTTGACAAAAAAATTGTGTCACATTGCAATGACGAGATGATTTTGTTTATTTCGAGTAATAATTATTTTTTTGTTAAAATAATTTCTTGAGCACCATCAATAGCATACGTAAGTGCTCCTGACATAATGGGGGTGTAGCTCAGAAGACCATTCCACTTCCAGCTTTCGAGCGATACGGTCGCGGAATGTTCGGCTCCGACGGAGCGGTATCAGCGGCCCGACCGGGCCGCGGTAACACGGTTTCTGCGCCTAGCGCCGACGATTATCAGGTGATTCTGCCCAATCTGCCTTCCGGACGCATCGCTGCGAACACCGTTTTCATGCATGGTGATCCGAGAGCCCGGCCTTACCGCGTCGAAGATTACAGGGACACTCTGGCCAAGCTTGGTGCGCTCGACGACGTTTTGGCGTTGGGGGCGTATCAAATGAACCACGTATGGGCTGTGACACTGACGAGTGCTGAGGCTGCTCGGAAGTTGCTTCTCCGCCATCGATGTGAAGGTAAAGGATCGCCCATGTTTGCTCATTGACCCAAATAACCGCGAGGTTCGCTTGAAACTTCACTGGTTGCTGCACGGCGTGACCGACGAAGATGTGCGTGTTGCCTTGACTCCCTATGGGAAAGTATTCGAAGTGAAACAGGAGAAGTGGCGAGCACCGGGCATCACAGAAAAGGGCTCAACGACGCGGTCTGTGGGACTAAAGCTGCACTCCGACGTCAAGGTGGATGACATTCCGCACCAGCTCAAGATTGCCGGAGAGCTGACTCTCGTTGTCGTTCCGGGCCGTGCACCGTTGTGCCTACGGTGCAAGAGTACCGGACACATACGTCGCGACTGCCGAGTACCCCGCTGCAGTCGTTGTCGCCGCTTCGGCCACGAAGACGACGACTGCGCGAAGACATATGCCAGTGTGACCGGACCTGCGCAGGAAAGTGATGCACTGGAGCACCTCATGGACGAAGCAGACTCGGAAGAAACTGCAGGAGTTACCCCAAACTCTGCTGTGGAAGATGGGTCGTCATGCCGTCAAGAAGAGGGCGTGTGTGAAGCACCAGGTAAGCCCGACGCCGGGCTTCCATACGAAGGCGTAGGAGAAAGCAGTGAAAAGGTGGATGCAAGCAGCACCGGCGACACGTGTCTTGGCTTAGCAGACGAGACCCCCTCCGAGGCTGAAACGATGACGGGGATTGAAAGCGACAGTGGCACTGTGACGGGGAAGCGTCCCCGTGACGAAGGGAAAAGGGACAAGGGCACCACTGCTGCCTCGCCGGACGAGCCACCCGCCAAAACGACTCCCGCTCGGCGGCCTATGATCCGGCCACGGCCAAACATTTCGTCGGAGCGCAAGACGGCGGAAACGCCACCTTCGCAAACTTAAGGACTGTACTGAGACAAGGCGTTCAGGAAGGAATTGCAGTTGTAAGGTAAGCGCCATGCCCCTGGGTTTTTCGTAGCCTTACAATGATGCAAATAGAAAATTCAATCCGTGTGGCCACTTTAAATGTGCGTGGCCTGGCCTCATAGAGAAAACATTGCCAGCTTTATCGGTAGTAAGTGATCTCAAACTTGACATACTGGCAGTCCAAGAGACTAAAGTCCATGGTGATGATGAAACTGGGGACATGGTGCGCCAATTCTTGCCGCGGTATTCTGCTATAGTTAGCCATGCCATTGGGACTTCTTCCGGTTGCGTTTTGTTCGTCAGACAGAGTCTGGGTGCTAAAGTAGAAGCCTCAACGTCATGTCCGTCTGGTCGGCTCATTGTTTGTGATCTTTTGTTTTCGGGATTGGAATGGCGCGTAATATGCTTGTACGCACCGACTGTCACTGACGAAAGACGCATATTTTTTGAACAACTAAAGCAGTATACCAAATGTAATAGGCTCCTAATCATTATTGGCGATTTCAACTGCGTCCTTTCAGCCAAAGACAAAACTAGCGAACGACATTACAGGGATGCAAGTACGGCTGTCTTAAGCGATACAATAAGAGAACATGGTTTAGAGGATGTGGCTGAATGTCTCGGTGGTGGCCGGACTATGCAGTACACCCACTTTCAGGCAACCAGCCATGCCCGACTAGATAGGGCGTACGTGAGTGTTGAATTGGTACCGCTTTGCAAGGCATACCGTGTTAACGCCGTTTTATTTAGCGACCACTGCTTGGTTAGCTTTGTAGTAGCTAGCACGAAAGAAACAAAAAGGGCCTTCGAGTGGCAACTATGGAAATTGAATTCGAATCTGCTGAGTGATGAAAAATTTATGGAGGAAGTAATGACGGAAGTTGAAAAAATGAAAGTTCGCAGTAAAAAGACGTTTAGAGAAAAATAGGAGAACTTCAAGCAGGTCGTTAAATTGAAGGCTTTGTAACGCTCGAGTGCTATAAGCAGAGAAAAAGGAGCAGAAGAAAAGCTCGTGCGCATAAACCTGGAAAAATTGCTCCTCGAAGAGTGTAGAATGCCCGGCATGTTTCTTGAAGATATTCGCGCGTTGAAAAGTAAAATTGAGCGGTTCGATGTCGAAAGATACCGCGGTGCTATGGTTCGGGCAAGAGCCGAGCGACTGATAACGGCAGAAGCACCGTCAAAAAGGGCGTTGGGCTCGGAAAAGTGGCATGCGCGACGCAATCAGATAACAGAAATTGAACACGATGGTGAGGTCAGCGATGTCGCAGATGTTATCGAGCGTGCTTTCTTTGAGCACTTCAATGGTTTATTCGCCGCCAGCTCAGTTGATGTCGATCGCTTTAAAAAAGATTTTTTACCGCTGATGCCAAAGCTTGACAATGATACAAAAGAAATATTGGAGGAACCCATTTCGGAAGAGGAAGTTTGCAGTGCTATTGAAAGTATGCATCCTGGGAAATCACCTGGCCCTGATGGTCTGACTTCCGCCTTTTATAAGTGTTTCAAGTTTAAAATAACACCAGTCTTAGCCGACGTTTATAATGAGGCATCCGAGCTGAAAATATTACCCCCGTCCTTTTCATCATCTCACACTGTTCTTATACCAAAATCAAAAGACCCCGTTGCACTGCGCAAAGTAAATTCTTACCGCCCAATCTGCCTCACTAATGGAGATTACAAGATATTTATGAAAATCCTAGCTAAAAGGTTGCACACAGTCATTACGGAGCTCGTGGGGCCGCATCAGACGTGTGGCATTAAAGGTCGAACTATCCTCACGAATATACACGCAGCCCGGAGCATCCTCGAATGTTGCGACGCTATTGGTGCGCGAGTAGCAATGCTGCAAATCGACCTCGAGAAGGCTTTTGACAGGGTGCCTCATGAAATTCTGCTGTGCATCCTAGATTATGTGAATTTAGGGAAAATAATCAAAAAGGGGGTTGTCAAGGCGTACCGAGACTGCTCAACGCGGCTAACCATTAACAAGGTGGTGGGGAAGCGCATCCCAGTCAAGCGTTCGGTCCGTCAGGGTTGTCCTCTCTCACCCCTATTGTTTTGTTTGTACATAGAGTCCTTTTGTTTGAGTGTCATAGAGAATGACTGTGTCCGCGGGTTTAAGCTGCACGAGGTTGAAGTCCGACTGTTGGCTTATGCGGACGATATTGCCATTTTTTGCGCGGACTCTGACAGCATAGCAAATGCTGTCAAATGCGTTACTAACTTCTGTGCTGCAAGTGGCAGCGCTGTAAAGTGGGGAAAATGCCTTGGCTTTTGGCACGGTGACTGGGCAGAAACCCCAGACAGTTTTGCCAGCATTAGGTTTGTTACGACACCGGTGAAATACTTGGGTGCCCCCCTCGAATGCTACAAAGACAGCGACTCGTACTGGAGGAGCCAAGTGGATAACCTGCGGGAAAGAGTGAACAGGTGGAATGGCTGGAATTGGTCTATGTTTTCTAAAGCCACAATTTGCAACATATTCTTAGTGAGTAAAATTTGGTATATCTTACAAGTCTTACATTGTTCAAGGGTAAACATCCGAAAATTTCACCGTGTGTTTGCTGTCTTTGTGTGGGAATCGTCTTGGGAAAGATCGAGTCGGACCAATTTATTTCTTCGAGTGCGAAATGGAGGACTGGGCTTGTCGCATTTGTTTTTAAGACAGGTGGTCAATCGTTTTTGTTTCTTTAGAGACGTTGACAACCCATTCCTTCGCACTGTTTGTCAACTTCGCCTGGGGCAACACTTGCCTAACATGGTTGTATCAACCTGCAGCGTACCTGGTGGTGTTTATGGCTTTCTCCGCGAAGTTGTACTTTCTTGTAGGTTTTTGTCAGTGCGGTTTTCACTTGAATACTTGAGTCAAGTCCAACGTAGAAAGTTGTACAGGGACCTATGTGATGTGTTTTTACCAGTGCCTTTGTATCGGTCCCTTTACAATGTATGCCATGGCCACACTGTACTAAAGCGCGTCAAGGCGATGAAAATATTGCCAGGTGCTAAGAATTTTTTTTTTTAAATTACATACTGGTACGCTGACCGTCAAAACCTGGATGGCTGCAAAAGGGCTTTACGTTCCTTGCGGCACGCATTGCATAATATGCAGAAAAGAGGAGACAATTGAGCATGTATTCATTGACTGCTGGGATGCCGTCTTTCTTTGGGACGTGCTCCAGCGCACGATCAAAAAAGATTTCCCCATTGATGCACATGGCATCCGCTATTCGCAAATACAAAGTGACGACGGTACCCCATATGACATGATAATGCTTATGGCTCTTCATAGCATTTGTAAATCCAGGATGGCAGCCATGCACTTTGATGTAGATGCACGAGCACCCACGCAGTACTTCAAAGAGTATATAAGAAATTTTGTGGATGAACAAAAGTTGCAGGAATTCACCCCAGAATGGTTGCCGCGCGTCGAAATACTAACGACGATAAAAACATTTTAACAGATGCGTGGCCACATCATTTGAGCCACGGTTTTTACAATGTTTTGGATTGTGTTGTGTAATTATCTGTTAATATGTGTATTGTTTACGTGAGCCGAAAACAGGCAATAAAGAAAAAAAATTGCCCACAGCTTCCCTCGGGGGAACACTGAGGAGGATGCGGAGCATATAATTGGTTAACGGGGTGTTAAAGTGCGACTTACTTGGGTCGATGGCTAAATTGGTTAAGGTGGTTGTGAAATGGGGTGTTAAATTGCGACTTACTTGGGTCGATGGCTAAATTGGTTAACGTGGTTGTAGGAGGGGGTGTTAAATGAGTGAACACGTACACACGTATGCGAAAGGGCGGCGCTGGTCGAAGGGACGTCGATCATTGTGTTTGTGGATTCGTTGGAACTCATTTCACCGCGACCTTGGACGTCGACGCGCCGTACAAACCAACCGACGAGCGGCAACTGAGCGAGCGAGCGCCGACCTTGAGTATATATACAGCGCGACGGCGCATGCACTGTCAGCTGTCGAATGTTCTCGAAGGAGAAGCGCGCGCGCGGCACAAATGGCGACGGCGCATGCGCTGTCAGCTGTCGAATGTCCTCGAAGGAGAAGCGCGCGCGGCACAGATGGTGGGCGACGGCGCGACGGCGCATGCGCGCGCGTCAGCTGTCGAATGTTCGAGAAGCGGTGCGGACGGCGCACTACAAGGCGCGAGTATAAGATGCTTCCGCATCTAAAAAGGGGGAGTAGCTCAGAGGTAGAGCACTTAGTTCGCATATGAGAAGTCCCGGGTTCGAACCCCGGAACCTTTAAAGTGCTCTCGACTTTAGCACTATCTTTTTTATGTGTTGTAATACTACGGCACCAAGAAATGCGACGAGTGATTCTACTAAAACATTGCTGCCCCTTTCTTTTATGATAGAAATTTGTTTCTTTCTTTGTTGACAAAAAAATTGTATCACGTTGCAATGACGAGATGATTTTGTTTATTTCGAGTAATAATTATTTTTTTGAACTGATTTCTTGAACACCATCAAAGCATACATAAGTGCTCCTGACATAACGGGGGTGTAGCTCAGAGGTAGAGCGCTTGCTTCGCATGTGAGAGGTCCCGGGTTTGAACCCCGGCACCTCCAAAGTTTTCTTGACTTTAGCGCTATCTTTTTTTATGTGTTGTAATACTACGGCACCATGAAATGCGACGAGTGATTCTGCTAAAACATTGCTGCCCTTTTCTTTTATGATAGAAAAAAGTTTCTTTCTTTGTTGACAAAAAAATGTATCACGTTGCAATGACGAGATGATTTTGTTTATTTCGAGTAATAAATTTTTTTGTTGTTAAAATAATCTGTTGAGCACCATCAAACGCATAAATATGTGCTCCTGACATAACAGGGGTGCAGCTCAGAGGTAGAGCGCTTGCTTCGCATGTGAGAAGTCCCTGGTTCGAACCGTGGCGCCTCCAGAGCTCTCTGAACTTTTGTGGCCCCTCCGCGGTGGTCTAGTGGCTAAGGTACTCGGCTGCTGAACCGCAAGTCGCGGGTTCGTTTCCCGGCTGCGGCGGCTGCAATTCCGATGGAGGCGGAAATGTTGTAGGCCCGTGTGCTCAGATTTGGGTGCACGTTAATGAACCCCAGGTGGTCGAAATTTCCGGAGCCCTCCACTACGGCGTCTCTCATAATCATATGGTGGTTTTGGGCTGGAAACTCCACAAATCAATCAATTTGAACTTTTGCGCTATCTTTTTGTGTTGTACTACTACGGCACCATGAAATGCGATGAAATAATCTACTAAAACATCGGTGCCCTTTCCTTTATGATAGAAATGTGTTTCTATCTTTGTTGACAAAAGATTTATCGTATTGCATTCACGAGATGATTTTGTTTATTTCGAGTAATAATCAATTTTTTTTGTTAAATTAATTTCTTGAGCACCATCAATAGCATACATAAGTGCTCCTGACATACCGGGGGTGTAGCTCAGAGGTAGAGCGCTTGCTTCGCATGTGAGAAGTCCCGGGCTCGAACCCCGGCACTTCCAAAGTGCTCTTGACTTTAGCGCTATCTTTTTTATGTGTTGTAATACTACGGCACCAAGAAATGCGACGAATGATTCTACTAAAACATTGCTGCCCCTTTCTTTTATGATAGAATTATGTTTTTTTCTTTGTTGACAAAAAATTGTATCACGTTGCAATGACGAGATGATTTTGTTTATTTCGAGTAATAATTATTTGTTTTGAAATAATCTCTTGAACACCATCAAAGCATACATAAGTGCTCCTGACATAACGGGGGTGTAGCTCAGAGGTTGAGCGCTTGCTTCGCATGTGAGAGGTCCCGGGTTTGAACCCCAGCACCTCCAAAGTGCTCTTGACTTTAGCGCTATCTTTTTTATGTGTTATAATTCTACGGCACCATGAAATGCGACGAGTGATTCTACTAAAACATTGCTGCCCTTTTCTTTTATGATAGAAAAAGTTTCTTTCTTTGTTGACAAAAAAAATGTATCACATTGCAATGACGAGATGATTTTGTTTATTTCGAGTAATAAATTATTTTGTTGTTAAAATAATCTGTTGAGCACCATCAAACGCATAAATATGTGCTCCTGACATAACAGGGGTGCAGTTCAGAGGTAGAGCGCTTGCTTCGCAAGTGAGAAGTCCCTGGTTCAAACCGTGGCGCCTCCAGAGCTCTCTGAACTTTTGCGGCCCCTCCACGGTGGTCTAGTGGCTAAGGTACTCGGCTGCTGACCCGCAGGTCGCGGGTTCGTTTCCCGGCTGCGGCGGCTGCAATTCCGATGGAGGCGGAAATGTTGTAGGCCCGTGTGCTCAGATTTGGGTGCATGTTAAAGAACCCCAGGTTGTCGAAATTTCCGGAACCCTCCACTATGGCGTCTCTCATAATCATATGGTGGTTTTGGGACGTGAAACCCCACAAATCAATCAATTTGAACTTTTGCGCTATCTTTTTTGTATTGTACTACTACGGCACCATGAAATGCGACGAGATAACCTACTAAATCATCGGTGCCCTTTCCTTTATATTAGAAATGTGTTTCTATCTTTGTTGATAAAAAATTTATCGCGTTGAAATGACGAGTTGATTTTGTTTATTTCGAGTAATAATTAACTTTTTTGTTAAAATAACTTCTTTAGCACCATCAATAGCATACACAAGTGCTCCTGACATAATGGTGGTGTAGCTCAGAGGTAGAGCGCTTGCTTCGCATGTGAGAAGTCCCGGGTTCGAACCCCGGCACCTCCGAAGTGCTCTCGACTTTAGCGCTATCTTTTTTATGTGTTGTAATACTACGCACCAAGAAATGCGACGAGTGATTCTACTAAAACATTGCTGCCCTTTTCTTTTATGATAGAAATATGTTTCTCTCTTTGTTGACAAAAAAATTGTGTCACATTGCAATGACGAGATGATTTTGTTTATTTCGAGTAATAATTATTTTTTGTTAAAATAATTTCTTGAGCACCATCAATAGCATACGTAAGTGCTCCTGACATAATGGGGGTGTAGCTCAGAAGAAGAGCGCTTGCTTCGCATGTGAGAAGTCCCGGGTTGGAGCCCCGGCACCTCCAAAGTGCTCTCAATTTTAGCGCTATCTTTTTTATGTGCTGTAATACTACGGCACCATGAAATGCGACGAGTGATTCTACTAAAACATTGCTGCCCTTTTCTTTTATGATAAAAATATGTTTCTTTCTTTGTTGACAAAAAAAATTGTATCACGTTGCAATGACGAGATGATTTTGTTTATTTCGAGTAATAAATTATTTGGTTGTTAAAATAATCTGTTGAGCCCCATCAAACGCATAAATAAGTGCTCCTGACATAACAGGGGTGCAGCTCAGAGCTAGAGCGCTTGCTTCGCATGTGATAAGTCCCAGGTTCGAACCCCGGCACCTCCAAAGTGCTTTCGACTTTAGCGCTATCTTTTTTATGTGTTGTAATACTACGGCACCAAGAAATGCGACGAGTGATTCTACTAAAACATTGCTGCCCTTTTCTTTTATGATAGAAATATGTTTCTCTCTTTGTTGACAAAAAGTTTGTGTCACATTTCAATGACGAGATGATTTTGTTTATTTCGAGTAATAATTATTTTTTTGTTAAATAATTTCTTGAGCACCATCAATAGCATACGTAAGTGCTCCTGACATAATGGGGGTGCAGCTCAGAAGAAGAGCGCTTGCTTCGCATGTGAGAAGTCCCGGGTTCGAACCCCGGCACCTTCAAAGTGCCCTCGACTTTTGCGCTATCTTATTTGTGTTGTACTACTACGGCACCATGAAATGCGATGAGTGATTCTACTGAAACATCGGTGCCCTTTCCTTTATGATAGAAATGTGTTTCTATCTTTGTTGACAAAGGATTTATCGCGTTGCATCGACGAGATGATTTTGTTTATTTCGAGTAATAATCAATTTTTTTGTTAAAATAATTTCTTGAGCACCATCAATAGCATACATAAGTGCTCCTGACATAACGGGGGTGTAGCTCAGAGGTAGAGAGCTTGCTTCGCATGTGAGAAGTCCCGGGCTCGAAACCCGGCACTTCCAAAGTGCTCTCGACTTTAGCGCTATCTTTTTTATGTGTTATAATACTACGGCACCAAGAAATGCGACGAGTGATTCTACTAAAACATTGCTGCCGTTTTCTTTTATGATAGAAATATGTTTCTTTCTTTGTTGACAAAAAAATTTTATCACGTTGCAATGACGAGTTGATTTTGTTGATTTCGAGTAATATTTATTTTTTTGTTAAAATAATTTCTTGAGCACCATCAATAGCATACATAAGTACTCCTGACATAACGGGGGTGTAGCTCAGAGGTAGAGCGCTTGCTTCGCATGTGAGAAGTCCCGGGTATGAACCCCGGCACCTCCGAAGTGCTCTCGACTTTAGCGCTATCTTTTTAATGTTTTGTAATACTACGGCACCATGAAATGCGACGAGTGATTCTACTGAAACATTGCTGCCCTTTTCTTTTATGATAGAAATGTGTTTTTTTCTCTGTTGACAAAAAAATGTATCGCGTTGCAATGACGAGATGATTCTGTTTATCTCGAGTAATAAATTATTTTGTTGTTAAAATAATCTGTTGAGCACCATCAAACGCATAAATAAGTGCTCCTGACATAACAGGGGTGCAGCTCAGAGGTAGAGCGCTTGCTTCGCATGTGAGAAGTCCCTGGTTCGAACAGTGGCGCCTCCAGAGTTCTCTTAACTTTTGCGGCCCCTCCGCGGTGGTCTAGTGGCTAAGGTACTCGGCTGCTGACCCGCAGGTCGCGGGTTCGTTTCCTGGCTGCGGCGGCTGCATTTCCGATGGAGGCGGAAATGTTGTAGGCCCGTGTGCTCAGATTTGGGTGCACGTTAAAGAACCCAAGGTGGTCGCAATTTCGGAGCCCTCCACTACGGCGTCTATCATAATCATATTGTGGTTTTGGGAAGTGAAACCCCACAAATCAATCAATTTGAACTTTCGCGCTATCTTTTTTGTGTTGTACTACTACGGCACCATGAAATGCGACGAGATAATCTACTAAAACACCAGTGCCCTATTCTTTATGATATAAATGTGTTTCTATCTTTATTGACAAAAAATTTATCGCGTTGCAATGACGAGGTGATTTTGTTTATTTCGAGTAATAATTAATTTTTTTGTTAAAATATTTTTCTTGAGCACCATCAATAGCATACATAAGTGCTCCTGACATAATGTGGGTAAAGCTCAGAGGTAGAGCGCTTGCTTCGCATATGAGAAGTCCCGGGTTCGAACCCCGGAACCTTTAAAGTGCTCTCGACTTTAGCGCTATCTTTTTTTTGTGTTGTAATACTACGGCACCAAGAAATGCGACGAGTGATTCTACTAAAACATTGCTGCCCCTTTCTTTTATGATAGAAATATGTTTCTTTCTTTGTTGACAAAAAAATTGTATCACGTTGCAATGACGAGATGATTTTGTTTATTTCGAGTAATAATTAATTTTTTTTAAAATAATTTCTTGAACACCATCAAAGCATACATAAGTGCTCCTGACATAACGGGGGTGTAGCTCAGAGGTTGAGCGCTTGCTTCGCATGTGAGAGGTCCCGGGTTTGAACCCCGGCACCTCCAAAGTGCTCTTGACTTTAGCTCTATCTTTTTTATGTGTTGTAATTCTACGGCACCATGAAATGCGACGAGTGATTCTACTAAAACATTGCTGCCCTTTTCTTTTATGATAGAAAAAAGTTTCTTTCTTTGTTGACAAAAAAATGTAGCACGTTGCAATGACGAGATGATTTCGTTTATTTCGAGTAATAAATTATTTTGTTGTTAAAATAATCTGTTGAGCACCATCAAACGCATAAATATGTGCTCTTGACATAACAGGGGTGCAGCTCAGAGGTAGAGCGCTTGCTTCGCATGTGAGAAGTCCCTGGTTCGAACCGTGGCGCCTCCAGAGCTCTCTGAACTTTTGCGGCCCCTCCGCGGTGGTCTAGTGGCTAAGGTACTCGGCTGCTGACCCGCAGGTCGCGGGTTCGTATCCCGGCTGCGGCGGCTGCCATTCCGATGGAGGCGGAAATGTTGTAGGCCCGTGTGCTCAGATTTGGGCGCACGTTAAAGAACCCCAGGTTGTCGAAATTTCCGGAGCCCTCCACTATGGCGTCTCTCATAATCATATGGTGGTTTTGGGACGTGAAACCCCACAAATCAATCAATTTGAACTTTTGCGCTATCTTTTTTGTATTGTACTACTACGGCACCATGAAATGCGACGAGATTATCTACTAAAACATCGGTGCCCTATCCTTTATGATAGAAATGTGTTTCTATCTTTGTTGATAAAAAATTTGTCGCGTTGAAATGACGAGTTGATTTTGTTTATTTCGAGTAATAATCAACTTTTTTGTTAAAATAACTTCTTGAGCACCATCAATAGCATACATAAGTGCTCCTGACATAATGGGGGGTGTAGCTCAGAAGTAGAGCGATTGCTTCGCATGTGAGAAGTCCCGGGTTCGAACCCCGGCACCTCCAAAGTGCTCTCGACTTTAGCGCTATCTTTTTTTATGTGCTGTAATACTACGGCACCATGAAATGCGACGAGTGATTCTACTAAAACATTGCTGCCCTTTTCTTTTATGATAAAAATATGTTTCTTTCTTTGTTGACAAAAAAATTGTATCACGTTGCAATGACGAGATGATTTTGTTTATTTCGAGTAATAAATTATATTTTTGTTAAAATAATCTGTTGAGCACCATCAAACGCATAAATAAGTGCTTCTTGCATAACGGAGGTGTAGCTCAGAGGTAGAGCGCTTGCTAAGCATGTGAGAAGTCCCGGGTTCGAACCCCGGCACCTCCAAAGTGCCCTCGACTTTAGCGATATCTTTTTTTATGTGTTGTATTACTACGGCACCATGAAATGCGACAAGTGATTCTACTGAAACATTGCTGCCCTATTCTTTTATGATAGAAATGTGTTTCTTTCTTTGTTGACAAAAAAATTGTATCACGTTGCAATGACGAGATGATTTTGTTTATTTCGAGTAATAAATTATTTGGTTGTTAAAATAATCTGTTGAGCACCATCAAACGCATAAATAAGGAGTCCTGACATAATGGGGGTGAGCTCAGAAGAAGAGCGCTTGCTTCGCATGTGAGAAGTCCCGGGTTCGCACCCCGGCACCTTCAAAGTGCCCTCTACTTTGCGCTATCTTTTTTGTGTTGTACTACTACGGCACCATGAAATGCGACGAAATAATCTACTAAAACATCGGTGCCCTTTCCTCTATGATAGAAATGTGTTTCTATCTTTGTTGACAAAAAATTTATCGCGTTGCATCGACGAGATGATTTTGTTTATTTCGAGTAATAATCAATTTTTTTGTTAAAATAATTTCTTGAGCACCATCAATAGCATACATAAGTGCTCCTGACATAACGGGGGTGTAGCTCAGAGGTAGAGCGCTTGCTTCGCATGTGAGAAGTCCCGGGCTCGAAACCCGGCACTTCCAAAGTGCTCTCGACTTTAGCGCTATCTTTTTATGTGTTGATATTACTACGGCACCAAGAAATGTGACGAGTGATTCTACTAAAACATTGCTGCCCCTTTCTTTTACGATAAAACTATGTTTCTTTATTTGTTGACAAAAAAATTGTATCACGTTGCAATGACGAGATGATTTTGTTTATTTTGAGTAATAATTATTTTTAGTAAAAATAATTTCTTGAGCACCATCAATAGCATACATAAGCGCTCCTGACATAACGGGGGTGTAGCTCAGAAGTAGAGTGCTTGCTTCGCTTGTGGGAAGTCCCGGGTTCGAACCATGGCACCTCCAAAGTGCTCTTGACTTTAGTGCTATCTTTTTTATGTGTTGTAATACTACGGCACCATGAAATGCGACGAGTGAATCTACTAAAACATTGCTGCCCTTTTCTTTTATGATAGAAATATGTTTCTTTATTTGTTGACAAAAAATTGTATCACGTTGCAATGACGAGATGATTTTGTTTATTTGGAGTAATAATTATTTTTTTGTTAAAATAATTTCTTGAGCACCATCAATAACATACATAAGTGCTCCTGACATAACGGGGTGTAGCTCAGAGGTAGAGCGCTTTCTTCGCAAGTGAGAAGTCCCGGGTTCGAACCCCGGCACCTCCAAAGTGCTCTCAAATTTAGTGCTATTTTTTATGTGTTGTAATACTATGGCACCATGAAATGCGACGAGTGATTCTACTAAAACATTGCTGCCCTTTTCTTTTATGATAGAAATATGTTTCTTTCTTTGTTGACAAAAAAATTTTATCACGTTGCAATGACGAGATTATTTTGTTTATTTCGAGTAATAATTTATTTTGTTGTTAAAAAAATCTGTTGAGCACCATCAAACGCATAAATAAGTGCTCCTGACACAACAGGGGTGCAGCTCAGAGGTAGAGCGCTTGCTTCGCATGTGAGAAGTCCCAGGTTCGAACCCCGGCACCTCCAAAGTGCTCTCGACTTTAGCGCTATCTTTTTTATGTGTTGTAATACTACGGCACCATGAAATGCGACGAGTGATTCTACTGAAACATTTCTGCCCTATTCTTTTATGATAGAAATGTGTTTCTTTCTTTGTTGACAAAAAAATTGTATCACGTTGCAATGACGAGATGATTTTGTTTATTTCGAGTAATAAATTATTTGGTTGTTAAAATAATCTGTTGAGCCCCCTGAAACGCATAAATAAGTGCTCCTGACATAACAGGGGTGTAGCTCAGAGGTAGAGCGCTTGCTTCGCATGTGAGAAGTCCCGGGTTCGAACCCCGGCACCTCCAAAGTGCTCTCGACTTTAGCGCTATCTTTTTTATGTGTTGTAATACTACGGCACCAAGAAATGCGACGAGTGATTCTACTAAAGCATTGCTGGCCTTTTCTTTTATGATAGAAATATGTTTCTCTCTTTGTTGACAAAAAAATTGTGTCACATTGCAATGACGAGTTGATTTTGTTTATTTCGAGTAATAATTATTTTTTTGTTAAAATAATTTCTTGAGCACCATCAATAGCATACGTAAGTGCTCCTGACATAATGGGGGTGTAGCTCAGAAGACCATTCCACTTCCAGCTTTCGAGCGATACGGTCGCGGAATGTTCGGCTCCGACGGAGCGGTATCAGCGGCCCGACCGGGCCGCGGTAACACGGTTTCTGCGCCTAGCGCCGACGATTATCAGGTGATTCTGCCCAATCTGCCTTCCGGACGCATCGCTGCGAACACCGTTTTCATGCATGGTGATCCAAGAGCCCGGCCTTACCGCGTCGAAGATTACAGGGACACTCTGGCCAAGCTTGGTGCGCTCGACGACGTTTTGGCGTTGGGGGCGTATCAAATGAACCACGTATGGGCTGTGATACTGACGAGTGCTGAGGCTGCTCGGAAGTTGCTCTCCGCCATCGATGTGAAGGTAAAGGATCGCCCATGTTTGCTTATTGACCCAAATAACCGCGAGGTTCGCTTGAAGCTTCACTGGTTGCTGCACGGCGTGACCGACGAAGACGTGCGTGTTGCCTTGACTCCCTATGGGAAAGCATTCGAAGTGAAACGGGAGAATTGGCGAGCACTGGGCATCACAGAAAAGGGCTCAACGACGCGGTCTGTGGGACTAAAGCTGCACTCCGACGTCAAGGTGGATGACATTCCGCACCAGCTCAAGATTGCCGGAGAGCTGACTCTCGTTGTCGTTCCGGGCCGTGCACCGTTGTGCCTACGGTGCAAGAGTACCGGACACATACGTCGCGACGGCCGAGTACCCCACTGCAGTCGTTGTCGCCGCTTCGGCCACGAAGACGACGACTGCGCGAAGACATATGCCAGTGTGACCGGACCTGCGCAGGAAAGTGATGCACTGGAGCACCTCATGGACGAAGCAGACTCTGAAAAAACAGCAGGAGTTAACCCAAACTCTGCTGTGGAAGATGGGTCGTCATGCCGTCAAGAAGAGGGCGTGTGTGAAGCACCAGGCAAGCCCGACGCCGGGCTTCCACACGAAGGCGTAGGAGAAAGCAGTGAAAAGGTGGATGCAAGCAGCACCGGCGACACGTTTCTCGGCTCAGCAGACGAGACCCCCTCCGAGGCTGAAACGATGACGGGGATTGAAAGCGACAGTGGCACTGTGACGGGGAAGCGTCCTCGTGACGAAGGGAAAAAAGACAAGGGCACCACTGCTGCCTCGCCGGACGAGCCACCCGCCAAAACGACTCCCGCTCGGCGGCCTATGATCCGGCCACGGCCAAACATTTCGTCGGAGCGCAAGACGGCGGAAACGCCGCCTTCGCCAACTTAAGTACTGTGCTGGGACAAGGCGTTCAGGAAGGAATGGCAGTTGTAAGGTAAGCGCCATGCCCCTGGGTTTTTCGTAGCCTTACAATGGTGCAAATAGAAAATTCAATCCGTGTGGCCACTTTAAATGTGCGTGGCCTGGCCTCACGGAGAAACAATGCCAGCTTTATCGGCTAGTAAGTGATCTCGAACTTGACATACTGGCAGTCCAAGAGACTAAAGTTCATGGTGGCGTTGAAACTGGGGGCATGGTGCGCCAATTCTTGCCGCGGTATTCTGCTATAGTTAGCCATGCCATTGGGACTTCTTCCGGTTGCGTTTTGTTCGTCAGACAGAGTCTAGGTGCTAAAGTAGAAGCCTCAACGTCATGTCGGTCTGGTCGGCTCATTGTTTGTGATCTTTTGTTTTCGGGATTGGAATGGCGCGTAATATGCTTGTACGCACCGACTGTCACTGACGAAAGGCGCATATTTTTCGAACAACTAAAGCAGTATACCAAATGTAATAGGCTCCTAATCATTATTGGCGATTTCAACTGCGTCCTTTCAGCCAAAGACAAAACTAGCGAACGACATTACAGGGATGCAAGTACGGCTGTCTTAAGCGATACAATAAGAGAACATGGTTTGGAGGATGTGGCTGAATGTCTCGGTGGTGGCCGGACTATGCAGTACACCCACTTTCAGGCAACCAGCCATGCCCGACTAGATAGGGCGTACGTGAGTGTTGAATTGGTACTGCTTTGCAAGGCATACCGTGTTAACGCCGTTTCATTTAGCGACCACTGCTTGGTTAGCTTTGTAGTAGCTAGCACGAAAGAAACGAAAAGGGCCTTCGAGTGGCAACTATGGAAATTGAATTCGAATCTGCTGAGTGATGAAAAATTTATGGAGGAAGTAATGACGGAAGTTGAAAAAATGAAAGTTCACAGTAAAAAGACGTTTAGAGAAAAAATGGGAGAACTTCAAGCAGGTCGTTAAATTGAAGGCTTTGGAACGCTCGAGCGCTATAAGCAGAGAAAAGGGAGCTGAAGAAAAGCTCATGCGCATAAACCTGGAAAAATTGCTCCTCGAAGAATGTAGAATGCCCGGCATGTTTCTTGAAGATATTCGCGCGTTGAAAAGTAAAATTGAGCGGTTCAATGTCAAAAAATACCGCGGTGCTATGGTTCGGGCAAGAGCCGAGCGACTGATAACGGCAGAAGCACCGTCAAAAAGGGCGTTGGGCTCGGAAAAGTGGCATGCGCGACGTAATCAGATAACAGAAATCGAACACGATGGTGAGGTCAGCGATGTCGCAGATGTTATCGAGCGTGCTTTCTTTGAGCACTTCAATGGTTTATTCGCCGCCAGCTCAGTTGATGTCGATCGCTTTAAAAAAGATTTTTTACCACTGATGCCAAAGCTTGACAATGATACAAAAGAAATATTGGAGGAACCCATTTCAGAAGAGGAAGTTTACAGTGCTATTGAAAGTATGCATCCCGGGAAATCGCCTGGCCCTGATGGTCTGACTTCCGCCTTTTATAAGTGTTTCAAGTTTGAAATAACACCAGTCTTAGCCGACGTTTATAATGAGGCCTTCGAGCTGAAAATATTATCCCCGTCCTTTTCATCATCTCACACTGTTCTTATACCAAAATCGGAAGACCCCGTTGCACTGCGCAAAGTAAATTCTTACCGCCCAATCTGCCTCACTAATGGAGATTACAAGATATTTATGAAAATCCTAGCTAAAAGGTTGCAAACAGTCATTACGGAGCTCGTGGGGCCGCATCAGACGTGTGGCATTAAAGGTCGAACTATCCTCACGAATATACACGCAGCCCGGAGCATCCTCGAATGTTGCGACGCTATTGGTGCGCGAGTCGCAATGCTGCAAATCGACCTCGAGAAGGCTTTTGACAGGGTGCCTCATAAAATTCTGCTGTGCATCCTAGATTATGTGAATTTAGAGAAAATAATCAAAGAGGGGGTTGTCATGGCGTACCGAGACTGCTCAACGCGGCTAATCATTAACAAGGTGGTGGGGAAGCGCATCCCAGTCAAGCGTTCGGTCCGTCAGGGTTGTCCTCTGTCACCCCTATTGTTTTGTTTGTACATAGAGTCCTTTTGTTTGAGTGTCATAGAGAATGACTGTGTCCGTGGGTTTAAGCTGCACGAGGTTGAAGTCCGACTGTTGGCTTATGCGGACGATATTGCCATTTTTTGCGCGGACTCTGACAGCATAGCAAATGCTGTCAATTGCGTTACTAACTTCTGTGCTGCAAGTGGCAGCGCTGTAAACTGGGGAAAATGCCTTGGCTTTTGGCACGGTGACTGGGCAGAAACCCCAGACAGTTTTGCCAGCATTAGGTTTGTTGCGACACCGGTGAAATACTTGGGTGCCCCCCTCGAATGCTACAAAGACAGCGACTCGTACTGGAGGAGCCAAGTGAATAACCTGCGGGAAAGAGTGAACAAGTGGAATGGCTGGAATTGGTCTATGTTTTCTAAAGCCACAATTTGCAACATATTCTTAGTGAGTAAAATTTGGTATATCTTACAAGTCTTACATTGTTCAAGGGTAAACATCAAAAAATTTCACCGTGTGTTCGCTGTCTTTGTGTGGGAATCGTCTTAGGAAAGATCGAGTCGGACCAATTTATTTCTTCGAGTGCGAAATGGAGGAGTGGGCTTGTCGCATTTGTTTTTAAGACAGGTAGTCAATCGTTTTTGTTTCTTTAGAGACGTTGACAACCCATTCCTTCGCACTGTTTGTCAACTTCGCCTGGGGCAACACTTGCCTAACATGGTTGTATCAACCTGCAGCGTACCTGGTGGTGTTTATGGCTTTCTCCGCGAAGTTGTACTTTCTTGTAGGTTTTTGTCAGTGCGGTTTTCACTTGAATACTTGAGTCAAGTCCGACGTAGAAAGTTGTACAAGGACCTATGTGATGTGTTTTTACCAGTGCCTTTGTATCGGTCCCTTTACAATGTATGCCATGGCCACACTGTACTAAAGCGCGTCAAGGCGATGAAAATATCGCCAGGTGCTAAGAATTTCTTTTTTAAATTACATACTGGTACGCTGACCGTCAAAACCTGGATGGCTGCAAAAGGGTTTTACGTTCCTTGGGGCACGCATTGCATAATATGCAGAAAAGAGGAGACAATTGAGCATGTATTCATTGACTGCTGGGATGCCGTCTTTCTTTGGGACGTGCTCCAGCGCACGATCAAAAAAGATTTCCCCATTGATGCACATGGCATCCGCTATTTGCAAATACAAAGTTACGACGGTACCCCATATGACATGATAATGCTTATGGCTCTTCACAGCATTTGGAAATCCAGGATGGCAGCCATGCACTTTGATGTAGATGCACGAGCACCCACGCAGTACTTCAAAGAGTATATAAGAAATTTTGTGGATGAACAAAAGTTGCAGGAATTCACCCCAGAATGGTTGCCGCGCGTCGAATTACTAACGACGATAAAAACATTTTAACAGATGCGTGGCCACATCATTTGAGCCACGGTTTTTACAATGTTTTGGATTGTGTTGTGTAATTATCTGTTAATATGTGTATTGTTTACGTGAGCCGAAAACAGGCAAAAAAAAGGTGTAGCTCAGAAGAAGAGCGCTTGCTTCGCATGTGAGAAGTCCCGGGTTCAAACCCCCGCACCTTCAAAGTGCCCTCGACTTTGCGCTATCTTTTTTGTGTTGTACTACTACGGCACCATGAAATGCGACGAAATAATCTACTAAAACATCGGTGCCCTTTCCTTTATGATAGAATTGTGTTTCTATCTTTGTTGACAAAAGATTTATCGCGTTGCATCGACGAGATGATTTTGTTTATTTCGAGTATTAATCAATTTTTTTGTTAAAATAATTTCTTGAGCACCATCAATAGCATACATAAGTGCTCCTGACATAACGGGGGTGTAGCTCAGAGGTAGAGCGCTTGCTTCGCATGTGAGAAGTCCCGGGCTCGAAACCCGGCACTTCCAAAGTGCTCTCGACTTTAGCGCTATCTTTTTTATGTGTTATAATACTACGGCACCAAGAAATGCGACGAGTGATTCTACTGAAGCATTGCTGCCGTTTTCTTTTATGATAGAAATATGTTTTTTTCTTTGTTGACAAAAAATTGTATGGCGCTGCAATGACGAGATGATTTTGTTTATCTCGAGTAATAACTAATTTTGTTGTTAAAATAATCTGTTTGGCACCATCAAACGCATAAATAAGTGCTCCTGACATAACAGGGGTGCAGCTCAGAGGTAGAGCGCTTGCTTCGCATGTGAGAAGTTCCTGGTTCGAACCGTGGTGCCTCCAGAGCTCTCTGAACTTTTGCGCCCCCTCCGCGGTGGTCTAGTGGCTAAGGTATTTGGCTGCTGACCCGCAGGTCGTGGGTTCGTTTTCCGGTGCGGCGGTTGCATTTCCGATGAAGGCGGAAATGTTGTAGGCCCGTGTGCTCAGATTTGGGTGCACGTTAAAGAACCCCAGGTGGTCGAAATTTCCGGAGCCCTCCACTACGGCGTCTCTCATAATCATATGGTGGTTTTGGGACGTGAAACCCCACAAATCAATCAATTTGAACTTTTGCGCTATCTTTTTTGTGTTGTACTACTACGGCACCATGAAATGCGACGAAATAATCTACTAAAACATCGGTGCCCTTTCCTTTATGATAGAAATGTGTTTCTATCTTTGTTGACAAAAGATTTATTGTGTTGCATTCACGAGATGATTTTGTTTAGTTCGAGTAATAATCATTTTTTTGTTAAAATAATTTCTTGAGCACCATCAATAGCGCACATAAGTGCTCCTGACATACCGGGGGTGTAGCTCAGAGGTAGAGCGCTTGCTTCGCATGTGAGAAGTCCCGGGCTCGAACCCCGGCACTTCCAAAGTGCTCTTGACTTTAGCGCTATCTTTTTCATGTGTTGTATTACTACTACGGCACCAAGAAATGCGACGAGTGATTCTACTAAAACATTGCTGCCCCTTTCTTTTATGATAAAAATATGTTTCTTTATTTGTTGACAAAAAATTGTATCACGTTGCAATGACGAGATGATTTTGTTTATTTTGAGTAATAATTATTTTTTGTTAAAATAATTTCTTGAGCACCATCAATAGCATACATAAGTGCTCCTGACATAACGGGGGTGTAGCTCAGAAGTAGAGTGCTTGCTTCGCTTGTGGGAAGTCCCGGGTTCGAACCATGGCACCTCCAAAGTGCTCTTGACTTTAGCGCTATCTTTTTTATGTGTTGTAATACTACGGCACCATGAAATGCGACGAGTGAATCTACTAAAACATTGCTGCCCTTTTCTTTTATGATAGAAATATGTTTCTTTATTTGTTGACAAAAAAATTGTATCACGTTGCAATGACGAGATGATTTTGTTTATTTCGAGTAATAATTATTTTTTTGTTAAAATAATTTCTTGAGCACCATCAATAGCATACATAAGTGCTCCTGACATAACGGGGTGTAGCTCAGAGGTAGAGCGCTTTTTTCGCATGTGAGAAGTCCCGGGTTCGAACCCCGGCACCTCCAAAGTGCTCTCAAATTTAGTGCTATTTTTTATGTGTTGTAATACTATGGCACCATGAAATGCGACGAGTGATTCTACTAAAACAATGCTGCCCTTTTCTTTTATGATAGAAATATGTTTCTTTCTTTGTTGACAAAAAAAATTTTATCACTTTGCAATGACGAGATTATTTTGTTTATTTCGAGTAATAATTTGTTTTGTTGTTAAAAAAATTTGTTGAGCACCATCAAACGCATAAATAAGTGCTCCTGACACAACAGGGGTGCAGCTCAGAGGTAGAGCGCTTGCTTCGCATGTGAGAAGTCCCTGGTTCGAACCGTGGTGCCTCCAGGCCTCTCTGAACTTTTGCGGCTCCTCTGCGGTGGTCTAGTGGCTAAGATACTCGGCTGCTTACCCGCAGGTCGCGGGTTCGTTTCCCGGCGGCGGCGGCTGCATTTCCGATGGAGGCGCAAATGTTGTAGGCCCATGTGCTCAGATTTGGGTGCACGTTAAAGAACCCCAGGTGGTCGAAATTTCCGGAGCATTCCACTACGGCGTCTCTCATAATTATATGGTGGTTTTCGGACGTGAAACCCCACAAATCAATCAATTTGAACTTTTACGCTATCTTTTTTGTGTTTTACTACTATGGCAACATGAAATGCGACGAGATAATCTACTAAAACTTCGGTGCCTTTTCTTTTATGATAGAAATGTGTTTCTATCTTTGTTGACAAAAAATTTATCGCGTTGCAATTACGAGATGATTTTGTTTATTTCGAGTAATAAATAATTTTTTATTTAAAATAATTTCTTGAGCACCATCAGTAGCATACATAAGTGCTCCTGACATAACGGGGGTTTAGCTCAGAGGTAAAGCGCTTGCTTCACATGTGAGAAGTCCTGGGCTCGAACCCTGGCACCCCCAAAGTGCTCTTGACTTTAGCGATATCTTTTTATGTGTTGTAATACTACGGCACCAAGAAATGCGACGAGTGATTCTACTAAAACATCGGTGCCCTTTCCTTTATGATAGAAATGTGTTTCTATCTTTGTTGACAAAAAATTTATCGCGTTGCAATGACAAGATAATTTTGTTTATTTCGAGTAATAATTATTTTTTGATGAAATAATTTTTTGAGCACCATCAATAGCATACATAAGAGCTCCTGAAATAACGGGGGTGTAGCTCAGAGCTAGAGCGCTTGCTTCGCATGTGAGAAGTCCCGGGTTCGCACCCGGCACCTCCAAAGTGCTCTCGACTTTAGCGCTGTCTTTTTTATGTGTTGTAATAGTACGGCACCATGAAATGCGACGAGAGATTCTACTAAAACCTTGCTGCCCTTTTCTTTTATGATAGAAATAGGTTTCTTTCTTTGTTGACAAAAAATTGTATCACGTCGCAATGACGAGATGATTTTGTTTATTTCAAGTAATAATTTATTTTGTTGTTAAAATAATCTGTTGAGCACCATCAAACGCATAAATAAGTGCTCCTGACATAACAGGGGTGCAGCTCAGATCATTCTTCTTCCGGCAGCGAAAGCGAACGGTCGCAGAATCATGTGCTCCGACGGCGCGGCGATAACGGCCCGCGCCGGCCGTGGAAACAGGATCGATGGCGAAGACGATAAGGACTACGAGATCGTGCTGCCTACGTTGCCCACCGGCCGTGTTGTACTCAACACGTTGTTTTTGCACGGCGACGTGCGTGAAAGGCCCTACAGGGTCGAAGATTTCCGGGACGCCCTCGCATCAGTTGGTGTGCTTCCTGACGTCGTGGCGTTAGGCGCATAACAAATTAACCACGTGTGGGCGGTGACCTTGAACACCAGTGAAGCCACCAAGAAACTGGCTGCGCTTAAGGAACTGAAAGTGAAAGGCCGCCGGTGTATCATCTTGGATCCAGAAGACCAGCAAGTGAAGCTTCGCCTCCACTGGATGCTTCACGGCGTCCTGGACGAAGATATTCGCACGGCTTTTGCGGCCTTTGGCAACGTCACCGAGGTGACTCGAGAGCGTTGGCGGGTCCAAGGTATGAAGGAAAAGGGCTCAACCACAAGAACCGTCCTGCTGAAGTTGAAGCCCGGATACAAAGTGAACGACCTTCCCCACCAAGTCCGAGTTGCAGGGGAGTTAGCCCTCGTTGTGGTGCCCGGACGAGCCATGCAGTGCCTACGATGTCATGGCACGGGACACGTCCGCCGAGACTGCAAGGTGCCCCGGTGCTCGAAGTGCCGCCGTTATGGGCATGCGGACGCGGACTGCGTACGCACCTACGCGTCGGCGACAGGACAGACGAAGGCGGACGACCGGGAGGAAATGATGGATGTCGCCGAGGCAGAGGAGGCGGCTCGGGGCACTGACGAGGCCACAAAGCAGGCTGGACCTCGAGACTCGTTGGCGCCTTTCTGCAGTGAAGCCCTGAAAAGGAGCACCCCGGCTGACCAAGAAGCGCAAGGCGACTCGGCAGGGTCTGTCAACCAGCCAGTGGCACAGGCTCTGCCTGCGGCTTTGAGAGTCGACACCGGCAAGGCTGACACACCACCCCTCCCAGAAGCGGCGGGCGACACATCCATGTCATCCGTTGTGACGGCGAAAGCCCCCGAAAACCCACCAGCACCTAAAGTCGGTGAGCGCAAGGATGCCAACGAGCTACCCCTGGAGAAGAGTGGCGTTCAAACACCGACCAACGTCGCCACAGCTCCCAAACGCCCCCACCCCCCAGCCAGCAACAACAGTGCTGAAACGGCTACGCCTGGGCTCGAGGAACCACCAGCAAAGACTTTGCAAGGACGGCGACCGTCTATTCGACCGCGTCCCAACTTTCCGGCTGATAAGCGCGGCGGCGACGTCGAGCCAGTCGGGCAGTCAACAGCTTCGCCGGACGGCACCGCCGGCAATGGTACGGTCTAGCCATAGGCTAGACGCGAAGGGTGAGCACAATGCTGCCGGTTTCTTTTCTTCTCTTCAAAATGGCGCCTGCTTTTCCGTTGAATGTCGCCACTCTTAACGTCAGAGGACTGGCAGGCAAACGAAAACAAAGACAGCTTTACCGTCTCGTAACGGATTGCGACATTGACGTGTTAGCGGTAGAATAAACAAAAGTTGATGGCCATGTAGAGACGGGCAGCATGGTGCAACTGTTTGCGTCAAGGTTTTTTGTTGTAGTTAGCCACGCGGTGGGCACATCGGCTGGCTGTGTACTTTTTGTTAAAAAGTTGCCGGGGCTTGAAGTGCACGCCCATTTTTCCTGTGAAGCGGGTCGATGTGCTGTTATTGACTTTGCTCTGAATAACACCGAGTGGCGGGTCGTGTGCGTCTACGCGCCCAACAGGGTTGAAGAAAGGGCACAGTTTATTCTCGGCCTGGAGCAACACCTCAGTGTGGGAAAGAAATTACTGATGCTGGGCGATTTTAATTGCGTCCTGAGCGCACACGACAAAACAAGCACTCGGGGTTACAGAGATAAGAGTACCGACATCTTGACTAGTATTATCGCAAAATGGAACGTCGAGGATGTAACGGAATGTATTACAGGCACAAGTGCGGTCACGTACACGCGTTTTGAAGGCTCAGGCCACGCACGACTTGACCAAATTTACGTTTCCGTCGACATCCTACCAGAATGCGCTAGTTATGGTGTCATCCCTGTGTCTTTTTCCGATCACTGCTTAGTCCTCTGCTCTATTGGTATTATGAAGCGAAATAAGCCATTCTCATGGGAACTGTGGAAACTTAACGATAATCTACTGCATGACGAAATTTATAATCCGGAAGTGAAAGAAAAAATTAGTAAAATCAATCCCAGCGAAAAGATTCACCTTTGGCAACAGTGGGAACTTTGCAAAGAAAAGCTTAAAATTAAAGCAATAAATAGGACCACGAGCATTCGGTACGAGGCAAAAAAGAAGGAGACTGAGTTGAGGGTGTTACTCGACAAGCTACTCATGCATGAGTGCCGAGCCCCGGGAAAGTGGAGCGAACATATCAGAAAAGTAAAAACAAAGTTAGAGCAGCTGGATGAAGAGCGTTATCGGGGCGCGCTGGTGAGGGCAAGGGCGGAGGACACTGCAGCCGGCGAAATGCCATCGAAACGCGCTCTAGACTTGGAAAAAGCCCGCGCGGAAAGAAACTGCGTGCGCGATATAGAGCGGGGCGGCACCGTATTAACTGATACCGAAGGCATCACAAGAGCTTTCACGGACCATTATCGCGAGTTGTTCGCATTGCACGACGCAAATTCAGTGAGCTTTCAGACTGAATTTCTGCCGTTGTTACCCCGTCTGGATGACGAAAGAAAAGAGAGCTTGGAGCGTGCAATAACTGTGACCGAAGTAGAAGCTGCCATAGACAAGTTAAACCCAGGAAAGTCACCCGGTCCGGACGGTTTCACGGCTGCCTTTTATAAAGAATTTAAGCACGAAATTAGCCCTATTTTGACATTCATATTTAACGAAGCCTACAAATTAAATTCCTTGCCGCCTTCATACAGGACGTCCCATACGGTTCTGATACCGAAAACAGAGGATTCACGTAAACTGAAAGCTATCTCAGCGTATCGTCCTATAGCCTTAACAAACGTAGACTATAAAATCTACATGAAGGTATTGGCTCGTAGATTGCAGGCAGTGATAAAGGACATCGTGGGGCCGCATCAAACGTGCGGCATCAAAGGGCGCTCCATCGCCTTAAATATTCACAAAGCTCGCAGCGTTCTAGATTTCTGTGATTATTCCGATGAAAAAGTCGCCTTGTTACAGATTGATCTAGAAAAAGCCTTTGATTGTGTGTATCACAAAATTTTGTTTTCTGTGTTAAACCATGTTAACGTCGGTTCTGTTATTTGTGAGGGAGTGGCACTGGCGTACAGGGACTGCACGACGAGGTTGATTGTGAATAAGAATCTGGGGGCCCCCATTAACGTGCAGCGCTCAGTTCGTCAGGGTTGCCCCCTCAGCCCTTTGTTATTTTGTATATACATAGAAACACTGTGCTTGAAAATAATCAAAGACAAATAAATTGACGGTTTTGAGTTGCAGGCAGCTGAAGTCAAGCTGCTGGCGTATGCAGATGATGTCGCTATTTTCTCAAGGGATCAAGACAGTATTAAACGAGCTGTTGGTACTGTGCGTGCTTTCAGTCAAGCTACAGGGAGCGGTGTTAACGGGTCAAAATGTTTGGGGCTCTGGCATGGATCGTGGCCAACGAAGCCAGACCACTTCGCTAACGTGCCATGGGCAACGATCCCAGGCAAGTACTTAGGCGTACCGCTCGGCGCATATCGCGACAGTGACCAGTTTTGGAAAGGCCAAATTAAGGACACACAGGAAAAAGAGGAGAAGTGGAAAGGAGGCGCATTGTCGATTTTTGCCAGAGCCACCGTTTGAAACCTATTTTTTATAAGCAAACTCTGGTACGTCATGCAGGTACTACACTGTTCAAGGACGAATGCGCCAAAGTTCCACAGAATATTTGCGGTCTTTGTGTGGGCCTCAGGATGGGAACGCTGCAGCCGTACTAACTTGTTCCGAAGAGTGAAAGATGGAGGAGTTGGGTTAGTTCACCTATTTCTACGGCAGCTAGTTAATCGGTTTTTGTTTTTTTGAGACATTACCGATTCCTTCCTGCGCACCCTATGTCAATTGCGACTAGGTAGACATCTTCCGGAATATGTTGTAACCACAGAAGAGTGTGTAGGAGGGATAGGAGGCTATTACAAAGAAATAGTGTCTAGTATGAGATTTTTAAGTGTACGGTTTTCAAGAGAATACTTTGCGATTGTTAAACGAAAAGAACTGTATTTCGCTTTATGCGAAATTGTCTTCCCTGTGCCATTGTACAGGTCATTGTACGGTAAAGGCCCAGGCACAAACGTTTTGAAGAAAGTGAAGAAAATGTATGTACAGCCTGGAGCAAAAACTTTTTTCTTTAAGTTGCATACTGGCACTTTGTCTGTGAAAAAATTTTTGGAAGGAAAAGGATGCTATTTGCCTGGGGCACGCATTGCCTAATTTGTAAGCTCCCAGAAACCATAGATCATGTGTTTTTACATTGCTGGGAAGGAGTTTATTTTTGGGATGTGCTGCAAAGGGCTCTAAAGAAAGAATTCTCGTTGAAGCCACACGGGATTCGGTTCTTGAGTGTACAGGATGAAGATGGGCTGCCATTCGACGCAATTATGCTCATGGGCCTCCACTCATTGTGGCGTTCAAGAAAGGCAGGCTATCATTTTGATAAAGATGCGCGGCCTGCTCGAGCCTACTTCAGAGAGAGCGTCCACTGGTTTGTTGAGATTCACAGAGCGATACCGGAACCACCCGACTGGCTCTCAAGAGTAGAGCCACTGGCCACGTTACCAGAATTTTAATCCGACGATACCAGCATAAAGCTGGTTGACAGCAATGTCATAGTATGTAGGTGGTTCATGGTGTGGTTTTACCATCAGTGTTGTTTGTGTTGTATGTAATGCACCAAAGACAGGTAATAAAGATAAAAAAGGGGTGCAGCTCAGAGGTAGAGCGCTTGCTTTGCATGTGAGAAGTCCCTGGTTCGAACCGTGGCGCCTCCAGAGCTCTCTGAACTTTTGCGGCCCCTCCGCGGTGGTCTAGTGGCTAAGGTACTCGGCTGCTGACCCGCAGGTCGCGGGTTCGTTTCCCGGCTGCGGCGGCTGCATTTCCGATGGAGGCGGAAATTTTGTGGGCCCGTGTGCTCAGATTTGGGTGCACGTTATAGAACCCCAGGTGGTCGAAATTTCTGGAGCCCTCCACTTCGGCGTCTCTCATAATCATATGGTGGTTTTGGGACGTGAAACCCCACAAATCAATCAATTTGAACTTTTGGGCTATCTTTTTTTGTGTTGTACTACTACGGCACCATGAAATGCGAAGAGATAATCTACTAAAACATCAGTGCCCTTTCCTTTATGATAGAAATGTGTTTCTATCTTTCTTGACAAAAAATTTATCGCGTTGCAATGAAGAGTTGATTTTGTTTATCTCGAGTAATAATAATTTTTTTTGTTAAAGTAATTTCTTGAGCACCATCAATAGCATACATAAGTGCTCCTGACATAACGGGGGTGTAGCTCGGAGGTAGAGCGCTTGCTTCGCATTTGAGAAGTCCCGGGTTCGAACCCCGGCACCTAAAAAGTGCTCCCGACTTTAGCGCTATCTCTTTTATGTGTTGTAATACTACGGCACCTTGAAATGCGACGAGTGATTCTATTAAAACATTGCTGCCCTTTTCTTTTATGATAGAATTATGTTTCTTTCTTTGTTGACAAGAAATTGTATCACGTTGCAATGACGAGATGATTTTATTTCGAGTAATAATTTATTTTGTTGTTAAAATAATATGTTGAGCACCATCAAACGCATAAATAAGTGCTCCTGACATACATGAGTGCAGCTTAGAGGTAGAGCGCTTGCTTCGCATGTGAGAAGTCTCTGGTTCGAACCGTGGCGCCTCCAGAGCTCTCTGAACTTTTGCGGCCCCTCCGCGGTTGTCTAGTGGCTAAGGTACTCGGCTGCTGACCCGCAGGTCGCGGGTTCGTTTCCCGGCTGCGGCGGCTGCATTTCCGATAGAGGCGGAAATGTTGTAGGCCCGTGTGCTCAGATTTGGTTGCACGTTAAAGAACCCCAGGTGGTCGAAATTTCCGGAACCCTCCACTACGGCGTCTCTCATAATCATAAGGTGGTTTTGGGAGGTGAAACACCACAAATCAATCAATTTGAACTTTCGCGCTATCTTTTTTGTGTTGTACTACTACGGCTCCATGAAATGCGACGAGATAATCTACTAAAACATTGGTGCCCTTTCATTTATGATAGAAATGTGTTTCTATCTTTGTTGACAAAAAATTTATCGCGTTGGAATGACGAGATGATTTTGCTTATTTCGAGTAATAATTATTTTTTTGTTAAAATAATTTCTTGACCACCATCAAATGCATAAATAAGTGCTCCTGACATAACGGGGGTGTAGCTCTGAGGTAGAGTGCTTGCTTCGCATTTGAGAAGTCCCGGGTTCCAACCCCCGCACCTCCAGAGCGCTCTCGACTTTCGTGCTACCTTTTTATGTGTTCTAATACTACAGTACAAAGAAATGCGACGAGCAAATCTACTAGAACATCGCTCCCCTTTTCTTTTATCATAGAAATGTGTTCTTTCCTTGTTGACAAAAATGATATCACGTTGCAATGACGAGAGGATTTTGTTTATTTCGAGTAATAGTTTATTTTGTTGTTAAAATATTCTGTTGAGCAACATAATGCATAAACAAAAGCTCCTGACATGAAGGGGGTATAGCTCAGAGGTCAATCTGTAGAATGACCTCTGAGCTATACCCCCTTCATGTCAGGAGCTTTTGTTTATGCATTATGTTTATGCATTATGCATTATCTCGAGAAAGCTTTTGATTGTGTTTCCCACAACCTTCTGCTTGCCATTGTTGACCATGTCAACGTTGGTTTTGTAATCAGAGATGGAGTATCTATGGCATACCGGAACTGCACAACCCGACTGGTAATCAATAAGACGCTAGGAGATACAATTAACATAAAGCGTTCTGTTCGCCAGGGCTGCCCGCTGAGCCCCCTACTTTTCAGTTTATATATAGAATCTTTGTGCTTAGCAATAGCTCAAAAAAGTTGCATTCGTGGCTATAGATTACAAGAATCCGAAGTTAAAATTTTGGCATATGCCGACGATGTGGCTGTTTGTTGTATCGATCAAGATAGTGTTACCACTACCATCAGTGTGGTTAAAAGGTTCGGCTAGGCAACTGGCAGTCTAGTAAACTGGGGAAAGTGTCTGGGTTTCTGGCATGGAGAGTGGTCATCAAAACCAGACTATTTTGCCAATGTTAAATGGGTGACCACACCTGTCAAGTACTTAGGGGTGCCACTGGAATTTTATAAAGATAATGAGAACTACTGGCAAGAACAAGCGAAAGAAATCCGGACGAAAGCTAATAGATGCAACGGTAATCATCTGTCAGTGTTTGCTAGGGCGACTGTCTGTAATCTTTTCTTTGCCTCAAAACTTTGGTATGTGATGCAAGTATTGCATTGTTCAAGGGCAAACATACAGAAGTTCCATCGTATCTTCGCAGTGTTCGTGCGGGCTTCGAACTGGGAGAGATGCAGTCGAACTAATCTGTTTCGAAAAGTGAAACACGGAGGGCTTGGTTTAACACATCTTTTCATACGCCAAGTCGTAAATAGGTTCTTTTTTTTCGCTACACAAGGGACCCTTTCTTACGTACAGTGTGCCAAATGAGACTGGCGCGGGCTTTACCTGGATATGTGGTTAGCACGCATGACATGACCGGTGCTGTGCGGGGGTATCTTAAAGAGGTTGTTCTAAGTGTACGGTTTTTATCTGTTAGATTTTCCAATGAATATTTGTTTTCAGTGACTCGAAAGAAGTTGTACAAAGATGTATGCGATGTTGTTTTACCTGAACCGCTGTACCGTGCCATGTACGCCGGAGGTGAAGGGAAAGATGTGCTTACAAGAGTGAAGAGAATGCAAGTGGCTCCTTGCGCGAAGTCTTTCTTTTTCAAGCTGCACACAGGTACAATATCAGTCAGGACATTTCAAGCAGACCGTGGTTTTTACTTACCTTGGGGGACAAATTGCCTTATCTGTAAAAAACCGGAAAATATTACCCATGTTTTCTTAAATTGTTGGGAAGGAGTATATTTTTGGGATGTACTTCAAAGGACGTTACAGAAAGAATTACCTTTAAATTCATATGGTATAAGATTTCTGCCAATAGTGGAAGAAGAGGGAATGCCTTTTGATTTGATTATGCTATGTGGACTTCACTGTTTATGGCGGGCACGTATGGCGGGTTTCTATCGCGATCAGGATGCACGGCCTGCACGAATTTATTTCCGTGAATGTATGGCCAAGTATGTTGAACTGCAGAAAACTCACGAGATTTTACCTGAGTGGTTGTCGAGGGTGGAGCCCTTGGCAGCACTTAGGGAATTTTAAGTTTCTGTCGGACTGTTACTGCTTGTTTTTGTTCTGCTTGTGGTTTGATGTATGCGCCTGTAAACAGGCAATAAAGCAAAAAAAGGGTGTAGCTCAGAGGTAGAGCGCTTGCTTCGCATGTGAGAAGTCCCGGGTTTGAACCCCGGCACCTAAAAAGTGCTCCTGACTTTAGCGCTTTCTTTTTTATGTGTTGTAATACTACGGCACTTTGAAATGCGACGAGTGATTCTATTAAAACACTGCTGCCCTTTTCTTTTATGATACAAATATGTTTCTTTCTTTGTTGACAAAAAAATTGTATCATGTTGCAATGACGAGATGATTTTGTTTATTTCGAGTAATAATTTATTTTGTTGTTAAAATAATATGTTGAGCACCATCAAACGCATAAATAAGTGCTCCTGACATACAGGGGTGCAGCTCAGAGGTAGAGCGCTTGCTTCGCATGTGAGAAGTCCCTGGTTCGAACCGTGGCACCTCCAGAGCTCTCTGAACTTTTGCGGCCCCTCCGCGGTTGTCTAGTGGCTAAGGTACTCGGCTGCTGACCCGCAGGTCGCGGGTTCGTTTCCCGGCTGCGGCGGCTGCATTTCCGATAGAGGCGGAAATGCTGTAGGCCCGTGTGCTCAGATTTGGTTGCACGTTAAAGAACCCCAGGTGGTCGAAATTTCCGGAGCCCTCCACTACGGTGTCTCTCATAATCATATGGTGGTTTTGGGACGTGAAACACCACAAATCAATCAATTTGAACTTTGCGCTATCTTTTTGTGTTGTACTACTACGGCTCCATGAAATGCGACGAGATAATCTACTAAAACATTGGTGCCCTTTCATTTATGATAGAAATGTGTTTCTATCTTTATTGACAAAAATTTATCGCGGTGCAAGGACGAGATGATTTTGTTTATTTCGAGTAATAATTATTTTTGTTAAATTAATTTTTGAGCACCATCAATAGCATACATAAGTGCTCCTGACGTAACGGGGGTGTAGCTCGGAGGTAGAGCGCTTGCTTCGCGTGTGAGAAGTCCCGGGTTCGAACCCCGGCACCTCCAAAGTGCTCTAGACTTTAGCGCTGTCTTTTATATGTGTTGTAATACTACGGCACCATGAAATGTGACGAGTGATTCTACCAAAACATTGCTGCACTTTTCTTTTATGATAGAAATATGTTTCTTTGTTGACAAAAAATTGTATCACGTTGCAATGACGAGATGATTTTGTTTATTTCGAGTAATAATTTATTTTTTTGTTAAAATAATCTGTTGAGCACCATCAAACGCATAAATAAGTGCTCCTGACATAACAGGGTTTCAACTCAGAGGTAGAGCGCTTGCTTCGCATGTGAGAAGTCCCTGGTTCGAACCGTGGCTCCTCCAGAGCTCTCTGAACTTTTGTGGCCCCTCCGCGGTGGTCTAGTGGCTAAGGTACTCGGCTGCTGACCCGCAGGTCGCGGGTTCGTTTCCCAGCTGCGGCGGCTGCATTTCCAATGGAGGCGGAATTGTTCTAGGCACGTGTGTTCAGATTGGGGTGCACGTTAAAGAACCCAAGGTGGTCGAAATTTCCGGAGCCCTCCACTACGGCGTCTCTCATAATCATATGGTGATTTTGGGATGTGAAATCCCACAAATCAATCAATTTGAACTTTTGTGCTATCTTTTTTGTGTTGTACTACTACAGGCACCATGAAATGCGACGAGATAATCTACTGGAACATCGGTGCCCTTTCCTTTATGATAAAAATGTGTTTCTATCTTTGTTGACAAAAAATTTATCGCGTTGCAATGACGAGATGATTTTGTTTATCTCGAGTAATAATAATTTTTTTGTTAGAGTAATTTCTTGAGCACCATCAATAGCATACATAAGTGCTCCTGACATAACGGGAGTGTAGCTCAGATGTAGAGCGCTTGCTTCGCATGTGAGAAGTCCCGCGTTCAAACCCCGGCACCTCCAAAGTGCTCTCGACTTTAGCGCTATCTTTTATGTGTTGTAATACTATGGCACCATGAAATGCGACGAGTGATTCTACTAAAACATTGCTGCCCTTTTCTTTTATGATAGAAATATGTTTCTTTCTTTGTTGACAAAAAAATTGTATCACGTTGCAATGACGAGATTATTTTGTTTATTTCGAGTAATAAATTATTTTGTTGTTAAAATAATCGGTTGAGCACCATCAAACGCATAAATAAGTGCTCCTGACATAACAGGGGTGCAGCTCAGAGGTAGAGCGCTTGCTTCGCATGTGAGAATTCCCTGGTTCGAACCGTGGCGCCTCCAGAGCTCTCTGAACTTTTGCGGCTCCTCCGCGGTGGTCTAGTGGCTAAGGTACTCGGCTGCTGACCCGCAGGTCGCGGGTTCGTTTCCCGGCGGCGGCGGCTGCATTTCCGATAGAGGCGGATATGTTGTAGGCCCGTGTGCTCAGATTTTGTGGCAGGTTAAAGAACCCCAGGGGGTAGAAATTTCCGGAGCCCTCCACTACGGCGTCTCTCATAATCATATGGTGGTTTTGGGACGTGAAACACCACAAATCAATCAATTTGAACTTTTGCGCTATCTTTTTTGTGTTGTACTACTACGGCTCCATAAAATGCGACGAGATAATCAACTAAAACATTGGTGCCCTTTCCTTTATGATATAAATGTGTTTCTATCTTTGTTTACAAAAAATTTATCGCGTTGCAATGACGAGATGATTTTGTTTATTTCGAGTAATAATTATTTTTTGTTAAAATAATTTCTTGAGCACCATCAATACCATACATAAGTGCTCCTGACACAACGGGGGTGTAGCTCAGAGGTAGAACGCTAGCTTCGCTTGTGAGAAGTCCCGGGTTCGAACCCCGGCACCTCCAAAGTGCTCTTGACTTTAGCGCTATCTTTTTTATGGGTTGTAATACTACGGCACCATCAAATGCGACGAGTGTTCTACTAAAACATTGCTGCTCTTTTCTTTTATGATAGAAATATGTTTCTATCTTTGTTGACAAAAAATTTATCGCGTTGCAAAGACGAGATGATTTTGTTTGTTTAGAGTAATAATTATTTTTGTTAAAATACTTTCTTGAGCACCATGAATAGCATACATAAGTGCTCCTGACGTAACGGGGGTTTAGCTCAGAGGTAGAGAGCTTGCTTCGCATTTGAGAAGTCCCGGGTTCGAACCCCGGCACCTCCAAAGTGCTCTTGATTTTAGCGCTATCTTTTTTATGTGTTGTAATACTACGGCACCATGAAATGTGACGAGTAATTCTACTAAAACATTGCTGCCCTTTTCTTTTATGATAGGAATATTTTTCTTTCTTTGTTGACAAAAAATTGTATCACGTTGCATTGACGAGATGATTTTGTTTATTTCGAGTAATAATTCATTTTGTTGTTAAAATAATCTGTTGAGCACCATCAAACGCATAAATAAGTGCTCCTGACATAACAGCGGTGCAGCTCAGAGGTAGAGCGCTTGCTTCGCACGTGAGAAGTCCCTGGTTCGAACCGTGGCTCCTCCAGAGCTCTCTGAGCTTTTGTGGCCCCTCCGCGGTGGTCTAGTGGCTAAGGTACTCGGCTGCTGACCCGCAGGTCGCGGGTTCGTTTCCTGGCTGCGCCGGCTGCATTTCCAATGGAGGCGGAAATGTTCTAGGCCCGTGTGCTCAGATTTGGGTGCACGTTAAAGAACCCCAGGTGGTCGAAATTTCCGGAGCCCTCCACTACGGCGTCTCTCATGTTCATATGTTGGTTTTGGGACGTGAAACCCCACAAATCAATCATTTTGAACTTTTGCGCTATCTTTTTTTGTGTTGTACTACTACGGCACCATGAAATGTGACGAGATAATCTACTAAAACATCGGTGTCCTTTCCTTTATGATAGAATTGTGTTTCTATCTTTGTTGAAAAAAAAATTTATCGCGTTGCAATGACGAGATGAATTTGTTTATTTCGAGTAATAAATAATTTGTTTGTTAAAATAATTTCGTGAGCACCATCAATAGCATACATAATTGCTACTGACATAACGGGGGTGTAGCTCAGAGGTAGAGCGCTTGCTTCGCATGTGAGAAGTCCCGGGTTCGAACCCTGGCACCTCCAAAGTGCTCTCGACTTTAGCGCTATCTTTTGTATGTGTTGTAATACTACGGCACCATGAAATGCGACGAGTGATTCTACTAAAACATTGCTGCTTTTTCTTTATGATAGAATAATGTTTCTTTCTTTGTTGACAAAAAAATTGTATCACGTTGCAATGGTGACATGATTTTGTTTATTTCAAGTAATAATTTATTTTGTTGGTAAAATAATCTGTTGAGCACCATCAAACGCATAAATAAGTGCTCCTGACATAACAGGGGTTTAGCTCAGAGGTAGAGCACTTGCTTCGCATGTGAGAAGTGCCTGGTTCGAACCGTGGCGCCTCCAGAGCTCTCTGAACTTCGCAGCCCCTCCGCGGTGGTCTAGTGGCTAAGGTACTCGGCTGCTGACCCGCAGTTCGCGGGTTCGTTTCCCGGCTGCGGCGGCTGCATTTCCGATGGAGGCGGAAATGTTGTAGGCCCGTGTGCTCAGATTTGGGTGCACGTTAAAGAACCCCAGGTGGTCGAAATTTCCGGAGCCCTCCACTACGGTGTCTCTCATAATCTTGAGGTAGTTTTGGGACGTGAAACCCCACAAATCAATCAGTTTGAACTTTTGCGCTATCTTTTTTGTGTTGTACTACTACGGCACCATGAAATGCGACGAGATAATCTACTAAAACATCGGTGCCCTTTCCTTTATGATAGAATTGTGTTTCTATCTTTGTTGAAAAAAAATTATTGCGTTGAAATGACGAGATGATTTTGTTTATTTCGAGTAATAATTAATTTTTTGTTAAAATAATTTCTTGAGCACCATCAATAGCATACATAAGTGCTCATGACATAACGGGGGTGTAGCTCAGAGTGGAATGGCTGGAATTGGTCTATGTTTTCTAAAGCCACAATTTGCAACATATTCTTAGTGAGTAAATTTTGGTATATCTTACAAGTCTTACATTGTTCAAGGGTAAACATCCAAAAATTTCACCGTGTGTTCGCTGTCTTTGTGTGGGAATCGTCTTGGGAAAGATCGAGTCGGACCAATTTATTTATTCGAGTGCGAAATGGAGGACTGGGCTTGTCGCATTTGTTTTTAAGACAGGTAGTCAATCGTTTTTGTTTCTTTAGAGACGTTGACAACCCATTCCTTCGCACTGTTTGTCAACTTCGCCTGGGGCAACACTTGCCTAACATGGTTGTATCAACCTGCAGCGTACCTGGTGGTGTTTATGGCTTTCTCCGCGAAGTTGTACTTTCTTGTAGGTTTTTGTCAGTGCGGTTTTCACTTGAATACTTGAGTCAAGTCCGACGTAGAAAGTTGTACAAGGACCTATGTGATGTGTTTTTACCAGTGCCTTTGTATCGGTTCCTTTACAATGTATGCCATGGCCACACTGTACTAAAGCGCGTCAAGGCGATGAAAATATCGCCAGGTGCTAAGAATTTCTTTTTTAAATTACATACTGGTACGCTGACCGTCAAAACCTGGATGGCTGCAAAAGGGTTTTACGTTCCTTGGGGCACGTATTGCATAATATGCAGAAAAGAGGAGACAATTGAGCATGTATTCATTGACTGCTGGGATGCCGTCTTCCTTTGGGACGTGCTCCAGCGCACGATAAAAACAGATTTCCCCATTGATGCACATGGCATCCGCTATTTGCAAATACAAAGTGACGACGGTACTCCATATGACATGATAATGCTTATGGCTCTTCATAGCATTTGGAAATCCAGGATGGCAGCCATGCACTTTGATGTAAATGCACGAGCACCCACGCAGTACTTCAAAGAGTATATAAGAAATTTTGTGGATGAACAAAAGTTGCAGGAATTCACCCCAGAATGGTTGCCGCGCGTCGAATTACTAACGACGATAAAAACATTTTAACAGATGCGTGGCCACATCATTTGAGCCACGGTTTTTACAATGTTTTGAATTGTGTTGTGTAAATATCTGTTAATATGTGTATGGTTTACGTGAGCCGAAAACAGGAAATAAAGAAAAAAAAGGGATGTAGCTCAGAGGTAGAGCGCTTGCTTCGCATATGAGAAGTCCCGGGTTCGAACCCCGGCACCTCCAAAGTGCTCTCGACTTTAGCGCTATCTTTTTATGTGTTTTAATACTACGGCACCATGAAATGCGACGCGTGATTCTACTTAAACATTGCTGTCTTTTTCTTTTATGATAGAAATGTGTTTTTTTCTTTGTTGACAAAAAATTGTATCGCATTACAATGACGAGATGATTTTGTTTATCTCGACTAATCATTTATTTTGTTGTTAAATTAATCTGATGAGCACCATCAAACGCAAAAATAAGTGCTCCTGACATAACAGGGGTGCAGCTCAGAGGTAGAGCGCTTGCTTCGCATGTGAGAAGTCCCTGTTTCGAACCGTGGCGCCTCCAGAGCTCTCTAAACTTTTGCGGCCCTCCGCGGTGGTCTAGTGGCTAAGGTACTCGGCTGCTGTCCCGCAGGTCGTGGGTTCATTTCCCGGCTGCGGCGGCTGCATTTCCAATGGAGGCGGAAATGTTGTAGGCCCGTGTGCTCAGATTTGTCTTAACTTGCTTTTGATTGTTTCCTTGTTATTTTTCAATAGTGAGTATTACCATTATGTTGTGTATTGATCGTGTTTTTATTGTTAATCAAGATTATTCATTATTACTCACAAGACCGTATATCATTGCTGTATTTTCTGTAATTACCCCATCCATGTAGCCATAGGAAGTCCCCCTGTCAGTTTCTATGAAACTTTGGGACCTCCTGCTGTAATAACGCAAACCATGTAACTCAACTGAACTATTTAATAAACTTGACTTGACGTTCAAGAACCACAGGTGGTCGAAATTTCTGGAGCCCTCCACTACGGCGTCTCTCATATTCATATGGTGGTTTTGGGACGTGAAACCCCACAAATCAATCAATGTGAACTTTCGCGCTATCTTTTTTGTGTTGTACTACTACGGCACCATGAAATGCGACGAGATAATCTACTAAAACATTGGTGCCCTTTCCTTTATGATAGAAATGTGTTTCTATCTTGTTGACAAAAAATTTATCGCGTTGCAATGACGAGATGATTTTGTTTATTTCGAGTAATAATTTATTTTGTTGTTAAAATAATATGTTGAGCACCATCAAACGCATAAATAAGTGCTCCTGACATACAGGGGTGCAGCTCAGAGGTAGATCGCTTGCTTCGCATGTGAGAAGTCCCTGGTTCGAACCGTGGCGCCTCCAGAGCTCTCTGAACTTTTGCGGTCCCTCCGCGGTTGTCTAGTGGCTAAGGTACTCGGCTGCTTACCCGCAGGTCGCGGGTTCGTTTCCCGGCTGCGGCGGCTGCATTTCCGATAGAGGCGGAAATGCTGTAGGCCCGTGTGCTCAGATTTGGTTGCACGTTAAAGAACCCCAGGTGGTCGAAATTTCCGGAGCCCTCCACTACGGTGTCTCTCATAATCATATGGTGGTTTTGGGACGTGAAACACCACAAATCAATCAATTTGAACTTTTGCGCTATCTTTTTTGTGTTGTACTACTACGGCTCCATGAAATGCGACGAGATAATCTACTAAAACATTGGTGCCCTTTCATTTATGATAGAAATGTGTTTCTATCTTTATTGACAAAAATTTATCGCGTTGCAAGGACGAGATGATTTTGTTTATTTCGAGTAATAATTATTTTTTGTTAAAATAATTTTTTGAGCACCATTAATAGCATACATAAGTGCTCCTGACATAACGGGGGTGTAGCTCAGAGGTAGAGCGCTTGCTTCGCGTGTGAGAAGTCCCGGGTTCGAACCCCGGCACCTCCAAAGTGCTCTAGACTTTAGCGCTGTCTTTTATAAGTGTTGTAATACTACGGCACCATGAAATGTGACGAGAGATTCTACCAAAACATTGCTGCACTTTTCTTTTATGATAGAAATATGTTTCTTTGTTGACAAAAAATTGTATCACGTTGCAATGACGAGATGATTTTGTTTATTTCGAGTAATAATTTATTTTTTTGTTAAAATAATCTGTTGAGCACCATCAAACGCATAAATAAGTGCTCCTGACATAACAGGGTTTCAACTCAGAGGTAGAGCGCTTGCTTCGCATGTGAGAAGTCCCTGGTTCGAACCGTGGCTCCTCCAGAGCTCTCTGAACTTTTGTGGCCCCTCCGCGGTGGTCTAGTGGCTAAGGTACTCGGCTGCTGACCCGCAGGTCGCGGGTTCGTTTCCCAACTGCGGCGGCTGCATTTCCAATGGAGGCGGAATTGTTCTAGGCACGTGTGTTCAGATTGGGGTGCACGTTAAAGAACCCCAGGTGGTCGAAATTTCCGGAGCCCTCCACTACGGCGTCTCTCATAATCATATGGTGATTTTGGGTTGTGAAATCCCACAAATCAATCAATTTGAACTTTTGTGCTATCTTTTTTGTGTTGTACTACTACGGCACCATGAAATGCGACGAGATAATCTACTGGAACATTGGTGCCATTTCCTTTATGATAGAAATGTGTTTCTATCTTTGTTGACAAAAAATTTATCGCGTTGCAATGACGAGATGATTTTGTTTATCTCGAGTAATAATAATTTTTTTGTTAAAGTAATTTCTTGAGCACCATCAATAGCATACATAAGTGCTCCTGACATAACGGGAGTGTAGCTCAGATGTAGAGCGCTTGCTTCGCATGTGAGAAGTCCCGTGTTCAAACCCCGGCACCTCCAAAGTGCTCTCTACTTTAGCGCTATCTTTTATGTGTTGTAATACTATGGCACCATGAAATGCGACGAGTGATTCTACTAAAACATTGCTGCCCTTTTCTTTTATGATAGAAATATGTTTCTTTTTTTGTTGACAAAAAAATTGTATCACGTTGCAATGACGAGATTATTTTGTTTATTTCGAGTAATAAATTATTTTGTTGTTAAAATAATCGGTTGAGCACCATCAAACGCATAAATAAGTGCTCCTGACATAACAGGGGTGCAGCTCAGAGGTAGAGCGCTTGCTTCGCATGTGAGAAGTCCCTGGTTCGAACCGTGGCGCCTCCAGAGCTCTCTGAACTTTTGCGGCTCCTCCGCGGTGGTCTAGTTGCTAAGGTACTCGGCTGCTGACCCGCAGGTTGCGGGTTCGTTTCCCGGCGGCGGCGGCTGCATTTCCGATAGAGGCGGATATGTTGTAGGCCCGTGTGCTCAGATTTGGTGGCACGTTAAAGAACCCCAGGGGGTAGAAATTTCCGGAGCCCTCCACTACGGCGTCTCTCATAATCATATGGTAGTTTTGGGACGTGAAACACCACAAATCAATCAATTTGAACTTTTGCGCTATCTTTTTTGTGTTGTACTACTACGGCTCCATAAAATGCGACGAGATAATCAACTAAAACATTGGAGCCCTTTCCTTTATGATAGAAATGTGTTTCTCTCTTTGTTTACAAAAAATTTATCGCGTTGCAATGACGAGATGATTTTGTTTATTTCGAGTAATAATTATTTTTTGTTAAAATAATTTCTTGAGCACCATCAATAGCATACATAAGTGCTCCTGACACAACGGGGGTGTACCTCAGAGGTAGAACGCTAGCTTCGCTTGTGAGAAGTCCCGGGTTCGAACCCCGGCACCTCCAAAGTGCTCTTGACTTTAGCGCTATCTTTTTTATGTGTTGTAATACTACGGCACCATGAAATGCGACGAGTGATTCTACTAAAACATTGCTGCTTTTTTTATGATAGAATAATGTTTCTTTGTTTGTTGACAAAAAAATTGTATCACGTTGCAATGGTGACATGATTTTCTTTATTTCAAGTAATAATTTATTTTGTTGTTAAAATAATCTGTTGAGCACCATCAAACGCATAAATAAGTGCTCCTGACATAACAGGGGTTTAGCTCAGAGGTAGAGCACTTGCTTCGCATGTGAGAAGTGCCTGGTTCGACCCGTGGCGCCTCCAGAGCTCTCTGAACTTCGCAGCCCCTCCGCGGTGGTCTATTGGCTAAGGTACTCGGCTGCTGACCCGCAGTTCGCGGGTTCGTTTCCCGGCTGCGGCGGCTGCATTTCCGATGGAGGCGGAAATGTTGTAGGCCCGTGTGCTCAGATTTGGGTGCACGTTAAAGAACCCCAGGTGGTCGAAATTTCCGGAGCCCTCCACTACGGTGTCTCTCATAATCTTGAGGTGGTTTTGGGACGTGAAACCCCACAAATCAATCAGTTTGAACTTTTGCGCTATCTTTTTTGTGTTGTACTACTACGGCACCATGAAATGCGACGAGATAATCTACTAAAACATCGGTGCCCTTTCCTTTATGATAGAATTGTGTTTCTATCTTTGTTGAAAAAAAATTATTGCGTTGAAATGACGAGATGATTTTGTTTATTTCGAGTAATAAATAATTTTTTGTTAAAATAATTTCTTGAGCACCATCAATAGCATACATAAGTGCTCATGTCATAACGGGGGTGTAGCTCAGAGTGGAATGGCTGGAATTGGTCTATGTTTTCTAAAGCCACAATTTGCAACATATTCTTAGTGAGTAAAATTTGGTATATCTTACAAGTCTTACATTGTTCAAGGGTAAACATTCAAAAATTTCACCGTGTGTTCGCTGTCTTTGTGTGGGAATCGTCTTGGGAAAGATCGAGTCGGACCAATTTATTTCTTCGAGTGCGAAATGGAGGACTGGGCTTGTCGCATTTGTTTTTAAGACAGGTAGTCAATCGTTTTTGTTTCTTTAGAGACGTTGACAACCCATTCCTTCGCACTGTTTGTCAACTTCGCCTGGGGCAACACTTGCCTAACATGGTTGTATCAACCTGCAGCGTACCTGGTGGTGTTTATGGCTTTCTCCGCGAAGTTGTACTTTCTTGTAGGTTTTTGTCAGTGCGGTTTTCACTTGAATACTTGAGTCAAGTCCAACGTAGAAAGTTGTACAGGGACCTATGTGATGTGTTTTTACCAGTGCCTTTGTATCGGTTCCTTTACAATGTATGCCATGGCCACACTGTACTAAAGCGCGTCAAGGCGATGAAAATATCGCCAGGTGCTAAGAATTTCTTTTTTAAATTACATACTGGTACGCTGACCGTCAAAACCTGGATGGCTGCAAAAGGGTTTTACGTTCCTTGGGGCACGTATTGCATAATATGCAGAAAAGAGGAGACAATTGAGCATGTATTCATTGACTGCTGGGATGCCGTCTTTCTTTGGGACGTGCTCCAGCGCACGATAAAAACAGATTTCCCCATTGATGCACATGGTATCCGCTATTTGCAAATACAAAGTGACGACGGTACTCCATATGACATGATAATGCTTATGGCTCTTCATAGCATTTGGAAATCCAGGATGGCAGCCATGCACTTTGATGTAAATGCACGAGCACCCACGCAGTACTTCAAAGAGTATATAAGAAATTTTGTGGATGAACAAAAGTTGCAGGAATTCACCCCAGAATGGTTGCCGCGCGTCGAATTACTAACGACGATAAAAACATTTTAACAGATGCGTGGCCACATCATTTGAGCCACGGTTTTTACAATGTTTTGAATTGTGTTGTGTAAATATCTGTTAATATGTGTATGGTTTACGTGAGCCGAAAACAGGAAATAAAGAAAAAAAGGGATGTAGCTCAGAGGTAGAGCGCTTGCTTCGCATATGAGAAGTCCCGGGTTCGAACCCCGGCACCTCCAAAGTGCTCTCGACTTTAGCGCTATCTTTTTATGTGTTTTAATACTACGGCACCATGAAATGCGACGAGTGATTCTACTTAAACATTGCTGTCTTTTTCTTTTATGATAGAAATGTGCTTTTTTCTTTGTTGACAAAAAATTGTATCGCATTGCAATGACGAGATGATTTTGTTTATCTCAACTAATCATTTATTTTGTTGTTAAATTAATCTGATGAGCACCATCAAAAGCAAAAATAAGTGCTCCTGACATAACAGGGGTGCAGCTCAGAGGTAGAGCGCTTGCTTCGCATGTGAGAAGTCCCTGTTTCGAACCGTGGCGCCTCCAGAGCTCTCTAAACTTTTGCGGCCCTCCGCGGTGGTCTAGTGGCTAAGGTACTCGGCTGCTGTCCCGCAGGTCGTGGGTTCATTTCCCGGCTGCGGCGGCTGCATTTCCAATGGAGGCGGAAATGTTGTAGGCCCGTGTGCTCAGATTTGTCTTAACTTGCTTTTGATTGTTTCCTTGTTATTTTTCAATAGTGAGTATTACCATTATGTTGTGTATTGATCGTGTTTTTATTGTTAATCAAGATTATTCATTATTACTCACAAGACCGTATATCATTGCTGTATTTTTTGTAATTACCCCATCCATGTAGCCATAGGAAGTCCCCCTGTCAGTTTCTATGAAACTTTGGGACCTCCTGCTGTAATAACGCAAGCCATGTAACTCAACTGAACTATTTAATAAACTTGACTTGACGTTCAAGAACCCCAGGTGGTCGAAATTTCTGGAGCCCTCCACTACAGCGTCTCTCATATTCATATGGTGGTTTTGGGATGTGAAACCCCACAAATTAATCAATGTGAACTTTCGCGCTATCTTTTTTGTGTTGTACTACTACGGCACCATGAAATGCGACGAGATAATCTACTAAAACATTGGTGCCCTTTCCTTTATGATAGAAATGTGTTTCTATCTTTGTTGACAAAAAATTTATCGCGTTGCAATGACGAGATGATTTTGTTTATTTCGAGTAATAATTTATTTTGTTGTTAAAATAATCTGTTGAGCACCATCAAACGCATAAATAAGTGCTCCTGACATAACAGGGGTGCAGCTCAGAGGTAGAGCACTTGCTTCGCATGTAAGAAGTCCCTGGTTCGAACCGTGGCGCCTCCAGAGCTCTCTGAACTTTTGCGGCACCTCCGCGGTGGTCTAGTGTCTAAGGTACTCGGTTGCTGACCCGCAGGTCGCGGGTTCGTTTTCCGGCTGCGGCGGCTGCATTTCCGATGGAGGCGGAAATGTTGTAGGCCCGTGTGCTCAGATTTGGGTGCACGTTAAAGAACCCCAGGTGGTCGAAATTTCTGGAGCCCTCCACTACGGCATCTCTCTTAATCATATGGTGGTTTTGGGACGTGAAACCTTACAAATCAATCAATTTGAACATTTGCGCTATCTTTTTTGTATTGTACTACTACGGCACCATGAAATGCGACGAGATAATCTACTAAAACATCGGTGCCCTTTCCTTTAGGATAGAAATGTGTTTCTATCTTTGTTGACAAAAAATTTATCGCGTTGCAATGACGAGATGATTTTGTTTATATCGAGTAATAATTATTTTTTGTTAAAATAATTTCTTGAGCACCATCAATAGCATACACAAGTGCTCCTGACATAACGGGGGTGTAGCTCAGAGGTGGAGCGCTTGCTTCGCATGTGAGATGTCCCGGGTTCGAACCCCGGCACCTCCAAAGTGCTCTCGACTTTAGCGCTATCTTTTTTAAGTGTTTTAATACTATGGCACCATGAAATGCGACGAGTGATTCTACTAAAACATTGCTGCCCTTTTCCTTTATGATAGAAATATGTTTCTTTCTTTGTTGACAAAAAATGTACCACGTTGTAATGACGAGATGATTTTGTTTGTTTCGAGTAATAACTTATTTTGTTGTTAAAATAATCTGTTGAGCACCATCAAACGCATAAATAAGTGCTCCTGACATAACAGGGGTGCCGCCCAGAGGTAGAGCGCTTGCTTCGCATGTGAGAAGTCCCTGGTTCGAACAGTGGCGCCTCCAGAGCTCTCTGAACTTTTGCGGCCCCTCCGCGGTGTTCTCGTGGCTAAGGTACTCGGCTGCTGACCCGCAGGTTGCGGGTCAATTAATTTATTTATTTATTTATTTGCAATACCCTCAGGGCAAAACGTCATTACAGAGGGGAGTGGTTGAGAAAGAAAAGACAAAAAAAATTTTACAAAATGCAGCGGCGAATCCTACATCGAGCAGAAGATCTTAACTATACAGGTTAGCTAACAGGCTTTATGGCAAACAAAACAAAAAACGCGGGAATGATGAGAATTACATCAAGACCGGAAAAACGACAAGAAAATAAATACTGTACAGGAAGAACACAGCATCGGGTAATACAATACTTTGTTGGCAGTAATTACACATAACTAGCTAAGACACTTTTGAAATGAAGGTGATTTACAATGGTTGCCGCTGATGCGGGAAGCCGGTTGCAGTCCTCAGAGGTGCGAGGTATGAAAGACTGAGAAAAGGCGCGAGTCCTGCAAGAAGGCAACCCGACCTGATGGGAATGATCCAGCCGGGGTGAGATATAACTAGGAGGCAAGATAAGACCGTTCCACAGCGATGTGGGATGAAACAGCTTGTGAAACAAGTGGAGACGAAACATTTTACGACGGGATGAAAGTGAAGGTAAGTTGAGGCTAAATTTCATGGCTGTTATGCTAGCTGTGCTGTTGTAATTAGAAAGTATAAAACTAATTGAGTTATTCTGTACCCTTTCAAGAGAGTGTATTAGGTAGGCATGACTAGGATCCCATACTTCAGTGGAATATTCGAGTTTAGGTTGTATTAGTGTAGTGTAAAGAAGAAGTTTCAAGAAAGAAGGTACCGTTGAAAAAATGCGGCGGAGGTAACCTAACATTCGGTTCGCATTTTTAATGACGTAATTACAGTGAACAGTCCAGGTCAGATCAGTTGTTATATGCACCCCAAGGTATTTATAGTTTGTCACGGATAGAAGAGGGGTGTTATCAAGGTAATACTTTGGAAGTTGATGGTTCGCTCTCGAAACACGTAAAAATTGGCATTTCTTATTGTTTAATTCCATGAGCCATGTTTTACACCAAAGAGAAATGGAGTTAAGATCATGTTGAAGAGAGGTAATATCGTCATCACGAGTTATCTCTCGGAAGATTACGCAGTCATCCGCAAATAAATGAATATTGGAGGTAATACAGGACGGTAAATCATTAATTTATATAAGGAAGAGCAGTGGGCCTAGTACGGAGCCTTGTGGTACTCCGGAATGAACGGCACTTGGTTCAAAGCTTACATTATTAATTGAAACAAATTGAGAACGATTTTTTTAGAAAACAATCGAGCCATGTGAGAAGCCTGGGATCTATATTAGGTTAATTTAATTTTTGCAACAGCAAGTTGTGACAGACTTTATCAAAAGCTTTGGAGAAATCTATGAATATGCAGTCGGCAGAGCTAGTTTGGTCGAGAACAACGTTTGATTTGTGTGTAAAGGCTACAAGCTGGGTTTCGCACGAGAATGTTTTCCTAAAGCCATGTTGGTGACGCGTAAAAAACGAGTTTGAATCAAGGAAGGTTTCAAGGTTAGAGTACAAATTGTGCTCCAGTATTTTGCATGGAATGCTAGTAAGTGAGATGGGTCTATAGTTTAATGGGGAATGCTTGTCACCGGACTTGTGAAATGGCACAATTTTGCCAATCTTCCATTCGATTGGTAATACGCCTTCGTGAAGAGACTGTTGAAAATTTTAGTAAGAATAATGGATGAGTAGGCACAGGTACCTTTAAGTAACTTGGTGGTAATCAGGTCGCAGCCCGGGGCGGATGAAAGTTTGAGGGACTTAATTATGTTTTCTACACCAACAGAATCTATCATAATTGGGAACATGACTGGGTAGATATAGCATGTCTTAGGTAGCAGAGGAACATTAATAGTGCGACAGAAAGTGCCAGTGAAAGAGATGTTGAGAGATGAAGCACACTGCTCAGGGGCTACAGCGTCTCCAGAGCCATTGATAAGGGTTATCGTTTGTTCACTGCTTGGGTTTATGACGCGCCAAACTTTTTAGGATCGTTGGATAGCATGGATGGAAGAGTGGTATTGATAAATGTGTCTTTAGCAGATTGGATGACTCTAATGTACTCAGAAGACGCTAATTTGTAGGCATTCCATCGGGCAGCGTTGTTAGAACGCTTTGCTAGTCTGTATAGACGCTTCTTTTTGTTGAATAGCCGTTTAATGTGGTTAATAAACCAGGGGGCGTGTAGGTTTGTAGTGATAGAGCGGACGGGGATGTATTTGTTAGTCAGTTCATGTACCTTACATATAAACAGATTCCAATTAGTTTGGACAGTGCGTTCATTGAAACCCTCCAGAAAAGTGTCAAGAAAATTGCACAGGTCATTGTTAATGCCTTCCCGGCTGCGGCGGCTGCATTTCCGATGGAGGCGGACATGTTGTAGGCCCGTGTGCTCAGATTTGGGTGCACGGTAAAGAACCCCGGGTGGTCGAAATTTCCGGTGCCCTCAACTACGGCGTCTCTCGTAATCATATGATGGTTTTGGGACGTGAAACCCCACAAATCAATCAATTTGAACTTTTGCGCTATTTTTTGTGTTGTACTACTACGGCACCTTGAAACGCGACGAGATAATCTACTAAAACATCGGTGCCCTTTCCTTTATGATAGAAATGTGTTTCTATCTTTGTTGACAAAAAATTTATCGCGCTGCAATGACGAGATGACTTTGTTTATTTCGAGTAATAATTATATTTTTGTTAAAATAGTTTCTTAAGCACCATCAATAGCAAACATAAATGCTCTTGACATAACGGGGGTGTAGCTCAGAGGTAGAGCGCTTGCTTCGCATGTGAGAAGTCCCGGGTTCGAACCCCGGCACCTCCAAAGTGCTCTCGACTTTAGCGCTATCTTTTTTATGTGTTGTAATACTACGGCACCATGAAATGCGACGAGTGATTCTACTAAAACATTGCTGCCCTTTTCTTTTATGATAGAAATATGTTTCTTTCTTTGTTGACAAAAAAAATTGTATCACGTTGCAATGACGAGATGGTTTTGTTTATTTCGAGTAATAATTTATTTTGTTGTTAAAATAATCTGTTGAGCACCATAAAACGCATAAGTAAGTGCTCCTGACATAACAGGGGTGCAGCTCAGAGGTAGAGCGCTTGCTTCGCATGTGAAAAGTCTTGGGTTCGAACCGTAGCGCCTCCAGAGCTCTCTGAACTTTTGCGGCCCCTCCGCGGTGGTCTAGTGGCTAAAGTACTCGGCTGCTGACCCGCAGGTCGCGGGTTCATTTCTCGCCTGCGGCGGCTGCATTTCCGATGTAGGCGAAAATGTTGTAGGCCCGTGTGCTCACATTTGGGTGCACGTTAAATAACCCCAGGTGGTCGAAATTTCCGCAGCCCTCCATTACGGCGTCTCTCATAATCACATGATGGTTTTAAGACGGGAAACCCCGCAAATCAATCAATTTGAACTTTTGAGCTATCTTTTTTGTGTTTTACTACTACGGCATCATGAAATGCGACGAGATAATGTACTAAAACATTGATGCCCTTTCCTTTATGATAGAAATGTGTTTCTATTTTTGTTGACAAAAAATTTATCGCGCTGCAATGACGAGATGATTTTGTTTATTTTGAGTAATAATTATTTTTTGTTAAAATAATTTCTTGAGCACCATCAATAGCATACATAAGTGCTTCTGACATAATGGGGGTGTATCTCAAAGGTAGAGCGTTTGCTGCGCATGTGAGAAGTCCCGGGTTCGAACCCCGGCACCTCCAAAGTGCTCTCGACTTTAGCGCTATCTTTTTTATGTGTTGTAATACTACGGCACCATGAAATGCGACGAGTGATTCTACTAAAACATTGCTGCCCTTTTCTTTTGGGACAGAAAAATGTTTCTTTCTTTGTTGACAAAAAAAATTGTATCACGTTTCAATACCGAGATGATTTTGTTTATTTCGAGTAATAATTTATTTTGTTGTTAAAATAATCTGTTGAGCACCATCAAACGCATAAATAAGTGCTCCTGACATAACAGGGGTGCAGCTCAGAGGTAGAGCGCTTGCTTCGCATGTGAAAAGTCTTTGGTTCGAACCGTGGCGCCTCCAGAGCTCTCTGAACTTTTGCGGCCCCTCCGCGGTGGTCTAGTGGCTAAAGTACTCGGCTGCTGACCCGCAGGTCGCGGGTTCATTTCCCGCCTGCGGCGGCTGCATTTCCGATGTAGGCGGAAATGTTGTAGGCCCATGTGCTGAGATTTGGGTTCACGTTAAATAACCCCAGGTGGTCGAAATTTCCGCAGCCCTCCATTACGGAGTCTCTCATAATCACATGGTGGTTTTGGGAAGGGAAACCCCGAAAATCAATCAATTTGAACTTTTGCGCTATCTTTTTGTGTTTTACTACTACGGCATCATGAAATGCGACGAGATAATCTAATAAAACCTTGGTGCCCTTTCCTTTATGATAGAAATGTGTTTCTATCTTTGTTGACAAAAAATTTATCGCGTTGCAATGACGAGATGATTTTGTTTATTTGGAGTAATAATTTATTTTTTTGTTTACATTTAAATTTCTAATTTCTAATTTAAATTTCTTGAGCCCCATCAATAGCATACATAAGTGCTCCTGACATAACGGGGGTGTAGCTCCGAGGTAGAGCGCTTGCTTCGCATGTGAGAAGTCCCGGGTTCGAACCCCGGCACCTCCGCAGTGCTCTCGACTTTAGCGCTATCCTTTTTATGTGTTGTAATACTACGGCACCATGAAATGCGACGAGTGATTCTACTAAAACATTGCTGTCCTTTTCTTTCATGATAGAAATGTGTTTTTTTCTTTGTTGACAAAAATTGTATCGCGTTGCAATGACGAGATGATTTTGTTTATCTCGAGTAATAATTTATTTTGTTGTTAAAATAATCTGTTGAGCACCATAAACGCATAAGTAAGTGCTCCTGACATAACAGGGGTGCAGCTCAGAGGTAGAGCGCTTGCTTCGCATGTGAAAAGTCTTTGGTTCGAACCGTGGCGCCTCCAGAGCTCTCTGAACTTTTGCGGCCCCTCCGCGGTGGTCTAGTGGCTAAAGTACTCGGCTGCTGACCCGCAGGTCGCGGGTTCATTTCCCGCCTGCGGCGGCTGCATTTCCGATGTAGGCGGAAATGTTGTAGGCCCGTGTGCTGAGATTTGGGTTCACGCTAAAGAACCCCAGGTGGTCGAAATTTCCGCAGCCCTCCATTACGGCGTCTCTCATAATCACATGGTGGTTTTATGGGCGGGAAACCCCGAAAATCAATCAATTTGAACTTTTGCGCTATCTTTTTTGTGTTTTACTACTACGGCATCATGAAATGCGACGAGATAATCTGCTAAACATTGGTGCCCTTTCCTTTATGATAGAAATGTGTTTCTATCTTTGTTGACAAAAAATTTATCGCGTTGCAATGACGAGATGATTTTGTTTATTTGGAGTAATAATTATATTTTTGTTAAAATAATTTCTTGAGCACCATCAATAGCATACATAAGTGCTCCTGCCATAACGGGGGAGGTAGAGCGCTTGCTTCGCATGTGAGAAGTCCCGCGTTCGAACCCCGGCACTTCCGAAGTGCTCTCGACTTTAGCGCTATCTTTTTTTATGTGTTGTAATACTACGGCACCATGAAATGCGACGAGTGATTCTACTAAAACATTGCTGCCCTTTTCTTTTATGATAGAAATGTGTTTTTTTTCTTTGTTAACAAAAAACTGTATCGCGTTGCAATGACGAGGTGATTTTGTTTATCTCGAGTAATAATTTATTTTGTTGTTAAAATAATCTGTTGAGCACCATCAAACGCATAAATAAGTGCTCCCGACTTAACAGGGGTGCAGCTCAGAGGTAGAGCGCTTGCTTGTCATGTGAGAAGTCCCTGGTTCGAACCGTGGCGCCTCCAGAGCTCTTTGAACTTTTGCGGCCCCTCCGCGGTGGTCTAGTGGCTAAGGTACTCGGCTACTGACCCGCAGGTCGCGGGTTCGTTTCCCGGCTACAGCGGCTGCATTTCCGATGGAGGCGGAAATGTTGTAGGCCCGTGGGCTCAGATTTGGGTTCACGTTAAAGAACCCCAGGTGGTCGAAATTTCGGGAGCCCTCCACTACGGCGTCTCTCATAATCATGAGGTGGTTTTGGGACGTGAAATCCACAAATCAATCAATTTGAACTTTTGCGCTATCTTTTTTGTGTTGTACTACTACGGCACCATGAAATGCGACGAGATAATCCACTAAAACATCGGTGCCCTTTCCTTTATGATAGAAATGTGTTTCTATCTTTGTTGACAAAAAATTTATCGCGTTGCAATGACGAGATTATTTTGTTTATTTTGAATAATAATTAATAATTTTGTTAAAATAAGTTCTTGAGCACCATCAATAGCGTACATAAGTGATCCTGTCATAACGGGGGTGTAGCTCAGAGGTAGAGCGCTTGCTTCGCATGTGAGAAGTCCCGGGTTCGAACCCCGGCACCTCCAAAGTGCTCTCGACTTTAGCGCTATATTTTATGTGTTGTAATACTACGGCGCCATGGAATGCGACGAGTGATTCTACTAAAACATTGCTGTCCTTTTCTTTTATGACAGAAATGTGTTTTTTTCTTTGTTGACAAAAATTTGTATCGCGTTGCAATGACGAGGTGATTTTGTTTATCTCGAGTAATAATTTATTTTGTTGTAAAATAATCTGTTGAGCACCATCAAACGCATAAATAAGTGCTCCCGACATAACAGGGGTGCAGCTCAGAGGTAGAGCGCTTGCTTGTCATGTGAGAAGTCCCTGGTTCGAACCGTGGCGTCTCCAGAGCTCTCTGAACTTTTGCGGCCTCTCCGCGGTGGTCTAGTGGCTAAGGTACTCGGCTACTGACCCGCAGGTCGCGGGTTCGTTTCCCGGCTACAGCGGCTGCATTTCCGATGGAGGCGGAAATGTTTTAGGCCCGTGGGCTCAGATTTGGGTTCACGTTAAAGAACCCCAGGTGGTCGAAATTTCGGGAGCCCTCCACTACGGCGTCTCTCATAATCATGATGTGGTTTTGGGACGTGAAACCCACAAATCAATCAATTTGAACTTTTGCGCTATCTTTTTTGTGTTGTACTACTACGGCACCATGAAATGCGACGAGATAATCTACTAAAACATTGGTGCCCTTTCCTTTATGATATAAATGTGTTTCTATTTTTGTTGACAAAATATTTATCGCGTTCCAATGACGAGATCATTTTGTTTATTTCGAGTAATAATTATTTTTTTGTTAAAATAATTTCTTGAGCACCATTATTAGCATACAAAAGTGCTCCTGACATAACGGGGGTTTAGCTCAGAGGTAGAGTGCATGCTTTGCATGTGAGAAGTCCCGGGTTCGAACCCCTGCACCTCCAAAGTGCTCTCGACTTTAGCGCTATCTTTTTTATGTGTTTTAATACTACGGAACCATGAAATGCGACGAGTGATTCTACTAAAACATTGCTGTCCTTTACTTTTATGATAGAAATGTGTTTTTTTCTTTGTTAACAAAGAATTTTTATCGCGTTGCAATGACGAGGTGATTTCGTTTATCTCGAGTAATAATTTATTTTGTTGTGAAAATAATCTGTTGAGCACCATCAAACGCATAAATAAGTGCTCCTGACATAACAGGGGTGCAGCTCAGAGGTAGAGTGCTTGCTTCGCATGTGTGAAGTCCCTGGTTCGAACCGTGGCGCCTCCAGAGCTCTCTGAACTTTTGCGGCCCCTCCTCGGTGGTCTAGTGGCTTAGGTACTCGGCTGCTGACCCGCAAGTCTCGGGTTCGTTTCCCGGCTGCGGCGGCTGAATTTCCGGTGGAGGCGGAAATGTTGTAGGCCCGTGTGCTCAGATTTGGGTGCACGTTAAAGAAGCCCAGGTGGTCGAAATTTCCGGAGCCCTACACTACGGCGTCTCTCATAATCTTATGGTGGTTTTGGGACGTGAAACCCCACAAATCAATCAATTTGAACTTTTGCGCTATCTTTTTTGTGTTGTACTACTACGGCACCATGAAATGCGACGAGATAATCTACTAAAACATCGGTGCCCTTTCCTTTATGACTGAATTGTGTTTCTATCTTTGCTGACAAAAAATTAATCGCGTTGCAATGACGAGATGATTTTGTTTATTTCGAGTAATAAGTAATTTTTTTGTTAACCTAATTTCTTGAGCATCATCAATAGCATACATAAGTGCTTCTGACATAACGGGGGTGTAGCTCAGAGGTACTCTGCGTTCGGATTCGGTGGGAGACGGACGTGTGATGGCTCGCTCCGTGCGAGGTGCTTCGGTAGCCGCTGCTGGCCGCGGTGTTAGGTTCCCTTCTGCACCATCGGATTACCGGTTTTTGTTGCCTACATTGCCGTCGGGTGACAGTATGGAAGAGTGTGTGTTTTTTCACGGGGATTTGGAAAAGGCCATACCGTTTGGAAGACTTTGGGGTCCCGTTGGAAGAAGTGGGACTTATCAAGGCGATCATTGGCATTGGAGCCTTCCAGATGAATCACATCTGGCGTGCGAAGATGCGAAGCAAGGATGACAAAGAAGCTTTACTCAAAACAGGTGGACTCCAAGTCAAAGGTGGCTTCTGTGCTATCATCGACCCTATCCAACATGATGTAACCGTGAAAATCCACTGGGTTGACTTTGCGGTCTCGAATGAGAGCATTCGACAAGCGTTAGGTGAGTTTGGTGAAGTTCTGGAGGTTTCCAACGACAACTGGACCGTCGCGGGCTTTGAACACGCGATGTCGACGACGAGGTGGTGCGACTGAAACTGAAGGAAGGCGTGGTGCTAGAAGACTTGCCGCACCTTTTTAAGATTGGAGGGGGCACCGTCCTTCTTGTGGCCCCGGGTCGGGCACCGCTTTGCCGAGAGTGTCACATTCAAGGACATATACGACGAGACTGCCAGACTCCCCGCTATGATGTATGCCGAGCGTTTGGTCATGAAAGTCAAGATTGCGTCAGGAGTTATGCCAGAGTTACGAAGACCGTGCTGCCAACAGACGACGCCCAAGATAATCTAATGGACGCCGAAGAGGCTGAGAAGTTGGCCCCTGGCAGCAACGCCGTGGGACCCGACGCCGCGGTTCAGGCAACTGGAGAAGAGACAGCCGACGCGACAACGCAAGATGGCAAAGACTCAACGAAAGAATCCGAGGAGTTGGCCGCAACAGGCGACCAGCAGGACATTCAAGAATCGATGGAGGAAGATATAGGTACCAGTGGCGAGATCGGTACGCCAGAAGCCGGCACAAAGTCTGCGGAAGCGACCACGGGTCGCGGCAAGCGTTACCGAGTGGAGAGCACGGAACGCAACCTGAAACGCCCGGAGCGTCTGTGGCATCGCGTCACGGGCGCTAAGAATAAAAAATATGCCCTCGAAACCCGGTCGGCGTCATCGTCGCTGGTTCGGAGACATGATCTAGACGCGTAAGACTCCGGTTTTCCCACTGCACGGTATACGAGACACGGTAAGCGCAGCATTGTAGTTTTCATCTTTGTAATCAACATGGCTAGCATGACTGCGCCTTTACGCATTGGTACGCTGAATGTACGTGGTCTAGGAACGCGTCGCAAACAGTACTAGTTGAAACGCTTGATGCAAGAAAAAGACCTTGACTTGCTCGCGGTCCAGGAGACTAAAGTTAGCACTGGGGACGCGACTGATAGCTTGGTAGCAGAATTTTCATTGCGGTACAATGCGTGTGTGAGCTATGCAGTGGGAGCATCAGCCGGATGTATTATTTTTGTCAAGAACTCTCTTGGTATTGTAGTGGAAGAGGTCAAAAGTTGCCTACATGGGCGTTTTGTTTTGTGTGACTTTTGTTACGGGATCACTAAATTTAGAGTTATCTGTGTATACGCACCTACAAATTCGAGAGACAGATGTTTGTTTTTTCGGGAAATGCAAGCGTACTTTGAATGTCAGAAATGTGTGGTTCTGTTGGGTGACATCAATTGTGTTTTGACCCAAGAAGATTGCATGTATACTGCTAAATTAGGTGATGAAAGCGTTGGGTTGCTTAGAGACAGCCTTAATAAGTACTTTTTACATGACGTAGCTCTGTTTGCGATGGGTGGCAGTCGCCAGCACTTCACACATTTTCAAGGTTCGAGTCACGCACGACTAGATCGAGCATATGTTTGTTCTGAGATAGTACCTTTATGCCAGAACTATGACGTTTATGCTGTTTCCTTCAGTGATCATTGCTTAGTTTTGTTTGAGATAGGTAGAAAGTGCAAAAATAAGGTTGTATGGGAAACATGGAAACTGAATACTAAGATAATTACGCACGAAGGGTTTGTAGATAAGACAAAGAAGGAAATTGAGAATTTTTTCAAAAACGCAGAAAGGAGTGCCACGGAAAGATGGCAATAATTTAAGCAAAAGATAAAAATGAATGCAATAGAGTGTGGTTGCTACATGCAGTACCAAGCTCGAAAACAGGAACGTGAGCTACGGGCAGAGCTAAATGATTTGGTGAATATTGAAGCAGAAAACCCGGGCTTATTCACACATCAACTGCAGGTTGTCAAAAACAAAATTGAATGTCTCGAAGAAGATAAATATAAAGGCGCAATTATACGAGCAAGAGCTGAGAGATACCTCGTAGGTAAAGCCCCGACAAAGCGAGCCTTGCCAGATGAAAAGGCATATGCTCGAGCTCACGACGTACTAGAGATATAATGGAATAGTAAAATATTGAAAGAACATAAAGATATTATGAAAGCTTTTGAAAACTATTATCAGGACTTGTTTGCTTATCGCGAACCAAAGGAGCCGGGTTTTGTAGATGAGTTCTTGATAGAAATGCTGACACTTAATGCTGAGGACACAAATTTATTGGAAATGTCTATTAGTATAGGGGAAATTGACAAGGCTATCGATGATCTCGGCATGGGCAAATAACCTGGTCCAGATGGTATTAATGCCGCCTTTTACAAGGCGTTCAAGGAGGATATGGCCGCCGCATTGCATGAGGCTTTTTCAGAGTCTTTAGATCGCGGAGCTTTGCCTCCATCGTTTAATCAAGCGCACACCGTGCTGATTCCTAAAGGGAAAGAGCAACATGTTTTACGCAAAGTGACAGGATACAGGCCAATCACGCTAACAAATGTAGATTATAAGGTGTTTATGAAAGTTCTGGCTAGGAGGTTGCAAGGAGTTATATACAAGTTGGTCGGGTCACATCAAACTTGCGGCATCAAGCGTAGGAGCATATTCACGAATATTCATGTTGCCAGGAGCATTTTGGAGTAAGGTGACGCTGCGCTTCTAAAAGTAGCTATGTTGCAAATTGATCTAGCCAAGGCTTTTGACATGGTTCCACACAATATACTCTTCATGCTAGCTGAGTACGTTGGTCTTGGTGCGATCATATGTAAAGGTATTAAATTGGCATATAAAAATTCAACCACAAATTTAATTGTAAATAGAGAACTTTCACAGCGCATACAAGTACTTTCCTCCGTGCGCCAGGGGTGTCCTTTAAGTCCTTTGCTCTTCGCTCTATTTTTGGAACCATTGTGTCAGAAAGTGATTCACCATGCAGGGATTAATGGTTTCAGGTTGCAGTCGTGTGAAGTGCGTGTTTTGGCATACGCCGACGATATTGCCTTTTTTGCAGTTGATAGAGAGAGTGTCACTTCGTTATTAAAAATCAATCAAAGGTTTTGTGACACGAGTGGAAGTTTAATGAACAAAGAAAAAAGCATTGGTTTATGGCATGGTAATTGGGACCTTACGCCCAGTTCTTTTGGAAATATTCAGTGGCTCACGACGCCTAGTCGTTACCTTGGGGTACCATTGGACAGGTATCAAGACAGTGAAGCATTTTGGCTTGAAAAGGCTGAAGAACTGCGCGCGACCGCTGAAGGATGGGGCGGTCGTGGCTTATCAATTTTCTCTCGGTCAGCTGTATGCAACGTATTTCTGGCTGCTAAAAGTATGTACCTTTTGCAAGTACTTAGTTGTAAGCGTAAAACCATTCACAAAGTCCACAGGATATTCGCCACGTTCATCTGGAGCTCTACGTGGGAGAGAACATCTAGAACGAACTTGTTTCGGCGAGTTAAGCAAGGAGGGCTGTCTCTGTGCCATCTGTTTCTTAACCAAGTAATATCACGTTTCCTGCTCATTAGAGACCAGAGAGACTCTTTTTTACGTTCTTTATTTCAAACAACGCTGTTACACCACATGCCTGACTTCTTTGTATCTTCAGACAGGCGAGAACGACACACCTTGTTACCGTTCTTGAGCGAAGTTGTGTTCTTATATCGTTTCTTAAGGGCGAGGTTTTCGATAGATTACCTAACTAATGTGAAAAGAAAGCGCCTTATGAAAGACCTAATAGAGAATGTTTTTCCTGTGCCCCTGTACCGTTCAAGGTATGGAAAATCATATGGTCATGACGTACTAAAGCGAGTGAAAAACATGTGTATACCACCCAATGTGAAAACCTTCTTTTTTAAACTTCATACGGGAACCTTGCCAGTAAAAACGTGGCTTGAAGAGAGAGGGATGTATGTACCATGGGGAAGCAGCTGTCTCCTGTGTAACAAACCTGAGACCATTGAACATGTGTTTATTGATTGTAAAAACGCTATTTTCTTTTAGGACATTTTATAGAGAACTTTAAAAAAAGATTTACCTCTTACTTCATATGGAATTCGTTTTTTGCCTTGTGATAGTTCTGTGCAAAATTTGGATGTTATATTTGTACTTGGTCTTCATTCGGTTTGGCGTAGTATGCTATCGTACAGACACTGTGATGTGAGAGTTCTATCCGTTAATGAGTGTTTCGTGGAAGCTGTTATAAAAGTGCGAGATGTGTATAAGACTACCGACTGTAATGAAGAAGTAATATCTTTGTTTGACGCGTTGTCACGCATGAAACACGTGTAATAGTGATTGTCATATTAGCTTGACCTGTAGTCAAGAAGGCAATAAAGAAAAAAAAGAGGGTGTAGCTCAGAGGTAGAGTGCTTTCTTCGCATGTGAGAAGTCCAGGGTTCGAACCCCGGCACCTCCGAAGTGCTCTCCACTTTAGCGCTATCTTTTTTATGTGTTTTATTACTACGGCACCATGAAATGCGACGAGTGATTCTAGTAAATCATTGCTGTCCTTTTCTTTTATGATAGAAATGTGTTTTTTCTTTGTTGACAAAAATATGTATCGCGTTGCAATGACGAGATGATTTTGTTTATCTCGAGTAATAATTTATTTTGTTGTTAAAATAATCTGTTGAGCACCATCAAACGCATAAATAAGTGCTCCTGACATAACAGGGGTGCAGCTCAGAGGTAGAGCGCTTGCTTCGCATGTGAGAAGTCCCTGGTTCGAATCGTGGCACCTCCAGAGCTCTCTGAACTTTTGCGGCCTCTCCGCGGTGGTCTAGTGGCTTAGGTACTCGGCTGCTGACCCGCAGTTTGCGGGTTCGTTTCCCGGCTGCGGTGGCTGCATTTCCGATGGAGGCGGAAATGTTGTAGGCCCGTGTGCTCAGATTTGGGAGCACGTTAAAGAACCCCAGGTGGTCGAAATTTTCGAATCCCTCCACTACGGCGTCTCTCATAATCAAATCTTGGTTTTGGGACGTGAAACTCCACAGATCAATCAATTTGAACTTTTGCGCTATCTTTTTTGTGTTGTACTACTACGGCACCATGAAATGCGACGAGATAATCTACTAAAACATCGGTGCCTTTTCCTTCATGATAGAAATGTGTTTCTATCTTTGTCGACAAAAAATTTATCGCGTTGCAATGACGAGATGATTTTGTTTATCTCGAGTAATAATTTATTTTGTTGTTAAAATAATCTGTTGAGCACCATCAAACGCATAAATAAGTGCTCCTGACATAACAGGGGTGCAGCTCAGAGGTAGAGCGCTTGCTTCGCATGTGAGAAGTCCCTGGTTCGAATCGTGGCACCTCCAGAGCTCTCTGAACTTTTGCGGCCTCTCCGCGGTGGTCTAGTGGCTTAGGTACTCGGATGCTGACCCGCAGTTTGCGGGTTCGTTTCCCGGCTGCGGTGGCTGCATTTCCGATGGAGGCGGAAATGTTGTAGGCCCGTGTGCTCAGATTTGGGAGCACGTTAAAGAACCCCAGGTGGTCGAAATTTTCGAATCCCTCCACTACGGCGTCTCTCATAATCAAATCTTGGTTTTGGGACGTGAAACTCCACAGATCAATCAATTTGAACTTTTGCGCTATCTTTTTTGTGTTGTACTACTACGGCACCATGAAATGCGACGAGATAATCTACTAAAACATCGGTGCCTTTTCCTTCATGATAGAAATGTGTTTCTATCTTTGTCGACAAAAAATTTATCGCGTTGCAATGACGAGATGATTTTGTTTATTTCGAGTAATAATTAATTTTTTTGTTAAAATAATTTTTTGAGCACCATCAATAGCATACATAAGTGCTCCTGACATAACGGGGGTGTAGCTCAGAGGTAGAGTGCTTGCTTCGCATGGGAGAAGTCCCGTGTTCGAACCCCGGCACCTCCAAAGTGCTCTCGACTTTAGCGCTATCTTTTTTATGTGTTTTAATACTACGGCACCATGAAATGCGACGAGTGATTCTTCTAAAACATTGCTGTCCTTTCTTTTATGATAGAAATGTGTTTTTTCTTTGTTGACACAAAATTGTATTGCGTTGCAATGACGAGATGATTTTGTTTATCTCGAGTAATAATTCATTTTGTTAAAATAATCTGTTGAGCACCATCAAACGCATAAATAAGTGCTCCTGACATAACGGCGGTGTAGCTCAGAGATAGAGCGCTTGCTTCGCATGTGAGAAGTCCCGGTTTCGAACCCCGGCACCTCCTAAGTGTTCTCGACTTTAGCGCTATCTTTTTTATGTGTTGTAATACTACGGCACCATGAAATGCGACGAGATAATCTACTAAAACATCGGTGCCCTTTCCTTTATGATAGAAATGTGTTTCTATCTTTCTTGATAAAAAATTTTTCGCGTTGCAATGACGAGAAGATTTTGTTTATTTCGAGTAATAAATAATTTTTTGTTAACATAATTTCTTGAGCATCATCAATAGCATACATAAGTGCTTCTGACCTAACGGGGGTGTAGCTCAGAGCATTCCACTTCCGGCTTTCGAGCGATACGGTCGCGGAATGTTCGGCTCCGACGGAGCGGTATCAGCGGCCCGACCGGGCCGCGGTAACAGGGTTTCTGCGCCTAGCGCCGACGATTATCAGGTGATTCTGCCCAATCTGCCTTCCGGACGCATCGCTGCGAACACCGTTTTCATGCATGGTGATCCGAGAGCCCGGCCTTACCGCGTCGAAGATTACAGGGACACTCTGGCCAAGCTTGGTGCGCTCGACGACGTTTTGGCGTTGGGGGCGTATCAAATGAACCACGTATGGGCTGTGACACTGACGAGTGCTGAGGCTGCTCGGAAGTTGCTCTCCGCCATCGATGTGAAGGTAAAGGATCGCCCATGTTTGCTCATTGACCCAAATAACCGCGAGGTTCGCTTGAAGCTTCACTGGTTGCTGCACGGCGTGACCGACGAAGACGTGCGTGTTGCCTTGACTCCCTATGGGAAAGTTTTCGAAGTGAAACGGGAGAAGTGTCGAGCACCGGGCATCACAGAAAAGGGCTCAACGACGCGGTCTGTGGGACTAAAGCTGCACTCCGACGTCAAGGTGGATGACATTCCGCACCAGCTCAAGATTGCCGGAGAGCAGACTCTCGTTGTCGTGCCGGGCCGTGCACCGTTGTGCCTACGGTGCAAGAGTACCGGTCACATACGTCGCGACTGCCGAGTACCCCGCTGCAGTCGTTGTCGCCGCTTCGGCCACGAAGACGACGACTGCGCGAAGACATATGCCAGTGTGACCGGACCTGCGCAGGAAAGTGATGCACTGGAGCACCTCATGGATAAAGCAGACTCGGAAGAAACAGCAGGAGTTAACCCGAACTCTGCTGTGGAAGATGGGTCGTCATGCCGTCAAGAAGAGGGCGTGTGTGAAGCACCAGGTAAGCCCGACGCCGGGCTTCCATACGAAGGCGTAGGAGAAAGCAGTGAAAAGGTGGATGCAAGCAGCACCGGCGACACGTTTCTTGGCTTAGCAGACGAGACCCCCTCCGAGGCTGAAACGATGACGGGGATTGAAAGCGACAGTGGCACGGTGACGGGGAAGCGTCCCCGTGACGAAGGGATAAAAGACAAGGGCACCACTGCTGCCTCGCCGGACGAGCCACCCGCCAAAACGACTCCCGCTCGGCGGCCTCTGATCCGGCCACGGCCAAACATTTCGTCGGAGCGCAAGACGGCGGAAACGCCGCCTTCACCAACCTAAGGACTGTACTGGGACAAGGCGTTCAGGAAGGAATTGCAGTTGTAAGGTAAGCGACATGCCCCTGGGTTTTTTTCGTAGCCTTACAATGGTGCAAATAGAAAATTCAATCCGTGTGGCCACTTTAAATGTGCGTGGCCTGGCCTCACGGAGAAAACAATGCCAGCTTTATCGGCTAGTAAGTGATCTCGAACATGACATACTGGCAGTCCAAGAGACTAAAGTCCATGGTGACGATGAAACTGGGGGCATGGTGCGCCAATTCTTGCCGCGGTATTCTGCTATAGTTAGCCATGCCATTGGGACTTCTTCCGGTTGCGTTTTGTTCGTCAGACAGAGTCTGGGTGCTAAAGTAGAAGCCTCAACGTCATGTCCGTCTGGTCGGCTCATTGTTTGTGATCTTTTGTTTTCGGGATTGGAATGGCGCGTAATATGCTTGTACGCACCGACTGTCACTGACGAAAGACGCATATTTTTTGAACAACTAAAGCAGTATACCAAATGTAACAGGCCCCTAATCATTATTGGCGATTTCAACTGCGTCCTTTCAGCCAAAGACAAAACTGGCGAACGACATTACAGGGATGCAAGTACGGCTGTCTTAAGCGATACAATAAGAGAACATGGTTTGGAGGATGTGGCTGAATGTCTCGGTGGTGGCCGGACTATGCAGTACACCAACTTTCAGGCAACCAGCCATGCCCGACTAGATAGGGCGTACGTGAGTGTTGAATTGGTACCGCTTTGCAAGGCATACCGTGTTAACGCCGTTTCATTTAGCGACCGCTGCTTGGTTAGCTTTGTAGTAGCTAGCACGAAAGAAACGAAAAGGGCCTTCGAGTAACAACTATGGAAATTGAATTCGAATCTGCTGAGTGATGAAAAATTTATGAAGGAAGTAATGGCGGAAGTTGAAAAAATGAAAGTTCGCAGTAAAAAGACGTTTAGAGAAAAATGGGAGAACTTCAAGCAGGTCGTTAAATTGAAGGCTTTGGAACGGTCGAGCGCTATAAGCAGAGAAAAAGGAGCCGAAGAAAAGCTCATGCGCATAAACCTGGAAAAATTGCTCCTCGAAGAATGTAGAATGCCCAGCATGTTTCTTGAAGATATTCGCGCGTTGAAAAGTAAAATTGAGCGGTTCGATGTCGAAAGATACCGCGGTGCTATGGTTCGGGCAAGAGCAGAGCGACTGATAACGGCAGAAGCACCGTCAAAAAGGGCGTTGGGCTCGGAAAAGTGGCATGCGCGACGCAATCAGATAACAGAAATTGAACACGATGGTGAGGTCAGCGATGTCGCAGATGTTATCGAGCGTGCTTTCTTTGAGCACTTCAAAGGTTTATTCGCCGCCAGCTCAGTTGTTGTCGATCGCTTTAAAAAAGATTTTTTACCGCTGATGCCAAAGCTTGACAATGATACAAAAGAAATATTGAAGGAACCCATTTCGGAAGAGGAAGTTTACAGTGCTATTGAAAGTATGCATCCCGGGAAACCGCCTGGCCCTGATGGTCTGACTTCCGCCTTTTATAAGTGTTTCAAGTTTGAAATAACACCAGTCTTAGCCGACGTTTATCATGAGGCATTCGAGCTGAAAACATTACCCCCGTCCTTTTCATCATCTCACACTGTTCTTATACCAAAATCGGAAGACCCCGTTGCACTGCGCAAAGTAAATTCTTACCGCCCAATCTGCCTCACTAATGGAGATTACAAGATATTTATTAAAATCCTAGCTAAACGGTTGCAGACAGTCATTACGGAGCTCGTGGGGCCGCATCAGACATGCGGCATTAAAGGTCGAACTATCCTCACGAATATACACGCATCCCGGAGCATCCTCGAATGTTGCGACGCTATTGGTGCGCGAGTCGCAATGCTGCAAATCGACCTCGAGAAGGCTTTTGACAGGGTGCCTCATGAATTCTGCTGTGCATCCTAGATTATGTGAATTTAGAGAAAATAATCAAAGAGGGGGTTGTCATGGCGTACCGAGACTGCTCAACGCGGCTAATCGTTAACAAGGTGGTGGGGAAGTGCATCCCAGTCAAGCGTTCGGTCTGTCAGGGTTGTCCTCTCTCACCACTATTGTTTTGTTTGTACATAGAGTCCTTTTGTTTGAGTGTCATAGAGAATGACTGTGTCCGTGGGTTTAAGCTGCACGAGGTTGAAGTCCGACTGTTGGCTTATGCAGAACGATATTGCCATTTTTTGCGCGGACTTTGACAGCATAGCAGATGCTGTCAAATGCGTTACTAACTTCTGTGCTGCAAGTGGCAGCGCTGTAAACTGGGGAAAATGCCTTCGCTTTTGGCACGGTGACTGGGCAGAAACCCCAGACAGATTTGCCAGCATACGGTTTGTTACGACACCGGTGAAATACTTGGGTGCCCCCCTCTAATGCTACAAAGACAGCGACTCGTACTGGAGGAGCCAAGTAGATAACCTGCGGGAAAGAGTGGACAAGTGTAATGGCTGGAATTGGTCTATGTTTTCTAAAGCCACAATTTGCAACATATTCTTAGTGAGTAAAATTTGGTATATTTTACAAGTCTTACATTGTTCAAGGGTAAACATCCGAAAATTTCACCATGTGTTCGCTGTCTTTGTGTGGGAATCATCTGGGAAAGATCGAGTCGGACCAATTTATTTCTTCGAGTGCGAAATGGAGGACTGGGCTTGTCGCATTTGTTTTTAAGACAGGTAGTCAATCGTTTTTGTTTCTTTAGAGACGTTGACAACCCATTCCTTCGCACTGTCTGTCAACTTCGCCTGGGGCAACACTTGCCTAACATGGTTGTATCAACATGCAGCGTACCTGTTGGTGTTTATGGCTTTCTCCGCGAAGTTGTACTTTCTTGTAGGTTTTTGTCAGTGCGGTTTTCACTTGAATACTTGAGTGAAGTCCGACGTAGAAAGTTGTACAAGGACCTATGTGATGTGTTTTTACCAGTGCCTTTGTATCGGTCCCTTTACAATATATGCCATGGCCACACTATACTAAAGCGCGTCAAGGCGATTAAAATATCGCCAAGTGTTAAGAATTTCTTTTTTATATTACATACTGGTACGCTAACAGTCAAAACCTGGATGGCTGCAAAAGGGTTTTACGTTCCTTGGGGCACGGATTGCATAATATGCAGAAAAGAGGAGACAATTGAGCATGTATTCTTTGACTGCTGGGATGCCGTCTTTCTTTGGGACGTGCTCCAGCGCACGATCAAAAAGATTTTCCCATTGATGCACATGGCATCCGCTATTTGCAATTACAAAGTGACGACGGTACCCCATATGATATGATAATGCTTATGGCTCTTCATAGCATTTGGAAATCCAGGATGGCAGCCATGCACTTTGATGTAGATGCACGAGCACCCACGCAGTACTTCAAAGAGTATATAAGAAATTTTGTGGATGAACAAAAGTTGCAGGAATTCACCCCAGAATGGTTGCCGCGCGTCGAATTACTATCGACGATAAAAACATTTTAAACAGATGCGTGGCCACATCATTTGAGCCATGGTTTGTACAATGTTTTGGATTGTGTTGTGTAATTATCTGTTAATAAGTGTATTGTTACGTGAGCCGAAAACAGGCAATAAAGAAAAAAAGGGGTGTAGCTCAGAGGTAGAGCGCTTGCTTCGCATATGAGAAGTCCCGGGTTCGAACCCCGGCACCTCCAAAGTGCTCTCGACTTTAGCGCTATCTTTTTTATGTGTTGTAATACTACGGCACCTTGAAATGCGGACGAGTGATTCTACAAAAAACATTTCTGTCCTTTCTTTATGATAGAAATGTTTTTTTTGTTGACAAAAAATTGTATCGCGTTGCAATAACAAGACGATTTTGTTTATCTCGAGTAATAATTTATTTTGTTCCTAAAATAATCTGTTGAGCACCATGAAACGCATAAATAAGTGCTCCTGGCATAGCAGGGGTGCAGCTCAGAGGTAGAGCGCTTGCTTCGCATGGGAGAAGTCCCTGGTTCGAACCGTGGCGCCTCCAGAGCTCTCTGAACTTCTGCGGCCCCTCCGCGGTGGTCTAGTGGCTAAGGTACTCGGCTGCTGACCCGCAGGTCGCGGGTTCGTTTCCCGGCTGCGGCGGCTGCATTTCCGATGGAGGCGGAAATGTTGTAGGCCTGTGTGCTCAGATTTGGGTGCACGTTAAAAAAACCCCAGGTGGTCGAAATTTCCGGAGCCCTCCACTACGGCGTCTCTCATAATCATATCTTGGTTTTGGGACGTCAAACCCCACAAATCAATCAATTTGAACTTTTGCGCTATCTTTTTCGTGTTGTACTACTACGGCACTACGAAATGCGGCAAGATAATCTACTAAAACATCGGTGCCTTTTCCTTTATGTTAGAAATGTGTTTTTATCTTTGTCGACAAAAAATTTATCGCGTTGCAATGACGAGATGATTTTGTTTGTTTCGAGTAATAATATTTTTTGTTAAAATAATTTCTTGAGCACCATCAATAGCATACATAAGTACTCCTGACATAACGGGGGTGTAGCTCAGAGGTAGAGCGCTTGCTTCGCATGTGAGAAGTCCCGGGTTCAAACCCCGGCCCCTCCAAAGTGCTCTCGATTTTAGCGCTATCTTTTTTATGTGTTGTAATACTACGGCAGCATGAAATGCGACGAGTGATTCTACTAAAACAATGCTGTCCTTTTCTTTTATGATAGAAATGTATTTTTACTTTGTTGACAAAAAATTGTATCGCGTTGCAATGACGAGATGATTATGTTTATCTCGAGTAATAATTTATTTTGTTGTTAAAATTATCTGTTGAGCACCATCAAACGCATAAATAAGTGCTCCTGACATAACAGGGGTGCAGATCAGAGGTAGAGCGCTTGCTTCGCATGTGAGAAGCTCTGGTTCGAACCTTGGCGCCTCTAGAGCTCTCTGAACTTTGCGGCCCCTCCGCGGTGGTCTAGTGGCTTAGGTACTCGGCTGCTGACCCGCAAGTCGCGGGTTCGTTTCCCGGCTGCGGCGGCTGCATTTCCGATGGAGGCGGAAATGTTGTAGGCCCGTGTGCTCAGATTTGGGTGCACGTTAAAGAACCCCAGGTGGTCGAAATTTCCGGAGCCCTCGACTACGGCGTCTCTTATAATCATATCTTGGTTTTGGGACGTGAAACACCACAAATCAATCAATTTGAACTTTTGCGCTATCTTTTTGTGTTGTACTACTACGGCACCATGAAATGCGACGAGATAATCCACTAAAACATCGGTGCCCTTTCCTTTATGATAGAAATGTGTTTCTATCTGTCGACAAAAAAAATTATCGCGTTGCAATGACAACATGATTTTGTTTGTTTCGAGTAATAATATTTTTTGTTAAAATAATTTCTTGAGCACCATCAATAGCATACATAAGTACTCCTGATATAACGGGGGTGTTGCTCAGAGGTAGAGCGCTTGCTTCGCATGTGAGAAGTCCCGGGTTCGAGCCCCGGCACCTCCAAAGTGCTCTCGACTTTAGCGCTATCTTTTTTATGTGTTTTAATACTACAGCACCATGAAATGCGACGAGTGATTCTACTAAATCATGGCTGTCCTTTTCTTTTATGATAGAAATGTGTTTTTTCTTGACACAAAATTGTATCGCGTTGCATTGACGAGATGATTTTGTTATCTCGAGTAATAATTTATTTTGTTGTTAAAATAATCTGTTGAGCACCATCAAACGCATAAATAAGTGCTCCAGACATAACACGGGTGCAGCTCAGAGGTAGAGCGCTTGCTTCACATGGGACAAGTCCCTGGTTCGAACCGTGGCGCCTCCAGAGCTCTCTGAACTTTTGCGGCCCCTCCACGGTGGTCTAGTGGCTAAGGTACTCGGCTGCTGACCCGCAGGTCGCGGGTTCGTTTCCCGGCTGTGGCGGCTGCATTTCCGACGGAGGCGGAATTGTTTAGGCCCGTGTGCTCAAATTTGGGTGCAGGTTAAAGAACCCCAGGTGGTCGAAATTTCCGGTGCCCTCCACTACGGCGTCTCTCATAATCATATGGTGGTTTTGGGACGTGAAACCCCACAAATCAATCAATATAAATTTTCGCACTATCTATTTTGTGTTGTACTACTACGGCACCATGAAATGCGACGAGATAATCTACTAAAACATCGGTGCCCTTTCATTTATGATAGAAATGTGTTTCTATTTTTGCTGACAAAAAATTTATCGCGTTGCAATGACGAGATGATTTTGTTTATTTCGAGTAATAATTAATTTTTTTGTTAACATAATTTCTTGAGCACCATCAATAGCATACATAAGTTATTCTGACATAACGGGGGTGTAGCTCAGAGGTAGAGCGCTTGCTTCGCATGTGAAAAGTCCCGGGTTCGAACCCCGGCACCTCCAAAGTGCTCTCGACTTTAGCGCTATCTTTTTTATGTGTTTTAATACTACGGCACCATGAATTGCGACGAGTGATTCTTCTAAAACATTGCTGTCCTTTTCTTTTATGATAGAAATGTTTTTTTCTTTGTTGACAAAAAAATTGTATCGGGTTGCAATAACGACACGATTTTGTTTATCTCGAGTAATAATTTATTTTGTTCATAAATTAATCTGTTAAGCACCATCAAACGCATAAATAAGTGCTCCTGACATAGCAGGGGTTCAGCTCAGAGGTAGAGGGCTTGCTTCGCATGTGAGAAGTCCCTGGTTCGAATGGTGGCGCCTCCAGATTTCTCTGAACTTTTGCGGCCCCTCCGCGGTAGTCGAGTGGCTAAGGTACTCGGCTGCTGACCCGCAGGTCGCGGGTTCGTATCCCGGCTGCGGCGGCTGCATTTCCTATGGAGGCGGAATTGTAGTAGGCCGCGTGTGCTCAGATTTGGGTGCACGTTAAAGAACCCCAGGTGGTCGAAATTTCCAGAGCCCTCCACTACGGTGTCTCTCATAATCATATGGTTGTTTTGGGACGTGAAACCCCACAAATCAATCAATTTGAACTTTTGCGCTATCTCTTTTGTGTTGTAGTACTACGGCACATTGAAATGCGACGAGATAATCTACTAAAACATCGGTGCCCTTTCCTTTATGATAAAAATGTGTTTCTATCTTTGTTGACAAAAAATTTATCGCATTGCAATCACGAGATGATTTTGTTTATTTCGAGTAATAATTAATTTTTTTGTTAAAATAATTTCTTGAGCACCATCAATAGCATACATAAGTGCTCCTGACATAACGGGGGTGTAGCTCAGAGGTAGAGCGCTTGCTTCGCATGTGAGAAGTCCCGGGTTCCAACCCCGGCACCTCCAAAGTGCTCTCGACTTTAGCGCTATCTTTTTTAAGTGTTTTAATACTACGGCACCATGAAATGCGACGAGTGATTCTACTAAAACATTGCTGTCCTTTTCTTTTATGATAGAAATGTTTTTTTCTTTGTTGACAAAAAATTGTATCGCGTTGCAATAACGAGACGATTTTGTTTATCTCTAGTAATAATTTATTTTGTTCTTAAAATAATCTGTTGAGCACCATCAAACGTATAAATAAGTGCTCCTGACATAGCAGGGGTTCAGCTCAGAAGTAGAGCGCTTGCTTCGCATGTGAGAAGTCCCTGGTTCGAACCGTGGCGCCTCCAGAGCTCTCTGAACTTTTGCGGACCCTCCGCGGTAGTCTAGTGGCTTAGGTACTCGGCTGCTGACCCGTAGGTCGCGGGTTCTTTTCCCGGCTGCGGCGACTGCATTTCCGATGGAGGCGGAAATGTTGTAGGCCCGTTTGCTCAGATTTGGGTGCACGTTAAAAACCCCAGGTGGTCGAAATTTCCGGAGCCCTTCACTACGGCGTCTCTCATAATCATATCTTCGTTTTGGGACGTGAAACCCCACAAATCAATCAATTTGAACTTTTGCGCTATCTTTTTTGTGTTGTACTACTACGGCACTATGAAATGCGGCAAGATAATCTACTAAAACATCGGTGCCTTTTCCTTTATGATAGAAATGTGTTTTTATCTTTGTCGACAAAAAATTTATCGCGTTGCAATGACGAGATGATTTTGTTTATTTCGAGTAATAATTCTTTTTTTGTTAAAATAATTTCTTGAGCACCATCAATAGCATTCATAAGTGCTTCTGACATAACGTGGGTGTAGCTCAGAGGTCATTTTTTTCGCCGGCACTCGCACGCGTCGGACGCAGGAATCATGGGCTCCCGCGGAGCGGCAAAGGCGGGTCCTTGGTGGCCGCGGAAACAGGATTACTGACGAAAGTGACAAGGATTATGAGATCATTTTGCCGAATCTGCCAACAGGACGTATTGTTGTGAACACAGTGTTTTTGCACGGTGATATTCGTGTGAGGCCTTTCAAGGTCGAAGATTTCCGAGACGCTCTGGACAAGGAACGACTGCTTCCCGACGTGGTTGCATTGGGCGCCTACCAAATCAACCATGTGTGGGCCGTGACCTTTACCAGCCAGGAGGCGACGAAGCGGATGACTGATCTGAAAGAACTACAGCTCAAAGGACGCCACTGCCTCGTTATCGACCCTCAGGAGCAGAAGGTGAGGCTGCGGCTTCACTGGCTGTTACACGGCGTTTCGGACGAAGATGTCCGCACGGCGTTGGCAGCGTTCGGGAAAGTTACAGAAGTGACCCGGGAACGCTGGCGTGTGGAAGGAGTTAATGAGAAGAACTCGACGACCCGCACCGTTTTCATCAAGCTGAAAAGCGGTATAAAAGTCGAGGACCTGCCTCATCAGATACGAGTCGCCGGTGAGTTAGCCTTAGTGGTAGCCCCAGGTCGGCCTATGCAATGCCTGCGTTGCAGCGGAACAGGACATGTGCGTCGCGAATGTAAGGTGCCTCGGTGCTCGCGCTGCCGGCGTTTCGGGCATGGAGACGCGGAATGCGTCCGTTCGTACGCCGCAGTGACCGCGTCAGCGGAGGCCGAAGATGCGTCGGAGCACATTATGGACGTGACAGAGGCAGAGGACGCGGCTGAAGGTTGCGGAGATCAAGTCGCAGAAAATTTGAACTGCACATCTGCAACATCAGTAGACGAATCTACACCGGCACCTGTTGACACTCAACCAGGTTCTGCAGCTGTATCGACCGATACAGCTGACAATGCGGTGACAGACGCAGGCTGTGAAGTAGACGGAGCGTCTGCCTATGCGTCGGAGCAAGGCCAAGTTGTCGATGGTGCCTCCTGTAGCGTTGGTCTCGACACGAAGATAGAAGGAAACACGTGCAACGCCAGCCGCGTCTCTTGGCCCAGCGGTGCCGTTTCAGCCATTAAAAGACCATTGGAAGACCCCGTGAAGACGGCAGACAACAAGAACAGTGCAAGTAGCGTGGAAGAACCACCGGCAAAGACGCCGACTGGCAGACGCACCAGCATGAGAGCAAGAGCTGGTGGCACCACGGACAAAAAAAGCTGTAAACAATTCTCTTCTACTGTGCAGTGAAACCGGGCGGTCGGACGGTCCTGGAGGCGTCTAGCGTAGCGCTAGACGTGCAAGGTAAGCGCCATGCTCCGGGCCTAACTCCTCCACATGGTTGTAATGGCGCCTCAAGTATCATTTAGCTTCGCCACGTTGAATGTTAGAGGCTTGGCTTCAAAGAAGAAGCAAAGCCAAGTCTACCGGTTGTTATTGGAAGAAAATATGGATGTGCTTGCAGTGCAGGAGACGAAAGTTGAAGGCGAGGAGGAGACTGGGAGCATGGTGCTTAAGTTTACATCACGGTATTTTGCCACTGTGAGCCAGGCCATAGGCACATCAGGGGGATGTGTTCTTTTTGTTAGAAAACTGCCAGGATTAGTCATAGAAAATGTCTTTTCTTGCTCTTCAGGCCGAGTAGTATGGTGTGATATTGTTTATTGTGACACTGAATGGCGCATTAAATGTGTTTATGCTCCAACTATTGGCCAGGAAAGATCGGGTTTTTTTTTCCAGTTTACGACAACATATGTGTACTGGTAGGAAACTCTTATTGGTGGGTGATTTCAACTGTGTCTTGAATGAAAGTGATAGATCAAGCAGGCGCAACGTTAAAGATAGAAGCAGTGATGTTCTGGCACAGGTGATTTTTGAACACGAATTAGTAGATGTTGCGGAGTGTTTGCATAGCTCCCGAGATGTGAAGTATACCCACTTTCAAGGCACAAGTAATGCCCGATTGGATCGACTTTACCTTACTGCAGATGCGATAACCCAGTGTAGCAGTTATAATGTTGTCCCTGTTTCCTTTTCCGATCACTGTCTCGTAAAATGCAATATCGGGTCAAAAAAAGAAAGGAACGCCTTTTCTTGGGAACAGTGGAAGATGAACTCTAACCTCTTGAAGGATGAATCGTTTAGCGCATCAGTTATTAAAGAAATAAGTAATATTAACAAAGAGTGTATGGGCAAAATAGGAGAAGAATGGGAGGTATTCAAGCAGCGAATCAAAATAAAAGCAATAGAGAGATCTAGCGTTTTATCTTTTGAATCTAAGAAGAATGAGAAAGAGCTTAGACGAACACTTGAGAGACTAACAGCTCTTGAATGTGAAAAACCTGGAGTATATGGTGACAATTTGCGGAGTATTAAACAGAGGATAGAGGTATATGAGGAGGAACGCTATCGCGGAGCGCTAGTGCGAGCCAGAGCAGCATCAATGACTGTGGATGATCGCCCGACGAAGCGAGCGCTTGGATTAGAGAAGAGTCATGCCAGACGAAATCACATAGATGCCATTGAAGTCAACGGTATCGAAGTTTCGGACAATGAGAGCATAGGACGAGCGTTTGGCAAACACTACGAAGGACTCTTCGCTGCCACGCCCATTGATTCAGAGGAATTTAAGCAGGAGTTCCTTAGCAGATTGCCGAAGTTGTCAGATACCACCAAATCAGCTTTAGAGCTATCTATAACGCCGACGGAAGTAGAAAGGGCTATAGATAAAATGAATCCTGGTAAATCTTCTAGGCCGGACGGGCTTAGTGCTTCGTTTTATAAGGAGTTCAAAAATGAATTATCCCAAGTACTTGCAGATGTCTTCAATCAAGCTTATAAACTTAATGTCCTCCCTAGGTCCTTTAGTGAAGCACATACAGTTTTGATACCTAAGACAGAACACTCGGAGAAGTTAAAATTAGTTTCTTCATATAGACCGATATCACTAACTAATTGTGATTACAAAATTTTAATGAAAGTACTAGCACGGCGACTTCAAGGGGTAGTCAAAGAATTAGTAGGGGCCTCACCAAACATGTGGGATTATGGGTCGCTCCATTGTGACTAATATACACAAGATGCGCTGTGTGCTCGAGTGTAGCGATGCCAATCAAGTACGGGTAGCCATTCTACAGATTGATCTCGAAAAAGCTTTTGATTGTGTTTCCCACAACCTTCTGCTTTCCATTCTTGACCATGTCAACGTTGGTTTTGTAATCAGAGATGGGGTATCTATGGCATACCGGAACTGCACAACCCGACTGGTAATCAATAAGACGCTAGGAGATACAATTAACATAAAGCGTTCTGTTCGCCAGGGCTGCCCGCTGAGCCCCATACTTTTCAGTTTATATATAGAATCTTTGTGCTTAGCAATAGCTTAAAACAGTTGCATTCGTGGCTATAGATTACAAGAATCCGAAGTTAATATTTTGGCATATGCCGACGATGTGGCTGTTTGTTGTATCGATCAAGATAGTGTTACTACTACCATTAGTGTGGTTAAAAGGTTCGGCAAGGCAACTGGCAGTCTAGTAAACTGGGGAAAGTGTCTGGGTTTCTGGCATGGAGAGTGGTCATCAAAACCAGACTATTTTGCCAATGTTAAATGGGTGACCACACCTGTCAAGTACTTAGGGGTGCGACTGGAATTTTATAAAGATAATGAGAACTACTGGCAAGAACAAGCGAAAGAAATCCGGACGAAAGCTAATAGATGCAACGGTAATCATCTGTCAGTGTTTGCTAGGGCGACTGTCTGTAATCTTTTCTTTGCCTCAAAACTTTGGTATGTGATGCAAGTATTGCATTGTTCAAGGGCAAACATACAGAAGTTCCATCGTATCTTCGCAGTGTTCGTGTGGGCTTCGAACTGGGAGAGATGCAGTCGAACTAATCTGTTTCGAAAAGTGAAACACGGAGGGCTTGGTTTAACACATCTTTTCATACGCCAAGTCGTAAATAGGTTCTTTTTTTCGCTACACAAGAGACCCTTTCTTACGTACAGTGTGCCAAATGAGACTGACGCGGGCTTTACCCGGATATGTGGTTAGCACGCATGACATGACCGGTGCTGTGCGGGGGTATCTTAAAGAGGTTATTCTAAGTGTACGGTTTTTATCTGTTAGATTTTCCAATGAATATTTGTTTTCAGTGACTCGAAAGAAGTTGTACAAAGATGTATGTGATGTTGTTTTACCTGAACCACTGTACCGCGCCATGTACGCCGGAGGTGAAGGGAAAGATGTGCTTAAAAGAGTGAAGAGAATGCAAGTGGCTCCTGGCGCGAAGTCTTTCTTTTTCAAGCCGCACACAGGTACACTATCAGTCAGGACATTTCAAGCAGACCGTGGTTTTTACTTACCTTGGGGGACAAATTGCCTTATCTGTAAAAAACCGGAAAATATTGACCATGTTTTCTTACATTGTTGGGAAGGAGTATATTTTTGGGATGTACTTCAAATGACCTTACAGAAAGAATTACCTTTAAATTCATATGGTATAAGATTTCTGCCAATAGTGGACGAAGAGGGAATGCCTTTTGATTTGATTATGCTATGTGGACTTCACTGTTTATGGCGGGCCCGTATGGCGGGTTTCTATCGCGATCAGGATGCACGGCCTGCACGAATGTATTTCCGTGAATGTATGGGCAAGTATGTTGAACTGCAGAAAACTCAGGAGATTTTACCTGAGTGGTTGTCGAGGGTGGAGCCCTTGGCAGCACTTAGGGAATTTTAAGTTTCTGTCGGACTGTTACTGCTTGTTTTTGTTCTGCTTGTGGTTTGATGTATGTGCCTGTAAACAGGCAATAAAGCAAAAAAAAGGGTGTAGCTCAGAGGTAGAGCGCTTGCTTCGCATGTGAGAAGTCCCGGGTTCGAACCCCGGCACCTCCAAAGTGCTCTCGACTTTAGTGCTATCTTTTTTAAGTGTTTTAATACTACGGCACCATGAAATGCGACGAGTGATTCTACTAAAACATTGCTGTCCTTTTTTTTATGATAGAAATGTTTTTTGCTTTGTTGACAAAAAATTGTATCGCGTCGCAATAACGAGACGATTTTGTTTATCTCTAGTAATAATTTATTTTGTTCTTAAAATAATCTGTTGAGCACCATCAAACGCATAAATAAGTGCTCCTGACGTAGCAGGGGTTCAGCTCAGAGGTAGAGCGATTGCTTCGCTTGGGACAAGTCCCTGGTTCGAACCGTGGCGTCTCCAGAGCTCTCTGAACTTTTGCGGCCCCTCCACGGTGGTCTAGTGGCTAAGGTACTCGCCTGCTGACCCGCAGTTCGCGGGTTCGTTTCCCGACTGCGGCGGCTGCATTTCCGATGGAGGCGCAATAGTTTAGGCCCGTGTGCTCAAATTTGGGTGCACGTTAAAGAACCCCAGGTGGTCGAAATTTCCGGTGCCCTCCACTACGGCGTCTCTCATAATCATATGGTGGTTTTGGGACGTGAAACCCCACAAATCAATCAATTTAAACTTTTGCACTATCTTTTTTGTGTTGTACTACTATGGCACCATGAAATGCGACGAGATAATCTACTAAAACATCGGTGCCCTTTCCTTTATGATAGAAATGTGTTTCTATCTTTGCTGACAAAAAATTTATCGCGTTGCAATGACGAGATGATTTTGTTTATTTCGAGTAATAATTAATTTTTTGTTAACATAATTTCTCGAGCACCATCAATAGCATACATAAGTGCTTCTGACATAACGGGGGTGTAGCTCAGAGGTAGAGCGCCTGCTTCGCATATGAGAAGTCCCGGTTTCGATCCCCTGCACCTCCAAAGTGCTCTCGACTTTAGCGCTATCTTTTTTAAGTGTTTTAATACTACGGCACCATGAAATGCGACGAGTGATTCTACTAAAACGTTGCTGTGCTTTTGTTTTATGATAGAAATGTTTTTTTTTTGTTGACAAAAAATTGTATCGCGTTGCAATAACAAGACAATTTTGTTTATCTCGAGTAATAATATATTTTGTTCCTAAAATACTCTGTTGAGCACCATCAAACGCATAAATAAGTGCTCCTGGCATAGAAGGGGTGCAGCTCAGAGGTAGAGCGCTTGCTTCGCATGGGAGAAGTCCCTGGTTCGAACCGTGGCGCCTCCAGAGCTCTCTGAACTTTTGCGGCCCCTCCGCGGTGGTCTAGTGGCTAAGGTACTCGGCTGCTGACCCGCAGGTCGCGGGTTCGTTTCCCGGCTGCGGCGGCTGCATTTCCGATGGAGGCGGAAATGTTTTAGGCCAGTGTGCTCAGATTTGGGTGCACGTTAAAAAACCCCAGGTGGTCGAAATTTCCGGAGCCCTCCACTACGGCGTCTCTCATAATCATATCTTGGTTTTGGGACGTGAAACCCCACAAATCAATGAATTTGAACTTTTGCGCTATCTTTTTTGTGTTGTACTACTACGGCACTATGAAATGCGGCAAGATAATCTACTAAAACATCGGTGCCTTTTCCTTTATGATAGAAATCTGTTTTTATCTTTGTCGACAAAAAATTTATCGCGTTGCAATGACGAGATGATTTTGTTTATTTCGAGTAATAATTCTTTTTTGTTAAAATAATTTCTTGAGCGCTATCAATAGCATACAAAGTGCTCCTGACATAACGGGGGTGTAGCTCAGAGGTAGAGCGCTTGCTTCGCATGTGAGATGCCCCGGGTTCGAATTCCGGAACCTCCAAAGTGCTATCGACTTAAGCGCTATCTTTTTTATGTGTTTTAATACTACGGCACCATGAAATGCGACGAGTGATTCTACTAAATCATGGCTGTCCTTTTCTTTTATGATAGAAATGTGTTTTTTCTTGACACAAAATTGTATCGCGTTGCATTGACGAGATGATTTTGTTTATCTCGAATAATAATTTATTTTGTTGTTAAAATTATCTGTTGAGCACCATCAAACGCATAAATAAGTGCTCCTGACATAGCAGGGGTTCAGCTCAGAGGTAGAGCGCTTGCTTCGCATGTGAGAAGTCCCTGGTTCGAACCGTGGCGCCTCCAGATTTCTTTGAACTTTTGCGGCCCCTCCGTGGTAGTCTAGTGGCTTAGGTACTCTGCTGCTGACCCGTAGGTCGTGGGTTCGTTTCCCAGCTGCGGCGACTGCATTTCCGATGGAGGCGGAAATGTTGTAGGCCGCGTGTGCTCAGATTTGGGTGCACGTTAAAGAACCCCAGGTGGTCGAAATTTCCAGAGCCCTCCACTACGGTGTCTCTCATAATCATATGGTGGTTTTGGGACGTGAAACCCCACAAATCAATCAATTTGAACTTTTGCGCTATCTCTTTTGTGTTGTACTACTACGGCACCATGAAATACGACGAGATAATCTACTAAAACATCGGTGCCCTTTCCTTTATGATAGAAATGTGTTTCTATCTTTGTTCACAAAAAATTTATCGCGTTGCAATGACGAGATGATTTTGTTTGTTTCGAGTAATAATTAATTTTTTTGTTAAAATAATTTCTTGAGCACCGTCAATAGCATACATAAGTGCTCCTGACATAACGGGGGTGTAGCTCAGAGGTAGAGCGCTTGCTTCGCATGTGAGATGCCCCGGGTTCGAATTCCGGAACCTCCAAAGTGCTATCGACTTAAGCGCTATCTTTTTTATGTGTTTTAATACTACGGCACCATGAAATGCGACGAGTGATTCTACTAAATCATGGCTGTCCTTTTCTTTTATGATAGAAATGTGTTTTTTCTTGACACAAAATTGTATCGCGTTGCATTGACGAGATGATTTTGTTTATCTCGAGTAATAATTTATTTTGTTGTTAAAATATTCTGTTGAGCACCATCAAACGCATAAATAAGTGCTCCAGGCATAACAGGGGTGCAGCTCAGAGGTAGAGCGCTTGCTTCGCGTGGGACAAGTCCCTGGTTCGAACCGTGGCGCCTCCAGAGCTCTCTGAACTTTTGCAGCCCCTCCACGGTGGTCTAGTGGCTAAGGTACTCGCCTGCTGACCCGCAGGTCGCGGGTTCATCTCCCGGCTGCGGCGGCTGCATTTCCGATGGAGGCGCAATAGTTTAGGCCCGTGTGCTCAAATTTGGGTGCACGTTAAAGAACCCCAGGTGGTCGAAATTTCCGGTGCCCTCCACTACGGCGTCTCTCATAATCATATGGTGGTTTTGGGACGTGAATCCCCACAAATCAATCAATTTAAACTTTTGCACTATCTTTTTTGTGTTGTACTACTACGGCACCATGAAATGCGACGAGATAATCTACTAAAACATCGGTGCCCTTTCCTTTATGATAGAAATGTGTTTCTATCTTTGCTGACAAAAAATTTATCGCGTTGCAATGACGAGATGATTTTGTTCATTTCGAGTAATAATTAATTTTTTTGTTAACATAATTTCTTGAGCACCATCAATAGCATACATAAGTGCTTCTGACATAACGGGGGTGTAGCTCAGAGGTAGAGCGCTTGCTTCGCATGTGAGAAGTCCCGGGTTTGATCCCCGGCACCTCCAAAGTGCTCTCGACTTTAGCGCTATCTTTTTTATGTGTTTTAATACTACGGCATCATGAAATGCGACAAGTGATTCTACTAAAACTTTGCTGTTCTTTTCTTTTATGATAGAAATGTGTTTTTTTCTTTGTTGACAAAAAATTGTATCGCGTTGAAATGACGAGATGATTTTGTTTATCTCGAGTAATAAATTATTTTGTTGTTAAAATAATCTGTTGAGCACCATCAAACGCATAAATAAGTGCTCCTGTCATAACAGGGGTGCAGCTCAGAGGTAGAGCGCTCGCTTCGCATGTGAGAAGTCTCTGGTTCGAACCATGGCGCCTCCAGAGCTCTCTGAACTTTTGCGGCCCCTCCTCGGTGGTCTAGTGGCTTAGGTACTCGGCTGCTGACCCGCAAGTCACGGGTTCGTTTCCCGGCTGCGGCGGCTGCATTTCCGGTGGAGGCGAAAAGGTTGTAGGCCCGTGTGCTCAGAATTTGGTGCACGTTAAAGAACCCCAGGTGGTCGAAATTTCCGGAGCCCTCCACTACGGCGTCTCTCATAATCATATCTTGGTTTTGGGACGTGAAACCCCACAAATCAATCAATTTGAACTTTTGCGGTATCTTTTTCGTGTTGTACTACTACGGCACCATGAAATGCGACGAGATAATCTACTAAAACATCGGTGCCCTTTTCTTTATGATAGAAATGTGTTTCTATCTTTGTTGACAAAAAAATTATCGCGTTGCATTGACGAGAAGATTTTGTTTATTTCGAGTAATAATTAATTTTTTTGTTAAAATAATTTCTTGAGCACCATCAATAGCATACATAAGTGCTCCTGACATAACGGGGGCGTAGCTCAGAGGTAGAGCGCTTGTTTCGCATGTGAGAGATCCCGGGTTCGAACCCCGGCACCTCCAAAGTGCTCTCGACTTCAGCGCTATCTTTTTTATGTGTTTTATTACTACGGCACCATGAAATGCGACGAGTGATCCTACTAAAACATTGCTGTCATTTTCTTTTATGATACAAATGTGTTTTTTCTTTGTTGACACAAAATGGTATCGCGTTGCAATGACGAGATGATTTTGTTTATCTCGAGTAATAATTTATTTGTTAAAATATTCTGTTGAGCACAATCAAACGCATAAATAAGTGCTCCTGACATAACAGAGTGCAGCTCAGAGGTAGAGCGCTTGCTTCGCACGGGAGAAGTCCCTGGTTCGAACCGTGGCGCCTCCAGAGCTCTCTGAACTTTTGCGGCCCCTCCGCGGTGGTCTAGTGGCTGAGGTACTCGGCTGCTGACTCGCAGGTCGCGGGTTCGTTTCCCGGCTGCGGCGGCTGCATTTCGATGGAGGCGGCAATGTTGTAGGCCCGTGTGCTCAGATTTGGGTGCACGTTAGGAACCCCTGGTGGTCGATATTTCCGGAGCCCTCCACTAAGGCGTCTCTCATAATCATATGGTGGTTTTGGGACGTGAAACCCCACAAATCAATCAATTTGAACTTTTGCGCTATCTTTTTTGTGTTGTACTAGTACGGCACCATGAAATGCGACGAGATAATCTACTAAAACATCAGTGCCCTTTCCTTTATGATAGAAATGTGTTTCTATCTTTGCTGACAAAAAATTTATCGCGTTGCAATGACAAGATGATTTTGTTTATTTCAAGTAATGATTAATTTTTTGTTAGCATAATTTCTTGAGCACCATCAGTAGCATACATAAGTGCTCCTGACATAATGGGGCTGTAGCTCAGAGGTAGAGCGCTTGATTCGCATGTGAGAAGTCCCGGGTTTGAACCCCGGCACCTCCAAAGTGCTCTCGACTTTAGCGCTATCTTTTTTATGTGTTTTAATACTACGGCACCATGAAATGCGATGAGTGATTCTACTAAAACAATGCTGTCCTTTTCTTTTATGATAGAAATGTGTTTTTTTCTTTGTTGACAAAAAATTGTATCGCGTTGCAATGACGAGATGATTTTGCTTATCTGGAGTAATTTTTATTTTGTTGTTAAAATAATCTGTTGAGCACCATCAAACGCATAAATAAGTGCTCCTGACATAACAGGAGTGCAGCTCAGAGGTAGAGTGCTTGTTTCGAATGTGAGAAGTCCCTGGTTCGAACCATGGCTCCTCCAGAGCTCTCTCAACTTTTGCGGCCCCTCCGGGGTGGTCTAGCGGCTTAGGTACTCGGCTGCTGACCCGCAGGTCGCGGGTTCGTTTCCCGGCTGCGGTGGGTGCATTTCTGATGGAGGCGGAAATGTTGTAGGCCCGTGTGCTCAGGTTTGGGTGCACGTTAAAAAACCCCAGGTGGTCGAAATTTCCGGAGCCCTTCACTAGGGCGTCTCGCATAATCATATCTTGGTTTTGGGACGTGAAACCCCACAAATCAATCAATTTGAACTTTTGCGCTATCTTTTTTGTGTTGTACTACTACGGCACCATGAAATGCGACGAGATAATCTACTAAAACATCGGTTCTTTTCCTTTATGATAGAAATGTGTTTCTATTTTTGTCTACAAAAAATTTATCGCGTTTCAATGACGAGATGATTTTGTTTATTTCGAGTAATTATTAATTTTTTGTTAAAATAATTTCTTGAGCACCATCAATAGCATACATAAGTGCTCCTGACATAACGGGGGTGTAGCTCAGAGGTGACTCCGCGTTCGGCTTCGGTGGGAGACGAACGTGTGATGGCTCGCTCCGTGCGAGGTGCTTCGGCGGCCACTGCTGGCCGCGGTGTTAGGTTCCCTTCTGCACCATCGGATTACCGGTTTTTGTTGCCTGCATTGCCGTCGGGTGCCAATATGGAAGAGTGTGTGTTTCTGCACGGGGATTTGGAAAAAAGACCATACCGGTTTGAAGACTTTCGGGCGCCGTTGGAAGAAGTGGGACTCATCAAGGCGATCACTGGCATTGGAGCCTTCCAAATGAATCACATCTGGCTGGCGAAGATGCGAAGCAAGGATGACAAAGAAGCATTACTCAAGACAGGTGGACTCCGAGTCAAGGGTGGCTTCTGTGCTATCATCGACCCTATCCAACATGATGTAACCGTGAAAATCCACTGGCTTGACTTTGCGGTCTCAAATTAGAGCATTCGACAAACGTTAAGTGAGTTTGGTGAAGTTCTGGAGGTTTCCAACGACAACTGGACCGTCGCGGGCTTTGAACACGCGATATCGACGACGAGGATGGTGCGACTGAAACTGAAGGAAGGCGTGGTGCTAAAAGACTTGCCACACCTTTTTAAGATTAGAGGGTGCACCGTCCTTCTTGTGGCCCCGGGTCGGGCACCGCTTTGCCTAAGGTGTCACATTCAAGGACATATACGACGAGACTGCCAGACTCCCCGCTGTGGTGTATGCCGAGCGTTTGGTCATGAAAGTCAAGATTGCGTCAGGAGTTATGCCAGAGTTACGAAGACCGTGCTGCCAACAGACGACGCCCAAGATAATCTAATGGACGCCGAAGAGGCTGAGAAAGTGGCCCCTGGCAGCAACGCCGTGGGACCCGACGCCGCGGTTCATACAACTGGAGAAGAGACAGCCGACGCGACAACGCAAGATGGCAAAGACCCAGCGAAATAATCCGAGGAGTTGGCCGCAACAGGCGGCCAGCAGGACATTCAAGAATCGATGGAGGAAGATATGGGTACCAGTGGCGAGATCGCTACGCCAAAAGCCAGCACAAAGTCTCCGGAAGCGACCACGGGACGCGGCAAGCGTTACTGAGTGGAGAACACGGAACGCAACCAGAAACGCCCGGAGCGTCTGTGGCATCGCGTCACAGGCGCTAAGAGTAAAAAATATGCCCTCGCAACCCTGTCGGCGTCATCGTCGCCAGTTCGGGGACAGGATCTAGACGCGTAAGACCCCGGTTTTCCCACTGCATGGTATACGAGACACGGTAAGCGCAGCATTGTAGTTTTCATCTTTGTCATCAACGTGGCTAGCATGACTGCGCCTTTACGCATTGGTACGTTGAATGTACGTGGTTTAGGAACGCGTCGCAAACAGTACCAGCTGAAACGATTGATGCAAGAAAAAGACCTTGACATGCTCGCGGTCCGGGAGACTAAAGTTAGTACTGAGGCCGCGACTGATAGCTTGGTAGCAGGATTTTCATTGCGGTACAATGCGTGTGTGAGCTATGCAGTGGGAGCATCAGCCAGATGTATTATTTTTGTCAAGAACTCTCTTGGTATTGTAGTGGAAGAGGTCAAATGTTGCCTAAATGGGCGTTTTGTTTTGTGTGATTTTTGTCACTGGAACACTAATTTTAGATTTATCTGTGTATACGCACCTACAAATTTGACAGACAGGTGTTTGTTTTTTCGGGAAATGCAAGCGTACTTTGAATGTCAGAAATGTGTGATTCTGTTGGGTGACTTCAATTGTGTTTTGACCCAAGAAGATTGCACGTATACTGCTAAATTAGGTGATGAAAGCGTTGGGTTGCTTAGAGACAGCCTTAATAAGTACTTTTAGGGCCGAAGCTCCTTAGGGCGTGGGCTGTGCGTCCCCTGTAGGCTGTATGTAGCCACCTCGAGATTAGTTCTTGCAGTGTTCAATAGATGGCGGTACCATCTCCTGTATGTAGCCACCTCTAGTTTAGTTCTTGCAGTGTTCACTAGATGGCGGTACCGTCCCCTGTTTGTAGCCACCTATAGTTTAGTTCTTGCAGTGTTCACTAGATGGCGGTACCGTATCCTGTATGTAGCCACCTCTCGTTTAGTTCTTGTAGTGTTTACTAGATGGTAGTACTTGTAACTGATGATGAAAAGATGCAAGATGTTATAAACTAGAAAGCAGTACTTGTAGTTGATGAAAGACGCGAGATCTTATAAAATAGAAATGATGTCACATATGGCGTGTGTCATTGGTTGAAGGCAATTGTTCGATTTAGTGCGGCGACGTACGCTAGGGGGAGCGATGTAATAAAATCGAGTGGGCAAAATGTACAGAGGATTCATGGTTTACCAGGTTTACCTCCGGAGCTTCACCCACTCATCATCATTCACTTCGTGGATATGGCGGCACTTTTTACATGACGTAGCTCTGTTTGCGAAGGGTGGCAGTCGCCAACACTTCACACATTTTCAAGGTTCGAGTCACGCACGACTAGATCGAGCATATGTTTGTTCTGAGATAGTACCTTTATGTCATAACTATGACGTTTATGCTGTTTCCTTCAGTGATCATTGCTTAGTTTTGTTTAAGATAGGTAGAAAGTGCAAAAAGAAGGTTGTATGGGATACATGGAAACTGAATACTAAGATAATTACGCACGAAGGTTTTGTAGATAAGACAAAGAAGGAAATCGAGAATTTTTTCAAAAACGCAGAAAGAAGTGCCGCGGAAATATGGGAATTATTTAAGCAAAAGATAAAAATGAATGCAATAGAGTGTGGTTGCTACATGCAGTATCAAGCACGAAAACAGGAACGTAAGCTACGGGCAGAGTTAAAAGATTTGTTGAATATTGAAGCAAAAAACCCGGGCTTAGTCACACATAAACTGGAGGTTGTCAAAAACAAAATTGAATGTCTTGAAGAACATAAATATAAAGGCGCAATTATACGAGCAAGAGCTGAGAGATACCTCGTGGGTGAAGCCCCAACAAAGCGAGCCTTGTCAGATGAAAAGGCATATGCTCAAGCTCACGACATACTAGAGATAGAATGGAATGGTAAAATATTGAAGGAACATAAAGATATTATGAAAGCTTTTGAAAACTATTATCAGGACTTGTTTGCTTATCGCGAACCAAAGGAGCCGGGTTTTGTAGATGAGTTCTTGATAGAAATGCCGACACTTAATGCTGAGGACACAAATTTATTGGAAATGTCTTTTAGTATAGGGGAAATTGAGAAGGCTATCGATGATCTCGGCATGGGCAAATCACCTAGTCCAGATGGCTATAATGCCGCCTTTTATAAGGCGTTCAAGGAGGATTAGGCCGCCGCATTGCATGAGGTTTTTTCAGAGTCTTTAGATCGCGGAGCTCTACCTCCATCGTTTAATCGAGCACACACCGTGCTGATTCCTAAAGGGAAAGAGCAACATGTTTTACGCAAAGTGACAGGATACAGGCCAATCACGCTAACAAACGTAGATTATAAGGTGTTTATGAAAGTTCTGGCTAGGAGGTTGCAAGAAGTTATATACAAGTTGGTCGGGTCACATCAGACTTGCGGCATCAAGCGTAGGAGCATATTCACGAATATTCATGTTGCCAGGAGCCTTTTGGAGTATTGTGACGCTGCGCTTCTAAAAGTAGCTATGTTGAAAATTGATCTAGCCAAGGCTTTCGACATGGTTCCACACAATATACTCTTCATGCTAGCTGAGTACGTTGGTCTTGGTGCAATCATATGTAAAGGTAATAAATTGGCATATAAAAATTCAACCACAAATTTAATTGTAAATAGAGAACTTTCACAGCGCATACAAGTACTTTCCTCCGTGCGTCAGGGGTGTCCTTTAAGTCCTATGCTCTTCGCTCTATTTTTGGAACCATTGTGTCAGAAAGTGATTCACCATGCAGGAATTAATGGTTTCAGGTTTCAGTCGTGTGAAGTGCGTGTTTTGGCATACGCCGACGATATTGCCTTTTTTGCAGTTGATAGAGAGAGTGTCACTTCGTTATTAAAAATCACTCAAAACTTTTGTGACACGAGTGGAAGTTTAATGAACAAAGAAAAAAGCATTGGTTTATGGCATGGTAATTGGGACCTTACGCCCAGTTCTTTTGGATATATTCAGTGGCTCACGACGCCTAGTCGCTACCTAGGGGTACCATTGGACAGGTATCAAGACAGTGAAGCATTTTGGCTTGAAAAGGCTGAAGAACTGCGCGCGACCGCCGAAGGATGGGGCGGTCCTGGCTTATCAATTTTCTCTCGGTCAGCTGTATGCAACGTGTTTCTGGCTGCTAAAATTATGTACCTTTTGCAAGTACTTAGTTGTAAGCGTAAAACCATTCAAAAAGTCCACAGGATATTCGCCACGTTCATCTGGAGCTCTACGTGGGAGAGAACATCTAGAACGAACTTGTTTCGGCGAGTTAAGCAAGGAGAGCTGTCTCTGTGCCATCTGTTTCTTAACCAAGTAATATCACGTTTCCTGCTCATTAGAGACCAGAGAGACTCTTTTTTACGTTCTTTATTTCAAACAACGCTGCTACACCACATGCTTGACTTCTTTGTATCTTCATACAGGCGAGAACGACACACCTTGTCACCGTTCTTGCGCGAAGTTGTGTTCTCATATCGTTTCTTAAGGGCGAGGTTTTCGATAGATTACCTAACTAATGTGAAAAGAAAGCGCCTTATGAAAGACCTAATACAGAATGTTTTCGCTGTGCCCCTGTACCGTTCAAGATATAAAAAATCATATGGTTATGACGTACTAAAGCGAGTGAAAAACTTGTGTATCCCACCCAATGTGAAAACCTTCTTTTTTAAACTTCATACGGGAACCTTGCCAGTAAAAACGTGGCTTAAAGAGAGAGGTGTATGTACCATGGGGAAGCAGCTGTCTCCTGTGTAACAAACCTGAGACCATTGAACATGTGTTTATTGATTGTAAGAATGCTATTTTCTTTTGGGAAATTTTACAGAGGACTTTAAAAAAAAGATTTACCTCTTACTTCATATGGAATTCGTTTTTTGCCTTGTGATAGTTCTGTGCAAAATTTGGATGTTATATTTGTACTTGGCCTTCATTCAGTTTGGCGTAGTATGCTATCGTACAGACACTGTGATGTGAGAGTTCTATCTGTTAATGAGTGTTTCGTGGAAGCTGTTATAAAAGTGCGAGATGTGTATAAGACTACCGACTGTAATAAAGATGTAATATCTTTGTTTGACGCGTTGTCACGCATGAAACACGTGTGATAGTGATTGTCTTATTAGCTTGACCTGTAGTCAAGAAGGCAATAAAGAAAAAAAAGGGTGTAGCTCAGAGGTAGAGCGCTTGCTTCGCATGTGAGAAGTCCCGGGTTCGAACCCCGGCACCTCCAAAGTGCTCTCGACTTTAGCACTATCTTTTTTATGTGTTTTAATACTATGGCACCATGAAATGCGACGAGTGATTCTACTAAAACGTTGCTGTCCTTTTCTTTTATGATAGAAATGTGTTTTTTCTTTGTTGACACAAAAATGTATCGCGTTGCAATGACGAGATCATTTTGTTTATCTCGAGTATTAATTTATTTTGTTGTTAAAATAATCTGTTGAGCACCATCAAACGCATAAAGAAGTGCTCCTGACATAACAGGGGTGCCGCTCAGAGGTAGAGCACTTGCTTCGCATGGGAGAAGTCCCTGGTTCGAACCGTGGCGCCTCCAGAGCTCTCTGAACTTTTGCGGCCCCTCCGCGGTGATCTAGTGGCTAAGGTACTCGGCTGCTGACCCGCAGGTCGCGCGTTCGTTTCCCGGCTGCGGCGGCTGCATTTCCGATGGAGGCGGAAATGTTGTAGGCCCGTGTGCTCAGATTTGGGTGCACGTTAAGGAACTTCAGGTTGTCGAAATTTCCGGAGCCCTCCACTACGGCGTCTCTCAAAATCATATGGTGGTTTTGGGACGTGAAACCCCACAAATCAATCAATTTGAACTTTTGCGCTATCTTTTTTGTGTTGTACTACTACGGCACCATGAAATGCGACGAGATAATCTACTAAAACATCGGTGCCCTTTCCTTTAAGAGAGAAATGTGTTTCTATCTTTGCTGACAAAAACAAAAAATTTATCGCGTTGCAATAACGAGATGATTTTGTTTATTTCGAGTAATAATTTATGTTGTTGTTAAAATAATCTGTTGAGCACCATCAAACGCATAAATAAGTGCTCCTGACATAACAGGGGTGCAGCTCAGAGGTAGAGCGCTTGCTTCGCAAGTGAAAAGTCCCTGGTTCGAACCGCGGCGCCTCCAGAGCTCTCTGAACTTTTGCGGCCCCTCCGCGGTGGTCTAGTGGCTAAGGTACTCGGCTGCTGACCTGCAGGTCGCGGGTTCGTTTCCCGGCTGCGGCGGCTGCATTTCCGATGGAGGCAGAAACGTTGTATGCCCGTGTGCTCAGATTTGGGTGCACGTTAAAGAACCCCAGGTGGTCGAAATTTCCGGAGCCGTCCAGTACGTCGTCTCTCATAATCATATCTTGGTTTTGGGACGTGAAACCCCACAAATCAATCAATTTGGACTTTTGCGCTATCTTTTTTGTGTTGTACTACTACGGCACCATGAAATGCGACGAGATAATCTACTAAAACATCGGTGCCCTTTCCTTTATGATAGAAATGTGTTTCTATCTTTGTTGACAAAAAATTTATCGCGTTGCAAAGACGAGATGATTTTGTTTATTTTGAGTAATAATTATTTTTTGTTAAAATAATTTCTTGAGCACCATCAATAGCATACATAATTGCTCCTGACATAACGAGAGTGTAGCTCAGAGGGATTCTTTCGTCGGCACTCACGCGCGTCGGACGCAAGAATCATGTGCTCCGTAGGAGCGGCGTTTTTGGCACATACTAGCCGCGGTAACAGGATGACCGAAGACCAAGACGCAGGATATGAGATTATTTTGCCACCACTGCACAAGGGACGCGTCGCGCAAAACACCGTGTTTTTACACGGTGATGTGCGCGGCAGACCGTATAGAGTCGAAGATTTCCGAGACGCGCTCGGACCTACAGGACTGCTGCCGGAGGTGTTGGCACTGGGGGCCTACCAGATAAATCATGCCTGGGCAGTCACCATGAACAACGCGGACGCTACGAAACGCTTGCTGGTTGTGAAGGAGCTGAAAGTCAAGGGCCGACGCTGCATCATCGTAGACCCCCAGGATCAGCAGGTGCGGCTGCGTCTTCATTGGCTGCTGTACGGCGTCAACGATGAAGATGTGCGAGCAGCGTTGGCAGCTTTTGGGAAGGTCGTACAAGTGACAAGGGAGCATTGGCGTGTTCAAGGTGTGAGCGACAAGGGTTCCACCACACGGACTGTGCTTCTTAAGCTCAAGAGTGGCGTGAAGGTTGAATATCTCCCCCATCAAATCAAGGTGGCTGGTGAACTGGCACTTGTGGTTGCACCTGGTCGGCCAATGCAGTGTCTGCGCTGCCAAGGTACCGGCCATGTTATAAGAGAGTGTAAGGTACCCCGATGCTCGCGTTGTCGGCGGTTCGGCCACAGCGAAGATGCGTGCATGCGCACGTACGCATCGGCTATCGGATTAGCCGAAGGTGACAACACAGCAGAGTTGGTGATGGACGTGACCGAGGCTGAAGACGCGGTGAAAGGCGCAGGTGACGCGGTAAACCCTGAAGCTTCAACAGGTACAGTTACACCGACTGGTGGTGATGAACCAACAGCCAAAGCAGACATAGCATCTGGGGAGGTGGTTACTCAAGAGCCATCCGACCAAACCGAAGAAGGCTTCACAAGCACCTCATCGAAGGAGCCTGAGCCGGTGGCATTAACCGAACTTCCAGTGTCGTGCGAGAGTATCAGTGGTTGGGCGCCAAGCAAAAAACCCCGCGAGCAGTCTGCAGGACAGCGTGAGGCGTCCAGCAAAAAGCAAGAAGAGGGGCCACCTGCGAAGGCGACTTCGTTCAGACGCAGCAGCACAAGGCTGCGTCCCAACCCGATATCGGACAAACACTGGCCACCTTTGTCCTCCAGTGGCACGGGTCCACCTGGAGGATCCGAAGATGTCTAGCTCTATGCTAGACGCCGAAGGTAAGCACCATGCCCCGGGCTAACTTCTTCACTGTGTAGATATGGCTGTTGCACCGAAACTTAGAGTGGCAACGTTAAATGTTCGACGACTCGCCGCCAAGCGGAAACAGAGCCAAGTCTACAGGCTGCTTGTGGATCATGATCTGGATGTACTAGCTCTACAAGAAACAAAAGTAGACGGTGAGGAGGAGACCCGGGGAATGGTGCTGAGGTTTACGGTGCGTTACCACGCAATTGTAAGTCAAGCAATAGGCACGTCTGCAGGCTGCGTTTTGTTCATTAAGAGGTTACCGGGTGTGGTAGTGCAAGATACCTTCGCTTGCCCATCTGGTAGATTGGTTTTCTGTGATTTTGTCTTCAATGAATGTCAGTGGCGTATAGTGTGTATTTATGCACGAACCATTTGTGAGGAGCGATCACTTTTTTTTCAAGCCTAAAGCAGCACTTCACTTTGGAAAGGAAATCTGTATTACTTGGTGATTTTAACTGCGTCCTCAATGGACGAGATCTAGCAAAGGGACGCGCCAATTACGATAAAAGTAGTAGGACGCTAGCGGACGTAGTTACTCAATTCGAGTTAGAAGACGTGGGCAGCTGTATGGAGGGAACGCGGGAGGTGCGTTTCACACATTTTCAGGGGAATAGCCATGCGCGCCTTGATCGCATTTACGTGTCGCTTGAATTAATAGCCCACTGCAAGACATATGCTGTTTACCCAAGACACTTTAACGATCATTGTTTAGTTAAATGTGATATGGGAGAGAAAACACAAGGTGGAACTTTCTCATGGGAGCTGTGGAAGATGAATTCCACTTTGATCACTGACGAATATTTCTTAGATCAGGTTATGAACTGCATCAATGAAATAAAACTGGATGATGGAGCTAAACTTGCAGAACAATAGGAAGAGTTCAAGCAGCGAATAAAAATAAAAGCTATTGATCGTTCTTGCGCATTGAGTTATGAAAGGAAAAAGAAAGAAAAAGAACTCTGAAAGACTTTGGAAAGACTAATAGATTTGAAGTGCAAACAACAGGGAGAGTATAAAATCGACATACGCAATATTAAGCAGAAACTTGCATTGCATGACGAGGAACGCTACCGCGGTGCACTCGTCCGTGCTAGGGCTGAGGCTTTAGCGGCTGGAGAGACGCCAACCAAAAGAGCGTTAGGGGTGGAGAAAACGAACGCTCGACGGAACCATATCGAAAAAATAGAGAAAGATGGTCACGAAGTAACTGATACGGACAGCATTTATACCGTATTTTCAAGTCATTTTGAAAACCTTTTTGCGTGTAGACAGGCAAACCTAGAAAGATTTAAAGACGAATATTTAGGACGCATGCCGCAAGTGAGTGAGAAAGTGAAAAACGCATTGGAATTATCTATATCTGCATCTGAAGTTGAACGGGCGATTGATAATTAAATCCCGGGAAATCTCCAGGCCCACATAGTGTTTGTGCCAAGTGGTACAAATGTTTTAAAAGTGAATGGTCTCCAATATTTGCAGGTGTGTTTAACGAGGCATATGAGAAAAAGAAATTACCACCATCCTTTGGTGAATCGCGTACCGTTCTGATTCCGAAAACAGACGAGGTTAAAAAACTCAGGCACGTCACAGCGTACAGGCCAATCGCACTGACAAACGTAGACTACAAAATATTATTGAAAATTTTGGCGGCCAGACTTCAGTCAGTAATAAAAGATATCGTCGGTCCACACCAAACGTATGGAATAAAAGGTCGGTCCATAGTTACAAACGTTCATAAAATGCGATCCGTGCTCGAATGTGTTGACACCTGTCATGCTCGTGTTGCCATACTCCAGCTGGTTCTGGAGAAAGCGTTTGATTGCGTTTCCCACGCTCTTTTGTTTGCAATATTGAAACACATTAATGTTGATAAGATAATTATTGATGGAGTAGCCATGGCATATCGAAACGGTAGTACGAGACAAATTATCAACAAGACATTGGGCCCCCCCATAAGAATCGAGCGCTCAGTGCGTCAAGGTTGCCCTGTTAGTCCACTTTTGTTTTGCATCTATATTGAAACTTTATGTCAGTCGATATTGCAGAATGACATCATTAATAGATTTAGAGTACAATCATCAGAGGTCAAATTACTCAAATACGCTGATGATGTTGCGATTTGTAGCACTTCCTATGACGGTATTGAAGAATCAATCAGAGTTTCTAAATCTTTCGCCGATGTTACAGGAAGCCATATAAACTGGGGTAAATGCCTCGGCTTCTTGCATGGATATTGGCCTTCAACAGCAGAATTTTTTGCAGCCAATAAATGGACAAGAACGCCAGTTAAATATCTCGGAGTACCGCTCGAGTCATACAAAAGTACTGATGAATATTGGACACAGCAAACGAAAAAAATTAAAGAGAAAGCGAATAGGTGGAATGCAACCTATCTATCCATGTTTGCTAGGGCTACTGCATGCAACTGGTTTTTTGTGTCTAAGCTGTGGTATGTAATGCAAGTGCTGTACTGTTCCCGGGTCAATGTGCAAAAATTACATCGAGTGTTTGCAGTATTTGTGTGGGGCTCTAACTGGGAAAGGTGCAGTCGCACGAATTTGTTCAGACGAGTGAAGTGTGGAGGCCTTGGGCTAGGACATCTGTTTATGAAGCAGTTAGTAAATAGGTTTTTCTTTTTTCGCGAGGCAAGAGATCCTTTTCTATTAACAGTGTGTCAAACAAAACTAAGTAGACTGTTGCCCGAGTTTGTTGTGAGCACTCATGCTACCACAGGGGCTATGCAAGGATACATGAAGGAAGTTGTGGCCAGCGTGCGGTTTTTGTGTGTTCGGTTTTCAACTGACTACCTGTGGTCTGTTGGAAAGAAAAAACTGTACAAAGATTTATGTGACACGATGCTCCCCATCCCACTGTACAGAGCGCTATATACAGCACGCAAGGGTCAGAATGTACTTCAACGAGTTAAAAAAATGCCAGCAGCTCCAAGTGCGAAAACGTTCTTTTTCAAATTACACACTGGAACACTTCCTGTAAGAACCTTCCTAGAGGAGCGGGGGTTTTATATGCATTGGGGATCTCACTGTCTAATCTGTAAGAAACCGGAAACTATTGACCATGTTTTTCTTCACTGTAGGAAAGGAGTTTATTTTTAGGACGTATTACAAAAGGACAATCAAAAAAGAGTTCCCGTTAGACCCTCATGGGATCAGGTATTTGGCAATAGAGAATGAGGATGGATTTCCTTTCGATTTTATCATGATGACTGCCTTGCACAGTATATGGTGCTCTAGAATGGCTGGATTTCATTGTGACCCAGACAGAAGACCAGCAAGAGAGTATTTCAAAGAAAGCATCTCAAGATTACTCGAGGTAGTAAGAACAGGCGAATGTGTACCTTCATGGGTAGAAAGGGTAGAAGCCCTACTGACCATGAATGAATTCTAGGACGTGATGTGTTTTAGTAATGCTAGACGGGCTTAGTTATTTTTAAGTTTATTGTATTGTTTATTGTGAATTGTAATATATTTATCTTAGCAACCCGTTTGTGATGTTGAACCGGAAATAAAGAAAAAAAGGAGTGTAGCTCAGAGGTAGAGCGCTTGCTTCGCATGTGAGAAGTCCCGGGTTCGAACCCCGGCACCTCCAAAGTACTCTCGACTTTAGCGCTATCTTTTTTATGTGTTTTAATACTACGGTATCGTGAAGTGCGACGAGTGATTCTACTAAAACATTGCTGTCCTTTTCTTTTATGATAGAAATGTGTTTTTTCTTTGTTGACACAAAATTGTATAGCGTTGCAATGACGAGATGATTTTGTTTATCTCGAGTAATAATTTATTTTGTTGTTAAAATAATCTGTTGAGCACCATCAAACGCATAAATAAGTGCTCCTGACATAACGCGGGTGTAGCTCAGAGGTAGGGCACTTGCTTCTCAGGTGAGAAGTCCCTGGTTCGAACCCCGGCACCTCCAAAGCGCTCTCGACTTTTGCGCGATCTTTTTTATGTGTTGTCATTCTACGGCACCATGAATTGCGAAGAGTGATTCTACTAAAACATCGCTGCCCTTTTTTTGATAGAAATGTGTTTCTTTCCTTGTTGATAAAAAATAGTATCACGTTGCACTGACGAGATGATTTTGTTTATTTCGAGTAATAATTAATTTTGTTGTTAAAATAATCTGTTGAGCACCATCAATAGCATAAATAAGTGCTCCTGACATAACGCGGGTGTAGCTCAGAGGTAGAGCGCTTGCTTCACTTATGAGATGTGTCTGGTTCGAACACCGGTCCCTCTAAAGCGCTCTCGTCTTTTGCGCTGCCTTTTTTTATGTTGTACTACTACGGTACCATGAAATCCGACGAGTAATGCTACTAAAACATTGCTGCTGTTTTTTAAAGATAAAAATGTGTTTCTTTCTTTGTTGAGAAAAAATTGTATCGCGTTGCAATGACCAGATGATTTTGTTTATTTCGAGTAATAATTATTTTGTTGTTGAAATAATCTGTTATGCACCATCAATAGCATAAATAAGTGCTCCTGACATAACGCGGGTGTAGCTCATTCTTCTTCCGGCAGCGCAAGCGAACGGACGCGGAATCATGAGCTCCGATGGAGCGGCGAACGCGGCCCGCGTCGGCCGCGGAAACAGGAACGACGGTGCAGATCAGGACTACGAGATCGTGCTGCCTACTTTGCCCACTGGCCGTGTTGTACTGAACACGTTGTTTTTGCACGGTGATCTGCGTGAGCGTCCCTACAGGGTCGAGGACTTTAGAGACGCCCTCGAGACCGTTGGAGTGCTATCCGACGTCGTCGCCTTAGGAGCGTACCAGATTAACCACGTCTGGGCCGTCACCCTCACCAGCGGAGAAGCGACAAGGAAACTGGCCGCGCGGAAAGAATTGAAGGTAAAGGGCCACCGGTGCATAATTATTGATCCCGAAGAGCAGCAGGTAAAGCTCAGCCTGCATTGGATGCTCTACGGCGTCCAAGACGAGGACATCGGGACAGCTTTCGCCGCGTTCGGTAACGTCACCGAAGTGACGCGAGAACGGTGGCGTGTGCAAGGCATGAGGGAGAAAGGCTCGACAACGAGAAGCGTGCTGCTAAAGCTGAAGCCGGGAATGAAGGTGGATGACCTGCCCCACCAGGTGCGAGTCGCCGGTGAGTTGGCCCTTGTCGTAGTTCCCGGGCGGGCGATGCAGTGTTTGCGTTGCCACGGCACGGGCCACGTGCGTCGAGATTGCAGATTGCCCCGCTGCTCGAAATGCCGGCGTTACGGACACGCAGACGCTGAGTGCGTCCGCACTTACGCGTCGGCGACCGGGATTCCAAGGGCTGACGAGCACGACGAGCTCATGGACGTCGTCGAGGCTAAGGAAGCGGCCAGGGGAACCGAGGAGACAAGAAAGCAGGCGGGGCTTTTCAGCGATGACACCCCGAAACGAGGTCCTCCGGCAGACCGACAGCCTGAAGCCGACACGACTGCGCCTACATGCTCCCAACCAGTAGGACAGGGTTCGCTGGCAGGCACGGAACGGGACGAACGGGACGCCGGTGAACGCGACCTACCAACGCTGAAAGGAGCGGCGAGTGAAGTCGACGGGTCGACCGGAACGGCGGGGAAAGCGTCCAAGGGCGGTGATTTTAAAAGTCCGAAGGACCTACAAGCTGACAAGAGCGGCGTACAAGCACCAACCAGCCTGGCCGTTCATCGAAACGGCCCCACCCTCCGAACAGCAATGACTGTCCTGAGGAGACGCTGGCCGGCGTCGAGGAACCCCCTGCAAAGACGCCCCAAGTACGGCGGTCCACCCTCCGGCCGCGCCCTAACATTCCTCCCGACAAGCGCGGCGGCAACGTCGAGCAAGTTGGGCAAGTTCAAGCCACGGCGTCGGACTTTAGCCCTGGTGATGGAGCCGTCTAGCCAAGTGCTAGACGCGAGAGGTGGGCCTAATGCTGCTGGTCTCTTTCCCTATCGGCAAAATGGCACTTGTCTGTCCGTTAATAGTCGCCACCATTAACGTTAGAGGATTGGCAGGAAAGAGAAAGCAGAGCCAGCTTTACCGACCTCTAACTGAGCGTGACATAGACGTCCTGGCAGTTCAGGAAACCAAAGTAGACGGCGAGGAGGAGACTAGCAGCATGGTTGAACGTTTCGCGTCCAGATTTTATGTTGTCGTGAGTCAAGCAGTAGGCACATCGGCTGGCTGCATACTTTTTGTTAAGAAGTTACCGGGGCTTGAAGTGCTCGACCACTTTTCGTGTTCGGCTGGCTGATGTGCTGCGCTTGATTTTTCACTGAACAACGCGGATTGGCGTATTTTGTGTATTTACTCGCCTAATAAGGTTGAGGAAAGGGCTCACTTCTTTCTTGGTTTAGAGGATCGACTAGCTGTAGGAAAGCATTTGATTATGCTTGGCGATTTCAACTGTGTCCTCAGTGCGCGAGACAAAACTAGCACTCGAGCTTTTAGAGATAAAAGCACCAGCGTTCTGACACGCATAGTTGAAATGTGTGAGCATGAGGATGTCGCGGAAAGTCTCTGTGGCTCGGGTGCAGTAAAGTACACGCGCTTTGAAGGCTCTAGCCATGCAAGGTTGGACCGGATTTATGTGTCTTTGGAGATCCTGACGGAGTGTTCCAATTATGAAGTAGTGCCCGTTTCCTTTTCGGATCATTGTTTAGTCCAGTGCTCTATCGGAAGTGTAACGAAACGTATCAACTTTTCGTGGGATCTATGGAAACTAAACGATAGACTGTTGCAAGACGAAATTTTCATTCAGGCCGTAAATGATGAGATTGGCAACTTAGACCCTAGCAAAGGCCTGCACCTTTGGCAGCAATAGGAATCATGTAAGGAGACTTTAAAATTAAAAGCGATAGACAGGGCAACGCGTATACGGTACGATTACAAAAAGGAAGAAGCAGATTTAAAAGCTCTGCTCGATAAGCTTGTCAAGCATGAATGCCGAGAACCCGGCAAATGGTCTGAAGACGTTCGAAAAGTGAAGCTAAAAATAGAGCGACTGGACGAACAGCGTTATCGCGGCGCCCTGGTGAGGGCAAGGTCGGATGACTCAGCTGCCGGTGAAATGCCCTCGAAGCGTGCACTCGGCTTGGAAAAAGCACGAGCCAAGATGAACCACGTTCGGGAAATCGAATGGGGAGGGAAAATATCAACACATACAGACGATATCAAAACTGCGTTTACCGAGCATTATAGAGCATTGTTCACTGTGCGGGACGTAGATTTCGAGAAATTTGAGCACGACTTTCTGCCTCTCATTCCCCGCATCGAGGACGAAAGGAAAGAGTATTTAGAGCGGGTAATAACGAAAGTCGAGGTAGAAGAAGCGATTGAAAAGTTAAATCCAGGGAAATCACCTGGGCCTGATGGGTTAACGGCTGCTTTTTACAAAACGTTCAAGCACGAACTAAGCCCGATACTGACAGTTGTTTTCAATGAAGCATACAAATTGGGCACATTGCCTCCGTCGTACCGGTCGTCCCATACTGTATTAATACCCAAAACCGATAACGTCGACAAACTAAGATCTGTCACAGCGTACAGACCGATAGCTTTGACTAACGTCGAATATAAGATATATATGAAAGTACTAGCACGCAGACTACAGACTGTGATTCGGGGTATCGTCGGACCTCATCAAACATGTGGTATTAAAGGGGGGTCTATTGTCACCAATATCCATAAAGCACGGAGCATACTAGAATGGTGTGATTACTCACTTGAGCGGGTCGCCATTCTACAAATTGACTTAGAAAAGGTTTTCGACTGTGCAGACCATAGGATTTTGTTTGCAATTTTATATCACGTTAATCTCGGTTCGGTTATCTGCGAGGGAGTGGCTCTGGCGTACCAGAACTGCACTACGAGATTGATTGTAAATAAGAGGCTGGGGGCACCCATCAGTGTGCAACGTTCGGTTCGCCAGGGCTGCCCCCTCAGCCCCCTCCTTTTTTGTATTTACATTGAAACACTGTGCATGAAAATAATCAGAGACAATGGTATCCTTGGTTTTAACTTACAAGCCGCAGAAGTGAAACTGTTGGCTTATGCAGATGATATTGCTATCTTTACTCGTGACCAGCAGAGCATCTCACAGTCTGTCCAATGTGTCCGTGAGTTCAGCAAAGTTACCGGGAGCGGCGTGAACTGGGGCAAGTGCCTTGGGCTCTGGCACGGGTCGTGGCCAGCGAAACCTGACCACTTTGCAAACATGCCTTGGGTGACGACCCCAGGCAAGTACTTCGGCGTTCCACTAGACTGTTATCGCGAAAGCGATCAGTATTGGAAAGGGCAGGTTAAGGAGACACAAGAGAAATTGGACAAGTGGAAAGGAGGGGCCCTTTCGATCTTTGCCAGAGCCACAATTTGCAACTTGTTTTTCATCAGCAAGTCGTGGTATGTTATGCAGGTCATACATTGTTCACGGACTAATGTGCAGAAACTGCACAGGATATTTGCGACATTTATTTGGGCTTCTGAATGGGAGCGATGCAGTTGCACAAACTTGTTTAGACGGGTGAAACACGGAGGTCTCGGACTAGGCCACCTCTTTCTACGACAACTAGTTAACCGGTTTTTGTTTTTTAGAGATGCGACAGACTCTTTTCTACGCACAGTATGTCAACTCAGACTAGCAGGCGCACTCCCTGAATATGTTGTTTCAACCCAACGTTGTGTGGGAGGGATCGGGGGCTATTATAAAGAAATTGTGTTCAGTGTAAGGTTTCTCACTGAACGTTTTTCACGAGAGTATCTGGCTGCCGTAAGACGAAAAGAACTTTATTTTGCGTTATGCGATATCGTTTTTCCAGTGCCTATATACCGATCTTCATTCAGTGTAGGCCCAGGTAGCGATGTTCTAAAGAGGGTTAAAAGAATGCAAGTCATGCCGGGAGCCAAAACCTTTTTCTTCAAGCTGCATAGCGGGACACTGCCTGTTAAAACTTTTTTGGAGAAAAAGGGGTGCTATTTGCCTTGGGGTACCCATTGCCTTATTTGTAAGCTGCCAGAAACGGTAGACCATGTTTTTCTACATTGTTGGGAGGGGGTTTATTTTTGGGATGTTTTGCAGAGATCAGTGCAAAAAGAATTCCCTTTGGACTCGCATGGCATTCGATTTCTAAATGTAGACAACGATGACGGGGCTCCTTTTGACGCGGTTATGCTCATGGGCCTCCATTGCATATGGAGAGCGAGAATGGCAGGTTACCCCTGTGGTAAGGATGCACGGCCGGCATATGTTTATTTCAGAGAAAGCATTCATTGGTTCCTTGAGATTTATAAAGCGGCACCGGAGCCACCAGTATGGCTTCCACGACTTGAGCCTCTGCTGACTTTGCGAGTGTTATAGTAACAAAATCAGCACCATGCTGGTTGATTGTTATGTCATCATGTAAATATTGTACATTTCATACCTTCTTACCAGTGTCACTTGTATTATGTGGTTGGTACGAAAGCAGGTAATAAAGAAAAAAAGGGGGTGCAGCTCCAAGGTAGAGCGCTTGCTTCGCATGGGAGAAGTCCCTGGTTCGAACCGTGGCGCCTCCAGAGCTCTCTGAACTTTTGCGGCCCCTCCGCGGTGGTCTAGTGGTTTAGGTACTCGGCTGCTGACCCGCAAGTCGCGGGTTCGTTTTCCGGCAGCGGCGGCTGCATATACGATGGAGGCGGAAATGTTGTAGGCCCGTGTGCTCAGATTTTGGTGCACGCTAAAGAACCCCAGGTGGTCGAAATTTCCGGAGCCCTCCACTACGGCGTCTCTCATAATCAAATGGTGGTTATGGGACGTGAAACCCCACAAATCAATCAATTTAAACTTTTGCGCTATCTTTTTTTGTGTTGTACTACTACGCCACCATGAAATGCGAAGAGATAATCTACTAAAACATCGGTGCCCTTTCCTTTATGATAGAATTGTGTTTCTATCTTTGTTGAAAAAAAATTTATTGCGTTGCAATGAAGAGATGATTTTGTTTATATCGAGTAATAATAATTTTTTTGTTAAAGTAACTTCTTGAGCACCATCAATAGCATACATAAGTGCTCCTGACATAACGGGAGTGTAGCTCAGAGAGACAGATTCCACTTCCGGCTTTCGAGCGATACGGTCGCGGAATGTTCGGCTCCGACGGAGCGGTATCAGCGGCCCGACCGGGCCGCGGTGACAGGGTTTTTGCGCCTAGCGCCGACGATTATCAGGTGATTTTGCCCAATCTGCCTTCCGGACGCATCGCTGCGAATACCGTTTTCATGCATGGTGATCCGAGAGCCCGGCCTTACCGCGTCGAAGACTACAGGGACACTTTGGCCAAGCTTGGTGCGCTCGACGACGTTTTGGCATTGGGGGCGTATCAAATGAACCACGTATGGGCTGTGACACTGACGAGTGCTGAGGCTGCTCGGAAGTTGCTCTCCGCCATCGATGTGAAGGTAAAGGATCGCCCATGTTTGCTCATTGACCCAAATAACCGCGAGGTTCGCTTGAAGCTTCACTGGTTGCTGCACGGCGTGACCGACGAAGACGTGCGTGTTGCCTTGACTCCCTATGGGAAAGTGTTCGAAGTGAAACGGGAGAAGTGGCGAGCACCGGGCATCACAGAAAAGGGCTCAACGACGCGGTCTGTGGAACTAAAGCTGCACTCCGACGTCAAGGTGGATGACATTCCGCACCAGCTCAAGATTGCCGGAGAGCTGACTCTCGTTGTCGTTCCAGGCCGTGCACCGTTGTGCCTACGGTGCAAGAGTACCGGTCACATACGTCGCGACTGCCGAGTACCCCGCTGCAGTCGTTGTCGCCGCTTCGGCCACGATGACGCCGACTGCGCGAAGACATATGCCAGTGTGACCGGACCAGCGCAGGAAAGTGATGCACTGGAGCACCTCATGGATAAAGCAGACTCGGAAGAAACAGCAGGAGTTAACCCGAACTCTGCTGTGGAAGATGGGTCGTCATGCCGTCAAGAAGAGGGCGTGTGTGAAGCACCAGGTAAGCCCGACGCCGGGCTTCCATACAAAGGCGTAGGAGAAAGCAGTTAAAAGGTGGATGCAAGCAGCACCGGCGACACGTTTCTCGGCTCAGCAGACGAGACCCCCTCCGAGGCTGAAACGATGACGGGGATTGAAAGCGACAGTGGCACGGTGACGGGGAAGCGTCCCCGTGACGAAGGAAAAAAAGACAAGGGCACCACTGCTGCCTCGCCGGACGAACCACCCGCCAAGACGACTCCCGCTCGGCGGCCTACCATCCGGCCACGGCCAAACATTTCGTCGGAGCGCAAGACGGCGGAAATGCCGCCTTCGCCAACTTAAGGACTGTATTGGGACAAGGCGTTCAGGAAGGAAATGCAGTTGTAAGGTAAGCGCCATGCCCCTGGGTTTTTCGTAGCCTTACAATGATGCAAATAGAAAATTCAATCCGTGTGGCCACTTTAAATGTGCGTGGCCTGGCCTCACGGAGAAAACAATGTCAACTTTATCGGCTAGTAAGTGACCTCGAACTTGACATACTGGCAGTCCAAGAGACTAAAGTCCATGGTGACGATGAAACTGGGGGCATGGTGCGCCAATTCTTGCCGCGGTATTCTGTTATAGTTAGCCATGCGATAGGGACTTCTTCCGGTTGCGTTTTGTTGGTCAGACAGAGTCTGGGTGCTAAAGTAGAAGCCTCAACGTCATGTCCGTCTGGTCGGCTCATTGTTTGTGATCTTTTGTTTTCGGGGTTGGAATGGCGCGTAATATGCTTGTACGCACCGACTGTCACTGACGAAAGACGCATATTTTTCGAACAACTAAAGCAGTATACCACATGTAATAGGCTCCTAATCATTATTGGCGATTTCAACTGCGTCCTTTCAGCCAAAGACAAAACTAGCGAACGACATTACAGGGATGCAAGTACGGCTGTCTTAAGCGATATAGTAAGAGAACATGGTTTGGAGGATGTGGCCGAATGTCTCGGTGGTGGCCGTACTATGCAGTACACCCACTTTCAGGCAGCCAGCCATGCCCGACTAGATAGGGCGTACGTGAGTGTAGAATTGGTACCGCTTTGCAAGGCATACCGTGTTAACGCCGTTTCATTTAGTGACCACTGCTTGGTTAGCTTTGTAGTAGCTAGCACGAAAGAAGCGAAAAGGGCCTTCGAGTGGCAACTATGGAAATTGAATTCGAATCTGCTGAGTGATGAAAAATTTATGGAGGAAGTAATGACGGAAGTTGAAAAAATGAAAGTTCGCAGTAAAAAGACGTTTAGAGAAAAATGGGAGAACTTCAAGCAGGTCGTTAAATTGAAAGCTTTGGAACGCTCGAGCGCTATAAGCAGAGAAAAAGGAGCAGAAGAAAAGCTCATGCGCAGAAACCTGGAAAAATTGCTCCTCGAAGAATGTAGATTGCCCGGCATGTTTCTTGAAGATATTCGCGCGCTGAAAAGTAAAATTGAGCGGTTCGATGTCGAAAGATACCGCGGTGCTATTGTTCGGGCAAGAGCCGAGCGACTGATAACGGCAAAAGCACCGTCAAAAAGGGCGTTGGGCTCGGAAAAGTGGCATGCGCGTCGTAATCAGATAACAGAAATTGAACACGAGGGTGAGGTCAGCGATGTCGCAGATGTTATCGAGCTAGCTTTCTTTGAGCACTTCAATGGTTTATTCGCCGCCAGCTCAGTTGATGTCGATCGTTTTAAAAAAGATTTTTTACCGCTGATGCCAAAGCTTGACAATAATGCAAAAGAATTATTGGAGGAACCCATTTCGGAAGAGGAAGTTAACAGTGCTATTGAAAGTATGCATCCCGGGAAATCGCCTGGCCCTGATGGTCTGACTTCCGCCTTTTATAAGTGTTTCAAGTTTGAAATAACACCAGTCTTAGCTGACGTTTATAATGAGGCATTCGAGCTGAAAATATTACCCTGTCCTTTTCATCATCTCACACTGTTCTTATACCAAAATCGGAAGACCCCGTTGCACTGCGCAAAGTAAATTCTTACCGCCCAATCTGCCTCACTAATGGAGATTACAAGATATTCATGAAAATCCTAGCTAAACGGTTGCAGACAGTCATTACGGAGCTCGTGGGGCCGCATCAGACATGCGGCATTAAAGGTCGAACTATCCTTACGAATATACACGCAGCCCGGAGCATCCTCGAATGTTGCGACGCTATTGGTGCGCGAGTCGCAATGCTGCAAATCGACCTCGAGAAGGCTTTTGACAGGGTGCCTCATGAAATTCTGCTGTGCATCCTAGATTATGTGAATTTAGGGAAAATAATCAAAGAGGGGGTTGTCATGGCGTACCGAGACTGCGCAACGCGGCTAATCGTTAACAAGGTGGTGGGGAAGCGCATCCCAGTCAAGCGTTCGGTCCGTCAGGGTTGTCCTCTCTCACCGTTATTGTTTTGTTTGTACATAGAGTCCTTTTGTTTGAGTGTCATAGAGAATGACTGTGTCCGTGGGTTTAAGCTGCACGAGGTTGAAGTCCGACTGTTGGCTTCTGCGGACGATATTGCCATTTTTTGCGCGGACTCTGACAGCATAGCAAATGCTGTCAAATGCGTTACTAACTTCTGTGCTGCAAGTGGCAGCGCTGTAAACTGGGGAAAATGCCTTGGCTTTTGGCACGGTGACTGGGCAGAAACCCCAGACAGTTTTGCCAGCATAAGGTTTGTTACGACACCGGTGAAATACTTGGGTGCCCCCCTCGAATGCTACAAAGACAGCGACTCGTACTGGAGGAGTCAAGCGGATAACCTGCGGGAAAGAGTGAACAAGTGGAATGGCTGGAATTGGTCTATGTTTTCTAAAGCCACAATTTGCAACATATTCTTAGTAAGTAAAATTTGGTATATCTTATAAGTCTTACATTGTTCAAGGGTAAACATCCAAAAATTTCACCGTGTGTTCGCTGTCTTTGTGTGGGAATCGTCTTGGGAAAGATCGAGTCGGACCAATTTATTTCTTCGAGTGCGAAATGGAGGACTCGGCTTGTCGCATTTGTTTTTAAGACAGGTAGTCAATCGATTTTGTTTCTTTAGAGACGTTGACAACCCATTCCTTCGCACTGTCTGTCAACTTCGCCTGGGGCAACACTTGCCTAACATGGTTGTATCAACCTGCAGCGTACCTGGTGGTGTTTATGGCTTTCTCCGCGAAGTTGTACTTTCTTGTAGGTTTCTGTCAGTGCGGTTTTCACTTGAATACTTGAGTCAAGTCCGACGAAGAAAGTTGTACAAGGACCTATGTGATGTGTTTTTACCAGTGCCTTTGTATCGGTCCCTTTACAATGTATGCCATGGCCACACTGTACTAAAGCGCGTCAAGGCGATGAAAATATCGCCAGGTGCTAAGAATTTCTTTTTTAAATTACATACCGGTACGCTGACCGTCAAAACCTGGATGGCTGCAAAGGGGTTTTACGTTCCTTGGGGCACGCATTGCATAATATGCAGAAAGGAGGAGACAATTGAGCATGTATTCACTGACTTCTGAGGTGCTGTTTTTCTTTGGGACGTGCTCCAGCGCACGATCAAAAAAGATTTCCCCATTGATGCATATGGCATCCGCTATTTGCAAATACAAAGTGACGATGGTACCCCATATGACATGATAATGCTTATGGCTCTTCATAGCATTTGGATATCCAGGATGGCAGCCATGCACTTTGATGTAGATGCACGAGCACCCACCCAGTACTTCAAAGAGTATATAAGAAATTTTGTGGATGAACAAAAGTTGGAGGAATTCCCCCCAGAATGGTTGCCGCGCGTCGAATTACTATCGACGATAAAAACATTTTAACAGATGCGTGGCCACATCGTTTGAGCCACGGTTTTTACAATGTTTTGGATTGTGTTGTGTATCATTTAATATGTGTATTGTTTACGTGAGCCGAAAACAGGCAATAAAAAAAGAGTGTAGCTCAGAGGTAGAGCGCTTGCTTCGCTTGTGAAAAGTCCCGCGCTCGAACCCCGGCACCTCCAAAGTGCTCTCGACTTTAGCGCTATCTTTTTATGTGTTGTAATACTACGGCACCATGAAATGCGACGAGTGATTCTACTAAAACATTGCTGCCCTTTTCTTTTAGAATAAAAATATGTTTCTTTCTTGGTTGACAAAAAAGTTGTATCACGTTGCAATGACGAGGTGATTTTGTGTATTTCGAGTAATAATTTATTTTGTTGTTAAAATAATCTGGTGAGCACCATCAAACGCATAAATAAGTGCTCCTGACACAACAGGGGTGCAGCTCAGAGGTAGAGCGCTTGCTTCGCATGTGAGAAGTCCCTGGTTCGAACCGTGGCGCCTCCAGAGCTCTCTCAACTTTCGCGGCCCCTCCGCGGTGGTCTAGTGGCTAAGGTACTCGGCTGCTGACCCGCAGGTCGCGGGTTCGTTTCCCGGCTGCGGCGGCTGCATTTCCGATGGAGGCGGAAATGTTGTAGGCCCGTGTGCTCAGATTTGGGTGCACGTTAAAGAACCCCAGGTGGTCGAAATTTCCGGAGCCCTCCACTACGGCGTCTCTCATAATCATATGGTGGTTTTGGGACGTGAAACCCCACAAATCAATCAATTTGAACTTTTGCGCTATCTTTTTTGTGTTGTACTACTACGGCACCATGAAATGCGACGAGATAATCTACTAAAACATCGGTGCCCTTTCTTTTATGATAGAAATGTGTTTCTATCTTTGTTGATAGAAAATTTATCGCGTTGCAAAGACGAGATGATTTTGTTTATTTCAAGTAATAATTATTTCTTTGTTAAAATAATTTCTTGAGCACCATCAATAGCATACATAAGTGCTCCTGACAAAACGGGGGTGTCGCTCAGAGGTAGAGCGCTTGCTTCGCATGTCAGAAGTCCCGGGTTTGAACCCCGGCACCTCCAAAATGCTCTCGACTTTAGCGCTATCTTTTTTATGTGTTTTATTACTACGGCACCATGAAATGCGACGAGTGATTCTACTAAAACATTGCTGTTCTTTTCTTTTATAATAGAAATGTTTATTCTTTGTTGAAAAGAAATTGTATCGCGTTGCAATGACGAGATGATTTTGTTTATCTCGAGTAATAATTTATTTAGTTGTTAAAATAATCTGTCGAGAACCATCACACGCATAAATAAGTGCTCCTGACATAACAGGGGTGCAGCTCAGAGGTAGAGCGCTTGCTTCGCATGGGACAAGTCCCTGGTTCTCAACCGTGGCGCCTCCAGAGCTCTCTGAACTTTTGCGGCCCCACGGCGGTGGTCTAGTGGCTAAGGTACTCGGCTGCTGACCCGCAGGTCGCGGGTTCGTTTCCCGGCTGCGGCGGCTGCATTTCCGATGGAGGCGGAAATTTTGTAGGCCCGTGTGCTCAGATTTGGGTGCACGTTAAAGAACCCCAGGTGGTCGAAATTTCCGGAGCCCTCCACTACGGCGTCTCTCATAATCATATGGTGGTTTTGAGACGTGAAACCCCACAAATCAATCAATTTGAACTTTAGCGCTATCTTTTTTGTGTTGTACTTCTACGGCACCATGAAATGCGACGAGATAGTCTACTAAAACATCGGTGCCCTTTCCTTTATGATAGAAATGTGTTTCTATCTTTGTTGATAAAAAATTTGTCGCGTTGCAAAGACGAGATGATTTTGTTTATTTCGAGTAATTATTTTTTTGTTAACATAATTTCTTGAGCACCATCAATAGCATACATAAGTGCTCCTGACATAACGGTGGTGTAGCTCAGAGCTGGAGCGCTTGCTACGCATGTGAGAAGTCCCGGGTTCGAACCCCGGCACCTACAAAGTGCTCTCGACTTTAGCGCTATCTTTTTTATGTGTTTTAATACTACGGCACCGTGAAATTCGACGAGTGATTCTACTAAATCATTGCTGTCCTTTTCTTTTATGATAGAAGTGTGTTTTTTCTTTGTTGACACAAAATTGTATTGCGTTGCAATGACGAGATGATTTTGTTTATCTCGAGTAATAATTTATTTTGTTGTTAAAATAATCTGTTGAGCACCATCAAACGCATAAATAAGTGCTCCTGACATAATAGGGGTGCAGCTCAGAGGTAGAGCGCTTGCTTCGCATGGGAGAAGTCCCTGGTTCGAACCGTGGCGCCTCCAGAGCTCTCTGAACTTTTGCGGCCCCTCCGCGGTGGTCTAGTGGCTAAGGTACTCGGCTGCTGACCCGCAGGTCGCGGGTTCGTTTCCCGGCTGCGGCGGCTGCATTTCCGATGGAGGCGGAAGTGTTGTAGGCCCGTGTGCTCAAATTTGGGTGCACGTTAAAGAACCCCAGGTGGTCGAAATTTCCAGAGCCCTCCACTACGGCGTCTCTCATAATCATATGGTGGTTTTGGGACGTGAAACCCCACAAATCAATCAATTTGAACTTTTGCGCTATCTTTTTTGTGTTGTACTACTATGGCACCATGAAATGCGACGAGATAATTACTAAAACATCGGTGCCCTTTCCTTTATGATAGAAATGTGTTTCTATCTTTGCTGACAAAAAATTTATCGCGTTGCAATGACGAGATGATTTTGTTTATTTCGAGTAATAATTATTTTTTGATAACATAACTTCTTTAGCATCATCAATAGCATACATAAGTGGTCCTGAGATAACGGGGGTGTAGCTCAGAGGTAGAGCGCTTGCTTCGCATGTCAGAAGTCCCGGGTTTGAACCACGGCACCTCCAAAGTGCTCTCGACTTTTGCGCTATCTTTTTTATGTGTTTTATTACTACGGCACAATGAAATGCGACGAGTGATTCTACTAAAACATTGCTGTCCGTTTCTTTTAGAATAAAAATGTTTTTTTCTTTGTTGACAAAAAATTGTATCCCGTTGCAATGTTGAGATGATTTTGTTTATCTCGAGTAATAATTTATTTTGTGTTTAAAATAATCTGTTGAGCACCATCAAACGCATAAATAAGTGCTCCTGACATAAAAGGGGTGCAGCTCAGAGGTAGAGCGCTTGCTTCGCATGTGTGAAGTCCCTGGTTCGAACCGTGGCACCTTCAGAGCTCTCTGAACTTTTGCGGCCCCTCGGCGGTGGTCTAGTGGCTTAGGTGCTCGGCTGCTGACCCGCAGGTCGCGGGTTCCTTTCCCGGCTGCGGCGGCTACATTTCCGATGGAGGCGGAAATGTTGTAGGCCCGTGTGCTCAGATTAGGGTGCACGTTAAAGAACCCCAGGGGGTCGAAATTTCCGGAGCCCTCCACTACGGCGTCTCTCATAATCATATCTTGGTTTTGGGACGTGAAACCCCACAAATCAATTTGAACTTTTGCGCTATCTTTTTTGTGTTGTACTACTATGGCACCATGAAATGCGACGAGATAATCTACTAAAACATTGGTGCCCTTTCTTTTATGATAGAATTGTGTTTCTATCTTCGTTGAAAAAAAATTTATTGCGTTGAAATGACGAGATGATTTTGTTTATTTCGAGTAATTACTAATTTTTTGTTAACATAACTTCTTTAGCATCATCAATAGCATACATAAGTGGTCCTGACATAACGGGGGTGTAGCTCAGAGGTAGAGCGCTTGCTTCGCGTGTGAGAAGTCCCGGGTTCAAACACCGGCACCTCCAAAGTGTTCTTGACTTTAGCGCTATCTTTTTCATGTGTTTTAGAACTACGGCACCATCAAATGCGACGAGTGATTCTACTAAAACATTTCTGTCCTTTACTTTTATGATAGAAATGTGTTTTTTCTTTGTTGACACAAGATTGTATCGCGTTGCAATGACGAGATGATTTTGTTTATCTCGAGTAATAATTTATTTTGTTGTTAAAATAATCTGTTGAGCACCATCACACGCATAAATAAGTGCTCCTGACATAACAGGGGTGCAGCTCAGATGTAGAGCGCTTGCTTCGCATGGGAGAAGTCCCTGGTTTGAACCGTGGTGCCTCCAGAGCTCTCTAAACTTTTGCGGCCCCTCCGCGGTGGTCTAGTGGCTAAGGTACTCGGCTGCTGACCCGCAGGTCGCGGGTTCGTTTCCCGGCTACGGCGGCTGCATTTCCGATGGAGGCGGAAATGTTGTAGGCCCGTGTGCTCAGATTTGTGTGCACGTTAAAGAACCCCAGGTGGTCGAAATTTCCGGAGCCCTCCACTACGGCGTCTCTCATAATCATATGGTGGTTTTGGGACGTGAAACCCCACAAATCAATCAATTTGAACTTTTGCACTATCTTTTTTGTGTTGTACTACTATAGCACCATGAAATGCGACAAGATAATCTACTAAAACATCGGTGCCCTTTCCTTTATGATAGAATTGTGTTTCTATCTTTGTTGAAAAAAAAATTATTGCATTGAAATGACGACATGATTTTGTTTATTTCGAGTAATAAATAATTTTTTGTTAAAATAATTTCTTGAGCACCATCAATAGCATACATAAGTGCTCATGACATAACGGGGGTGTAGCTCAGAGGTAGAGCACTTGCTTCGCATGTGAGAAGTCCCGGGTTCGAACCCCGGCACCTCCAAAGTGCTCTTGACTTTAGCGCTATCTTTTTTATGTGTTTTAATACTTCGGCACCATGAAATGCGACGAGTGATTCTACTAAAACATTTCTGTCCTTTTCTTTTATGATAGAAATGTGTTTTTTCTTTGTTGACACAAAATTGTATCGCGTTGCAAAGACGAGATGATTTTGTTTATTTCGAGTAATAATTATTTTTTGTTAAAATAATTTCTTGAGCAACATCAATAGCATACATAGGTGCTCATGACATAACGGGGGTGTAGCTCAGAGTGGAATGGCTGGAATTGGTCTATGTTTTCTAAAGCCACAATTTGCAACATATTCTTAGTGAGTAAAATTTGGTATATCTTACAAGTCTTACATTGTTCAAGGGTAAACATCCAAAAATTTCACCGTGTGTTTGCTGTCTTTGTGTGGGAATCGTCTTGGGAAAGATCGAGTCGGACCAATTTATTTCTTCGAGTGCGAAATGGAGGACTGGGCTTGTCGCATTTGTTTTTAAGACAGGTAGTCAATCGTTTTTGTTTCTTTAGAGACGTTGACAACCCATTCCTTCGCACTGTTTGTCAACTTCACCTGGGGCAACACTTGCCTAACATGGTTGTATCAAGCTGCAGCGTACCTGGTGGTGTTTATGGCTTTCTCCGCGAAGTTGTACTTTCTTGTAGGTTTTTGTCAGTGCGGTTTTCACTTGAATACTTGAGTCAAGTCCGACGTAGAAAGTTGTGCAAGGACCTATGTGTTGTGTTTTTACCAGTGCCTTTGTATCGGTCCCTTCACAATGTATGCCATGGCCACACTGTACTAAAGCGCGTCAAGGCGATGAAAATATCGCCAGGTGCTAAGAATTTCTTTTTTAAATTACATACTGGTACGCTGACCATCAAAACCTGGATGGCTGCAAAAGGGTTTAACGTTCCTTGGGGCACGCATTGCATAATATACAGAAAAGAGGAGACAATTGAGCATGTATTCATTGACTGCTGGGATGCCGTCTTTCTTTGGGACGTGCTCCAGCGCACGATCAAAAAATATTTCCCCATTGATGCACATGGCATCCGCTATTTGCAAATACAAAGTGACGACGGTACCCCATATGACATGATAATGCTTATGGCTCTTCATAGCATTTGGAAATCCAGGATGGCAGCCATGCACTTTGATGTAGATGCACGAGCACCCACGCAGTACTTCAAAGAGTATATAAGAAATTTTGTGGATGAACAAAAGTTGCAGGAATTCACCCCAGAATGGTTGCCGCGCGTCGAATTACTATCGACGATAAAAACATTTTAACAGATGCGTGGCCACATCATTTGAGCCACGGTTTTTACAATGTTTTGGATTGTGTTGTGTAATTATCTGTTAATATGTGTATTGTTTACGTGAGCCGAAAACAGGCAATAAAGAAAGAAAAAGGGGTGTAGTTCAGAGGTAGAGCGCTTGCTTCGCATGTGAGAAGTCCCGGGTTCGAACCCCGGCACCTCCAAAGTGCTCTTGACTTTAGCGCTATCTTTTTTATGTGTTTTAATACTGCGGCACCATGAAATGCGACGAGCGATTCTACTAAAACATTTCTGTCCTTTTCTTTTATGATAGAAATGTGTTTTTCTTTGTTGACACAAAATTGTTTCGCGTAGCAATGACGAGATGATTTTGTTTATCTCGAGTAATAATTTATTTTGTTGTTAAAATAATCTGTTGAGCACCATCACACGCATAAATAAGTGCTCCTGACATAACAGGGGTGCAGCTCAGAGGTAGAGCGCTTGCTTCGCTTGGGAGAAGTCCCTGGTTCGAACCGTGGTGCCTCCAGAGCTCTCTGAACTTTTGCGGCCCCTCCGCGGTGGTCTAGTGGCTAAGGTACTCGGCTGCTGACCCGCAGGTCGCGGGTTCGTTTCCCGGCTACGGCGGCTGCATTTCCGATGGAGGCGGAAATGTTGTAGGCCCGTGTGCTCAGATTTGTGTGCACGTTAAAGAACCCCAGGTGTCGAAATTTCCGGAGCCCTCCACTACGGCGTCTCTCATAATCATATGGTGGTTTTGGGACGTGAAACCCCACAAATCAATCAATTTGAACTTTTGCGCTATCTTTTTTGTGTTGTACTACTATGGCACCATGAAATGCGACGAGATAATCTACTAAAACATCGGTGCTCTTTCCTTCATGATAGAATTGTGTTTCTATCTTTGTTGAAAAAAAATTTATTGTGTTGAAATGACGAGATGATTTTGTTTATTTCGAGTAATAATTATTTTTGTTAAAATAATTTCTTGAGCACCATCAATAGCATACATAAGTGCTCATGACATAACGGGGGTGTGGCTCAGATGTAGAGCGCTTGCTTCGCATGTGAGAAGTCTCGGGTTCGAACCCCGGCACCTCCAAAGTGCTCTTGACTTTAGCGCTATCTTTTTTATGTGTTTTAATACTACGGCACCATGAAATGCGACGAGTGATTCTACTAAAACATTTCTGTCCTTTTCTTTTATGATAAAAATGTGTTTTTCTTTGTTGACACAAAATTGTATTTCGTTGCAATGACGAGATGATTTTGTTTATCTCGAGCAATAATTTATTTTGTTGTTAAAATAATCTGTTGAGCACCATCACACGCATAAATAAGTGCTCCTGACATAACAGGGGTGCAGCTCAGAGGTAGAGCGCTTGTTTCGCATGGGAGAAGTCCTCTGGTTCGAACCGTGGTGCCTCCAGAGCTCTCTGAACTTTTGCGGCCCCTCCGCGGTGGTCTAGTGGCTAAGGTACTCGGCTGCTGACCCGCAGCTCGCGGGTTCGTTTCCCGGCTACGGCGGCTGCATTTTCGATGGAGGCGGAAATGTTGTAGGCCCGTGTGCTCAGATTTGTGTGCACGTTAAAGAACCCCAGGTGGTCGAAATTTCCGGAGCCCTCCACTACGGCGTCTCTCATAATCATATGGTGGTTTTGGGACGTGAAACCCCACAAATCAATCAATTTGAACTTTTGCGCTATCTTTTTTGTGTTGTACTACTATGGCACCATGAAATGCGACGAGATAATCTACTAAAACATCGGTGCTCTTTCCTTTATGATAGAATTTTGTTTCTATCTTTGTTGAAAAAAAAATTTATTGCGTTGAAATGACGAGATGATTTTGTTTATTTCGAGTAATAATTAATTTTTTGTTAAAATAATTTCTTGAGCACCATCAATAGCATACATAAGTGCTCATGACATAACGGGGGTGTGGCTCAGACATTCTGCTTCTGGTCACCGACGCGTGCGGACGCAGGATGGCAGGCTCTTCAAGAGCTGTTACAGCGGTCCGACGCTGGCCGCGGTTTCTCGTGCACATCACTTTCCAAGGACTACCGTTTAATTCTGCCACCACTGCCCACAGGAGAAGGACTCAGACGCACGTTGGTTCTGCACTGCGATATCGCAGCGCGTCCGTACGGGATTAATGACTTCCGAAAGCCGCTCAAGGAACTAGGCATCATTCAAGAGGTAAGCGGCATAGGAGCGTATCAGACGTCGCACGTCTGGCTTCTTGAAATGAAGACAGATGAAGCCAAGAAGAAACCTCTGGACGCTGGCCTACTCTCCGTGAAAGACCAGCCCTGCGTCGTCGTCGACCCAGAAAGGCAAGAGGTGCGTCTCAAGTTGCATTGGGTAGCCTTTGACGTCAACGCAGAGACTGTACGGAGTGCTTTCCGGGAGTACGGCGAAGTAAAAGAAGTCATCAGCGACAAGTGGAGAGACGAAGACTTCGAAGGAGTTGAGTCAACCACAAGATTCGTTCGGCTACTACTTAAAGAAGGCGTTACTACGGATCGCATACCCCACCAGATGCGTCTCGGGAGCGGCATGGCACTGGTGGTCGTGCCAGGAAGAGCGCCGCTTTGCCTGCGTTGCCGGAACACGGGACACATTCGTCGCGACTGCAGGGTGCCCAGGTGCGCTGGTTGTCGCGCTTTCGGGCATGAGCAGGCAGACTGTACCCGTTCCTATGCCAGTGCAGCAAGTCGAGCAACAAATGCCGACCACAGTGAATTGCTCATGGATGAAGAGGAAGCAGAGAGGGCCGCGGCGTCGAAGGCAGGAGCGGAGGCGTCTCATGCAGTGGCGACCAGCGAGAGAAAGATGGAGACACCTAAGGAAGACGCAGATGAAAATACGGTTACGGGCACTCCAACGCAACGGCGTTCGACTCAAAGCGAGACTCAGCACAAGGCTGAACCAGTCATCGGGTCCGACGCTACTTCGGACATGGATACAGTTGAAGCTACGCCAGTAAAGCGACGCCTGAATGAGGGAGACGCGGCGTCCCAGCAGCGTCTGGCCCAGGAAGATCAAGGGCAGTGGCGAGTGGCTGGCTCCAAAAAGTCTCGGGGTGCTGGCCGCCTGCGTTCGTCGTCGCTTTCACGCTGCGGCGACGGGACGACGCCTTGAGCGTCGGCCGCACAGAGGTTTAGGTGTTGGTAAGGTAAGCGTCTTTCGCTCGGCTTTCTCTCATCACGATGGCGACGATTAGATTGGCGACGCTAAATGTACGTGGGCTTTCTGCCAAACGGCGGCAAAACCAGCTTTACCGCCTGATTATAGAACAAGATCTAGACATCGTCACTGTACAGGAAACTAAAGTAGAGAGTGAAGAGCACGCTGAGCGAATGGTGCAGCCTTTCACGAGACTGTTTGATGTGTGCGTTTGTCACGCAGTAGGTGCGTCGGCAGGTTGCCTCTTGTTAATTCGGCAGAGCCTTAATGCGAAAGTGGAGTCTGTAACTACCTGCGAGGCGGGTCGTTTTATTATATGTGATTTATCCCTACCAAAAGAAAAATGGAGAGTAATCTGTGTGTACGCACCCACTGTGATTCAAGAGCGAAAGGAGTTTTTTGAAAAACTTGATGTGTATTTGGAATGTGAACGTAAACTAATTTTGGCCGGGGATTTCAACTGTGTTTGTTCGAGTATAGATAAATCAAGTTCCAGGCCATACAAAGATTTAAGCACTGCCGTTCTAACCAATATGGTGGCGAAAGCTCAGCTAGAGGACGTAGGTGAATGTCTTTGCAGTGGCAAAGCGGTTATGTTTACCCACTTTCAGCGTTCAAGCCATGCTAGACTTGACAGAGTATACGTGTCTTCCGAAATCATTCCTTCGTGCCATGATTACAGAGTTACACCTGTTACGTTTAGTGATCATTGTTTGGTTTCATTCTCAATGGGTAAACATAAAAGGAATAACAAACATTTCTCTTGGGACCTCTGGAAATTTAATGTAAAGCTACTAAAGGATGAAGAGTTTAATCGCATTTTTCTAGAGGGCATAGAAGACTTACTAAATAGAACACTTGAATCCTGGGGACATAAGTGGGAAACATTTAAACAGACCATTAAACTGAAAGCACTTGAGAGAGCCAGTATCCTGAGACAAGCTGAAAAAGAACTTGAAGTGCGCTTGCGTGAAAACTTGCAACAGTTAGTAGCGGATGAATGTACTCAGGCCGGAACATTTTCAGAGGAGATAAAAATAACTAAACAGAAGCTAGAGTTGATAGACCAAGAACGTTATCGTGGAGCATTGATTCGAGCTCGAGCAGAAAACTTGGTAGCGGGAGAAATACCAACAAAACTAGCTCTTGGAACTGAGAAGAGACATGCCTGTAAAAATGAAATAAGAGAAATAGAATATAAAGGAACAAGGTGCCATACGAAAGAAGCAATATCCGGTGCTTTTTTCGAATATTACAAAGAGTTATTCACACCAACCAGTGTACACGCAGAACGTTTTAATAGCGATTTCATTTCATTAATGCCAAGACTTGTTGATGAAAGAAAGGAAATTTTAGAATTGCCTATAACAGAGCGAGAAGTTGAAAAAGCAATTGATAAGTTAAACAATGGTAAGTCTCCAGGACCAGATGGCCTTAGTGCTGCAGTGTACAATGAATTCAAACACGTAGTTTCACCTATTTTGAGGGAGGTATTTAACGAGGCTTTTAAGTGCAAACAACTTCCACCATCGTTTTTGTCAGCCCACACAGTCTTAATACCAAAAACAGAAGATCCCGCGAAGTTAAGAAGTGTTACTGCGTATAGACCAATTAGCCTAACTAATGTTGACTATAAAATATTGATAAAAATATTGGCCAGAAGACTCCAGACAGTTATGACAAAACTGATTGGGCCCCACCAAACTTGTGGCATAAAGGGAAGGAAAATAATGACCAACATAAACATAGCACGATCAATCCTAGAAAGTTCTGACGCTATGCATCTCAATGTTGCCATGCTTCAAATTGACCTCAAAAAGGCATCTGATCGCGTGCCGCACGACGTGCTCCTTTCATTACTTGAGCACATTAACGTAGGGAGTTTGATTAGCGAAGGAGTGCGCATGGCTTACACTGAATGCACGACGAGATTGGTAATAAATAAAACTGCGGGTGAGCGTATACCTGTGCTGCGGTCAGTGAGACAGGGGTGTCCACTATCGCCCCTGCTTTTTGCTATTTTTATTGAACCTTTCTGTTTAAGTGTAATTAATAACACTGCAATAAGCGGATTTAAATTGCATGAAGCTGAGGTTAGCCTCCTTGCATACGCAGACGACATTGCAGTTTTCTGTACAAATTATGAGAGTATAATGCATGCTGTAAATGCCGTGAAAACCTTTTGCCAGGCGAGTGGTAGTGCCGTGAACTGGGATAAGTGCCTTGGCTTTTGGCATGGGGGATGGGACGTCAAGACAAGAGTATTTCTAAACATTAAATGGCAGGAAACACCAGTGAAGTATTTAGGAGTGCCACTTGAGTTCTATCTTGACAGTGAACCGTATTGGAAAAAAGAAACTGAGGCATTGCGCAAGGATGTAGAAAAATGGAAAGGTTGGGGTATTTCGATATTCGCACGGGCCACAACGTGCAACTTGTTTCTGGTGAGCAAGCTGTGGTACGTAATGCAAGTTTTGCACTGCAGTAGAATAAGTGTGCAGAAAATACACAGAGTATTTGCAACTTTCTTATGGAGCTCTGTATGGGAAAGATCAAGCCGCACAAACCTGTTCAGAAAAGTTAGAGATGGCGGGCTCGGGTTAGTTCATTTGTACATAAGACAACTGGTCAATCGTTTCCTTTTTCTGCGTGATGTGGATGACCCCTTTTTGAGAACTGTTATACAACTAAGGTTATCTAGAGTGCTGCCGGGATTTCTCGTATCATCATCAAATATGCAAGGACCAATACAAGGGTATTTAAAAGAAGTTGTTTTGTCTTTCCGCTTTTTGTCAGTGAGATTTTCGTTAGAGTATCTGGCTGAAGTACCACGTAAAAAATTGTATAGAGACCTTGTCGATGTTTTACTGCCCGTTCCATTGTACCGTCAGCTATATTGTGCAGGCCCAGGACAGGATGTTCTGAAACGTGTTAAAAGAATGCTTGTAGCGCCAGGGGTCAAAACTTTTTTCTTTAAATTACATACTGGTACCTTACCAGTTAAAACGTGGTTGCAGGATAAGGGAATATTCGTGCCATGGAGCACAAATTGCCACTTGTGTAAAAAACCGGAAACAATTGAACACGTGTTTATAGATTGCTGGAGCGGGGTCTTTTTCTGGGACATACTGCAAAGAACCTTGAAAAAAGAATTATCGTTAAGTCCACATGGCATCTGTTTTCTTTCAGTTAAAAATGAGGCAGGTGTACCTTATGATCTCATCATGCTTCTGGGCCTGCACAGTATATGGAAAACCCGATGTGCCTTTGAAAACGCGGATGTAGAAGTGCTAGCTGTGCGCGAATATTTTTGTAAATCTGTGTACTATTCTCTTGAAATGCTGAAAAGCCAAGAGGATGTGCCAGACTGGATTGGGTGCATTGAGCGATTGTTACGAATGCCAAAGTATTGATTAACAGTCAGCCAAGAGCTGACGGTACCTCAATGAATTCTGTGGGTGTATTTTGTGTCGCATTTGAATTTGAACCAATATGTAAATATGTAAAACGTGAACAGTCATGATATGCAAAGCAATAAAGAAACAAAAAGGGGGTGTGGCTCAGAGGTAGAGCGCTTGCTTCGCATGTGAGAAGTCCCGGGTTCGAACCCCGGCCCCTCCAAAGTGCTCTTGACTTTAGCGCTATGTTTTTTATGTGTTTTAATACTACGGCACCATGAAATGCGACGAATGATTCTACTAAAACATTTCTGTCCTTTTCTTTTATGATAAAAATGTGTTTTTTCTTTGTTGACACAAAATTGTATCGCGTTGCAATGACGAGATGATTTTGTTTATCTCGAGTAATAATTTATTTTGTTGTTAAAATAATCTGTTGAGCACCATCACACGCATAAATAAGTGCGCCTGACATAACAGGGGTGCAGCTCAGAAGTAGAGCGCTTGCTTCGCATGGGAGAAGTCCCTGGTTCGAACCGTGGTGCCTCCAGAGCTCTCTGAACTTTTGCGGCCCCTCCGCGGTGGTCTAGTGGCTAAGGTACTCGGCTGGTGACCCGCAGGTCGCGGGTTCGTTTCCCGGCTACGTCGGCTGCATTTCTGATGGAGGCGGAAATGTTGTAGGCCCGTGTGCTCAGATTTGTGTGCACGTTAAAGAACCCCAGGTGGTCGAAATTTCCGGAGCCCTCCACTACGGCGTCTCTCATAATCATATGGTGGTTTTGGGACGTTAAACCCCACAAATCAATCAATCAATCAATCATCGAGTTGATTTTGTTTATTTCGAGTAATAATTATTTTTTGTTAAAATAATTTCTTGAGCACCATCAATAGCATACATAAGTGCTCATGACATAACGGGGGTGTAGCTCAGAGAATCCACTTCGGGCCGCGATAGCGAGCGGACGCGTTTGGAATGGGCTCCGTCGGAGCGGTATCAGCGGCCGTGTCTGGCCGCGGAAACAGGGTGATAGCTGCCTCGGATAACGAGTATCGCGTTGTTCTGCCTAGTCTGCCTTCAGGACGTCTGGTTTTGAATACTGTTTTTGTGCACGCGGATGTGAGGGCACGGCCCTACCGTGTAGAAGACTTCAGGGATACGCTGAATGATTTGAAACTGCTCTCCGAGGTTACGGCCTTGGGGGCGTATCAAATGAATCACGTTTGGGCCGTCACGTTCAAATGTGCCGAAGGTGCGAAGAGGCTGCTGGAAAAAAATTGCCCGCAGCTTCCCTCGGGGGAACACTGAGGAGGATGCGGAGCATATAATTGGTTAACGGGGTGTTAAAGTGCGACTTACTTGGGTCGATGGCTAAATTGGTTAACGTGGTTGTGAAATGGGGTGTTAAATTGCGACTTACTTGGGTCGATGGCTAAATTAGTTAACGTGGTTGTAGGAGGGGGTGTTAAATGAGTGAACACGTACACACGTATGCGAAAGGGCGGCGCTGGTCGAAGGGACGTCGATCATTGTGTTTGTGGATTCGTTGGCATTCATTTCACGGCGACTTCGGACGTCGACGCGCCGTACAAACCAACGGACGAGCGGCAACTGAGCGAGCGAGCGCCGACCTTGAGTATATATACAGCGCGACGGCGCATGCGCTGTCAGCTGTCGAATGTTCTCGAAGGAGAAGCGCGCGCGCGGCACAGATGGCGACGGCGCGACGGCGCATGCGCTGTCAGCTGTCGAATGTTCTCGAAGGAGAAGCGCGCGCGGCACAGATGGTGGGCGACGGCGCGACGGCGCATGCGCGCGCGTCAGCTGTCGAATGTTCGAGAAGCGGTGCGGACGGCGCGGACGGCGCACTACAAGGCGCGAGTATAAGATGCTTCCGCATCTAAAAGCGGAAGTGAAAGTGAAGGGCTAGCGTTGCCTCCTCATCGATCCATCGAACCAGGATCTTCGGTTGAAGCTGCACTGGCTCCTGCCTACCGTACCGGACGACGACGTGCGAGCGGCCTTCCTGAACTACGGCAGGGTGACGGACATTATCAAGGAACGGTGGAAGGTTAGTGGTGTGGCTGACAAAGTGTCAACGACGCGAAATGTGACGATGACACTTAAGGCGGGAGTCAACCAGAAGATTTACCCCATCAAATAAGGATTGCTGGTGAGCTGGCTCTTGTGGTGGTGCCGGGAAGGGCACCGCTATGCCTTCGTTGCCAGTGCACTGGACACATTCGTCGGGACTGTAAGGTACCACGGTGCACGTTGTGTCATCGCTTTGGACACAACGAGTCGGAATGCGTGCGTACCTACGCCAGTGTTGCAGGGCCCGTGGGAAGCGACGACACTTCGGAGCTCCTAATGGACGAAGCAGATTCCGAGGCAGCAGCGAGAGTGGAGGCAGGAAGTGCCACGATGGACAGCGTGCAAGCTGAGCAAATCTCAGGTGAGAGTGCTCACATAAAGTCGACGAACCTCAAAGCCGAAGATACAATGTTGGTGAAAAATGATTCCTCGGAGGCACTGCAGACGCAGGAGGACAAAAGCAACGTGACAGAGGAGGTCAACAGGAAAGTAGTGGAGGAAATGGACATTTCCAAGGAGGGCACCACGACGAATAAGCGATCACACGAAGGCGCCGAGGGAGAGAGCGAATCTACCAACCCAAGCAGTCGCGATGAGCCTCCAGCAAAAGCAACCCCTGTACGTCGACCGACAGTGCGGCCACGGCCGAACATCCCACAGGATCGGAGGCTGACGGCGACGACGATGCCACCGCCACCGCCCCCGGTCACGTAGCAGTAAGCTGTGTAAGCCCCGACCTATGACGCGGGCCCCAAGGTTTTGTGTACACAGGAGCATAAGCCCATACTCTGGGTCTCTATTATTAATTATTCAAATGGCGCTGCCAGATAAATCCTTGCGATTTGCTACAGTCAATGTTCGAGGGCTTGCGGCGAGGAGAAAACAACGACAGTTGTATAGACTGGTGATCGAACATGATTTAGACATCATTGCCATTCAAGAAACCGAATTTGGAAGTGATGATGAGACCAGGAGTATGGTGCTACCTTTCATGTCAATGTACTACGCGGGTGTGAGTCACGCCATAGGGCGATCCGCGGGGTGCGTTCTTTTTGTGCGCCAACACCCAGGCCTTGAAGTGAGGGGCGTGAGGTCAGATTTGGCGGGGCGCATGGTTTTGTGTGATTTTCGTTATGGTTCAGTTGAATGGCGAGGGATATGCCTTTATGCTCCTAATTTGCTCGACGAACGAAGACATTTCTTCGAGAGTGTCAGAAATTACTGCAACGTCGAAAGGAACTTGGTACTGATGGGGGACTTCAATTGTGTACTGGCAGCGCGTGGTAAATCAAGTGGTACAGCGTATAGAGACGCCAGCACGGCTGAGCTTCGCGAATTAATTGATTAATACGGGCTTGAGGACGTGGCGGACTGCTTGGAGTGCGACCGCATTGTGCGCTTCACGCATTTCCAAGCAGCCAGCCACGCCCGACTGGACAGAGTGTATGTTTCGGCTGAGTTGATAGCACTTGCGCAAGAATATCGTGTGCAGTCGGTGTCATTCAGTGACCACTGTCTAGTCATGTTTGATGTTAATAAGAAAGCGAAAAATCGGAATAAGTTTGCGTGGGAATTATGGAAACTTAATGCTAAAATTTTGGAGGATGAGGTTTTCTGTGAGAAAATGTTAGCCCTGCTCGAAGAGATAAAGAACCAGACAAACACAACAATATGTGAGAAATGGGAAACATTTAAGCAAACAGCTAAATTGAAGGCACTTGAACGAGCCAGCGCTTTAAAGCACGAAAAGAATAAGTACGAGGAAAATCTGCGGCAAAGCTTGCAGATGCTAACTTATGAAGAAAGCCTATCGCCTGGGACGTTCAAAGACGACATTAACACACTGAAGCAAAAACTTGAGCAGGCTGATATCGAACGCTATTGGGGGGCGTTGGTGCGAGCTAGAGTAGAAGCAACGATAACAGGCCAGGCGCCAACTAAACGAGCCCTCGCAAAGGAAAAAAAGTGGGCCCGCCGGAACGAGATTCACGAAGTGGAACAAGACGGTGTTATCTTATATGATCAGAGCGGCATCGAACACGTGTTCACAGCGTTCTACAGAAAGCTGTTCGCGCGTTGCCTGGTGGACGCAGAGGGTTTCGCGGCGGAATTCATGCCTTTAATGCCAAAGATTGACGATAGCTCAAAGGAAATGTTCGAGCGCCTTATTACGGCCGATGAGATTGCGGCGGCGATAGACGATTTGAAGCGTGGGAAATCTCCCGGGCCCGACGGGCTAGGAGCTGAATTTTATAAGGCGTTCAAGTACGAAGTAGCCCCTATACTGGCTGCAATTTTTTAGAAGATGCATATGAGCGCAAACGTCTACCACCTTCATTCCTGTCCACACACGCAGTTCTTATCCCGAAAACAGATGATCGCGACACAATGAAGCGGGTAACAGCATATCGCCCTATCAGCTTAGCGAACATCGACTATAAGATATTCATGAAAGTGTTGGCTAAAAGACTGCAAACAGTAGTGAAAGATATAGTTGGACCACACCAGAGGTGCGGTATCAAGGAACGAACCATTTTCACGAACATTCATACGGCGAGAAGCATACTAGAGTGTTGTGACGTATTGTGCAAGAAGGTCGCAATGCTCCAGTTGGATCTGGAAAAGGCGTTCGACCGGGTACCGCACGACATACTATTTGCCATTCTGGAGTACGTGAACGTAGGATCTGTTATCAGGGAAGGTGTCGCAATGGCGTACAGGGGTTGCACGACAAGGTTGATAATAAATAAGTCAGTAGGAGAGCTTATCGAAGTGCAGCGGTCGGTGCGCCAGGGGTGCCCACTATCGCCGTTACTTTTCGCTTTATATATTGAGCCCTTGTGCCTCAGCGTAATACGGGCTAACTGTATCAATGGCTTTAAAATGCAGCAAGCGGAGGTAAAACTACTCGCTTATGCGGACGACATCGCGGTGTTTTGTGGGGACCACGCCAGTATCATGAAAACTGTGGAAATTGTGAAGCGTTATTGTGTTATTAGTGGCAGTGCAGTTAACTGGGGCAAGAGCCTCGGAATCTGGCATGGAGCATGGAAAATGAAACCCAGTACCTTTGCTAACATTCAATGGATTTCCACTCCCACGAAATACCTAGGCGTTCCTTTAGAGTTTTACCGGGACAGTGAACCATACTGGCAGAACCAAGTTGCGGAAATGCGTGGAAGGACTGAGAGGACAAAAGGCTCGGAATTGTCTATGTTTGCACGTACCACGGTGTGTAATGTGTTTTTCGTTACTAAACTTTGGTATGTGTTGAGTGTTTTGCACTGCTCACGCATTAACATACAAAAGCTCCACAGAATTCTGGCTGTTTTTGTTTGGGGATCGAGTTGGGAGAGGACGAGCCGCACCAACTTGTTCCGACGTGTACGTGATGGAGGTCTTAGCCTGTCGCACGTATTCCTGAGGCAAATAGTCAACCGGTTCTGCTTCCTTAGGGATGTGAAAGACCCCTTTTTGCGCACTGTATTACAGCTCAGACTTTGAAACTTGTGCCGGACTTTGTGGTATCCACCGAATGTATTGAAGGCGGGGCTTTCGGTTTTTTGAAGGAGGTTGTGATGGCTTATAAGTTCTTGTGTGCTCGATTCTCATGCGAATATCTGGCGAGAGTGAAACGAAGGAAGCTATACAAAGATCTTGTGGATATACTACTCCCCGTGCCTTTGTATCGCACAATATATAGTGCCAAGTCTGGAAGTGATGTCCTGAAGCGTGTCAAACATATGTATGTAGCTCCAGGAGCCAAGTCCTTTTTCTTCAGATTGCACACCGGGACACTAGAGGTAAAAACATGGCTACAGGAAAAAGGAATGTATGTACCATGGGGAGTGCACTGTTTTTATGCAGAAAGCCCGAAACCATTGAGCACGTCTTCTTAGAATGCTGGGAAGGCGTGTTCTTCTGGGATATATTACAAAGAACGCTAAAGAAAGACCTCCCTTTAGACCCACAAGGAATTCGTTACCTAACTGTGGACAACGAAGAAGGTGTCCCGTTTGATGCTGTTATGCTACTAGGTTTGCACTGCATATGGAAGGCCTGCATGGCCGCACGACATGTAGATATAGATGCAAGATCGGCACACGAGTACTTCCACGAATCAGTGGGCAGGTTCTTGGAAGCACATAAATCTTTAGATCCGATACCTGAATGGGTATCGAGGATCGAGCCACTCATGAACATGACACTATTTTAGCCATTACACGCCAGCCAAAGATTGCTGTCTTCTTTTACCCATGTCCATTTATGTATCTATGTCTTATGTGCCTTGCATTATTACTTGTGATCCCTGCCGGTATTTGTGTTTCTACGTGTACGTCTAAGCAGGCAATAAAAAAAAGGTGTAGCTCAGAGGTAGAGCGCTTGCATCGCATGTGAGAAGTCCCGGGTTCGAACCCCGGCACCTCCAAAGTGGTCTTGACTTTAGCGCTATCGTTTTTATGTGTTTTAATACTACGGCACCATGAAATGCGACGAGTGATTCTACTAAAACATTTCTGTCCTTTTCTTTTATGATAGAAATGTGTTTTTTCTTTGTTGACACAAAATTGTATCGCGTTGCATTGACGAGATGATTTTGTTTATCTCGAGTAATAATTTATTTTGTTGTTAAAATAATCTGTTGAGCACCATCACACGCATAAATAAGTGCTCCTGACATAACAGGGGTGCCGCTCAGAGGTAGAGCGCTTGCTTCGCACGGGAGAAGTCCCTGGTTCGAACCGGGGTGCCTCCAGAGCTCTCTGAACTATTGCGGCCCCTCCGTGGTGGTCTAGTGGCTAAGGTACTCGGCTGCTGACCCGCAGGTCGCGGGTTCGTTTCCCGGCTACGGCGGCTGCATTTCCGATGGAGGCGGAAATGTTGTAGGCCCGTGTGCTCAGATTTGTGTGCACGTTAAAGAACCCCAGGTGGTCGAAATTTCCGGAGCCCTCCACTACGGCGTCTCTCATAATCTAATGGTGGTTTTGGGACGTGAAACCCCACAAATCAATCAATTTAAACATTTGCGCTATCTTTTTTGTGTTGTACTACTATGGCACCATGAAATGCGACGAGATAATCTACTAAAACATCGGTGCCCTTTCCTTTATGATAGAATTGTGTTTCTATCTTTGTTGAAAAAAAAATTTATTGTGTTGAAATGACGAGATGATTTTGTTTAGTTCGAGTAATAATTAATTTTTTGTTAAAATAATTTCTTGAGCACCATCAATAGCATACATAAGTGCTCATGACATAACTGGGGTGTAGCTCAGAGGTAGAGCGCTTGCTTCGCACGTGAGAAGTCCCGGGTTCGAATCCGGCACCTCCAAAGTGCTCTTGACTTTAGCGCTATCTTTTTTATGTGTTTTAATACTACGGCACCATGAAATGCGACGAGTGATTCTACTAAAACAATTCTGTCCTTTTCTTTTATGATAGAAATGTGTTTTTTTCTTTGTTGACACAAAATTGTATCGCGTTGCAATGACGAGATGATTTTGTTTATCTCGAGTAATAATTTATTTTGTTGTTAAAATAATCTGTTGAGCACCATCACACGCATAAATAAGTGCTCCTGACATAACAGGGGTGCAGCTCAGAGGTAGAGTGCTTGCTTCGCATGGGAGAAGTCCCTGGTTCGAACCGTGGTGCCTCCAGAGCTCTCTGAACTTTTGCGGCCCCTCCGCGGTGGTCTAGTGGCTAAGGTACTCGGCTGCTGACCCGCAGGTCGCGGGTTCGTTTCCCGGCTACGGCGGCTGCATTTCCAATGGAGGCGGAAATGTTGTACGCCCGTGTGCTCAGATTTGTGTGCACGTTAAAGAACCCCAGGTGGTCGAAATTTCCGGAGCCCTCCACTACGGCGTCTCTCATAATCATATGGTGGTTTTGGGACGTGAAACCCCACAAATCAATCAATTTGAACTTTTGCGCTATCTTTTTTGTGTTGTACTACTATGGCACCATGAAATGCGACCAGATAATCTACTAAAACATCGGTGCCCTTTCCTTTATGATAGAATTGTGTTTCTATCTTTGTTGAAAAAAAATTTATTGCGTTGAAATGACGAGTTGATTTTGTTTATTTCGAGTAATAATTAATTTTTTGTTAAAATAATTTCTTGAGCACCATCAATAGCATACATAAGTGCTCATGACATAACGCGGGTTTAGCTCAGATTCCACTTCCGGCTTTCGAGCGATACGGTCGCGGAATGTTCGGCTCCGACGGAGCGGTATCAGCGGCCCAACCGGGCCGCGGTAACAGGGTTTCTGCGCCTAGCGCCGACGATTATCAGGTGATTCTGCCCAATCTGCCTTCCGGGCGCATCGCTGCGAACACCGTTTTCATGCATGGTGATCCGAGAGCCCGGCCTTACCGCGTCGAAGATTACAGGGACACTCTGGCCAAGCTTGGTGCGCTCGACGACGTTTTGGCGTTGGGGGCGTATCAAATGAACCACGTATGGGCTGTGACACTGACGAGTGCTGAGGCTGCTCGGAAGTTGCTCTCCGCCATCGATGTGAAGGTAAAGGATCGCCCATGTTTGCTCATTGACCCAAAGAACCGCGAGGTTCGCTTGAAACTTCACTGGTTGCTGCACGGCGTGACCGACGAAGATGTGCGTGTTGCCTTGACTCCCTATGGGAAAGTATTCGAAGTGAACCAGGAGAAGTGGCGAGCACCGGGCATCACAGAAAAGGGCTCAACGACGTGGTCTGTGGGACTAAAGCTGCACTCCGACGTCAAGGTGGATGACATTCCGCACCAGCTCAAGATTGCCGGAGAGCTGACTCTCGTTGTCGTTCCGGGCCGTGCACCGTTGTGCCTACGGTGCAAGAGTACCGGACACATACGTCGCGACTGCCGAGTACCCCGCTGCAGTCGTTGTCGCCGCTTCGGCCACGAAGACGACGACTGCGCGAAGACATATGCCAGTGTGACCGGACCTGCGCAGGAAAGTGATGCACTGGAGCACCTCATGGACGAAGCAGACTCGGAAGAAACTGCAGGAGTTACCCCAAACTCTGCTGTGGAAGATGGGTCGTCATGCCGTCATGAAGAGGGCGTGTGTGAAGCACCAGGTAAGCCCGACGCCGGGCTTCCATACGAAGGCGTAGGAGAAAGCAGTGAAAAGGTGGATGCAAGCAGCACCGGCGACACGTGTCTTGGCTTAGCAGACGAGACCCCCTCCGAGGCTGAAACGATGACGGGGATTGAAAGCGACAGTGGCACTGTGACGGGGAAGCGTCCCCGTGACGAAGGGAAAAGGGACAAGGGCACCACTGCTGCCTCGCCGGACGAGCCACCCGCCAAAACGACTCCCGCTCGGCGGCCTATGATCCGGCCACGGCCAAACATTTCGTCGGAGCGCAAGACGGCGGAAACGCCGCCTTCGCCAACTTAAGGACTGTACTGGGACAAGGCGTTCAGGAAGGAATTGCAGTTGTAAGGTAAGGGCCATGCCCCTGGGTTTTTTGTAGCCTTACAATGGTGCAAATAGAAAATTCAATCCGTGTGGCCACTTTAAATGTGCGTGGCCTGGCCTCACGGAGAAAACAATGCCAGCTTTATCGGCTAGTAAGTGATGTCGAACTTGACATACTGGCAGTCCAAGAGACTAAAGTCCAAGGTGACGATGAAACTGAGGGCATGGTGCGCCAATTCTTGCCGCGGTATTCTGCTATAGCATGCCATTGGGACTTCTTCCGGTTGCGTTTTGTTCGTCAGACAGAGTCTGGGTGCTAAAGTAGAAGCCTCAACGTCATGTCCGCCTGGTCGGCCAATTGTTTGTGATCTTTTGTTTTCGGGATTGGAATGGCGCGTAATATGCTTGTACGCACCGACTGTCACTGACGAAAGACGCATATTTTTCGAACAACTAAAGCAGTATACCAAATGTAATAGGCTCCTAATCATTATTGGCGATTTCAACTGCGTCCTTTCAGCCAAAGACAAAACTAGCGAACGACATTACAGGGATGCAAATACGGCTGTCTTAAGCGATACAATAAGAGAACATGGTTTGGAGGATGTGGCTGAATGTCTCGGTGGTGGCCGGACTATGCAGTACACCCACTTTCAGGCAGCCAGCCATATCCGACTAGATAGGGCGTACGTGAGTGTTGAATTGGTACCGCTTTGCAAGGCATACCGTGTTAACGCCGTTTCATTTAGCGACCACAGCTTGGTTAGCTTTGTAGTAGCTAGCACGAAAGAAACGAAAAGGGCCTTCGAGTGGCAACTATGGAAATTGAATTCGAATCTGCTGAGTGATGAAAAATTTATGGAGGAAGTAATGACGGAAGTTGAAAAAATGAAAGTTCGCAGTTAAAAGACGTTTAGAGAAAAATGGGAGAACTTCAAGCAAGTCGTTAAATTGAAGGCTTTGGAACGCTCGAGTGCTATAAGCAGAGAAAAAGGAGCAGAAGAAAAGCTCATGCGCATAAACCTGGAAAAATTGCTCCTCGAAGAATGTAGAATGCCCGGCATGTTTCTTGAAGATATTCGCGCGTTGAAAAGTAAAATTGAGCGGTTCGATGTCGAAAGATACCGCGGTGCTATGGTTCGGGCAAGAGCCGAGCGACTGATAACGGCAGAAGCACCGTCAAAAAAGGCGTTGAGCTCGGAAAAGTGGCATGCACGACGTAATCAGATAACAGAAATTGAACACGAGGGTGAAGTCAGCGATGTCGCAGATGTTATCGAGCGTGCTTTCTTTGAGCACTTCAATGGTTTATTCGCCGCCAGCTCAGTTGATGTCGATCGCTTTAAAAAAGATTTTTCACCGCTGATGCCAAAGCTTGACAATGATACAAAAGAAATATTGGAGGAACCCATTTCGGAAGAGGAAGTTAACAGTGCCATTGAAAGTATGCATTCCGGGAAATCGCCTGGCCCTGATGGTCTGACTTCCGCCTTTTATAAGTGTTTCAAGTTTGAAATAACAGCAGTCTTAGCCGACGTTTATAATGAGGCATTCGAGCTGAATATATTACCCCCGTCCTTTTCATCATCTCACACTGTTCTTATACCAAAATCAGAAGACCCCGTTGCACTGCGCAAAGTAAATTCTTACCGCCCAATCTGCCTCACTAATGGAGATTACAAGATATTTATGAAAACTCCAGCTAAAAGGTTGCAAACAGTCATTACGGAGCTCGTGGGGCCGCATCAGACGTGTGGCATAAAAGGTCGAACTATCCTCACGAATATACACGCAGCCCGGAGCATCCTCGAATGTTGCGACGCTATTGGTGCGCGAGTCGCAATGCTGCAAATCGACCTCGCGAAGGCTTTTGACAGGGTGCCTCATTAAATTCTGCTGTGCATCCTAGATTATGTAAATTTAGGGAAAATAATCAAAGAGGGGGTTGTCATGGCGTACCGAGACTGCTCAACGCGGCTGATCATTAACAAGGTGGTGGGGAAGCGCATCCCAGTCAAGCATTCGGTCCGTCAGGGTTGTCCTCTCTCACCACTATTGTTTTGTTTGTACATAGAGTCCTTTTGTTTGAGTGTCATAGAGAATGACAGTGTCCGTGGGTTTAAGGTGCACGAGGTTGAAGTCCGACTGTTGGCTTATGCGGACGATATTGCCATTTTTGCCCGGACTCTGACAGCATAGCAGATGCTGTCAAATGCGTTACTAACTTCTGTGCTGCAAGTGGCAGCGCTGTAAACTGGGGAAAATGCCTTGGCTTTTGGCACGGTGGCTGGGCAGAAACCCCAGACAGTTTTGCCAGCATTAGGTTTGTTACGACACCGGTGAAATACTTGGGTGCCCCCCTCGAATGCTACAAAGACAGCGACTCGTACTGGAGGAGCCAAGTGGATAATCTGCGGGAAAGAGTGAACAAGTGGAATGGCTGGAATTGGTCAATGTTTTCTAAAGCCACAATTTGCAACATATTCTTAGTGAGTAAACTTTAGTATATCTTAGAAGTCTTACATTGTTCAAGGGTAAAATCCAAAAATTTCACCGTGTGTTCGCTGTCTTTGTGTGGGAATCGTCTTGGGAAAGATCGAGTCGGACCAATTTATTTCTTCGAGTGCGAAATGGAGGACTGGGCTTGTCGCATTTGTTTTAAAGACAGGTAGTCAATCGTTTTTGTTTCTTAAGAGACGTTGACAACCTATTCCTTCGCACTGTTTGTCAACTTCGCCTGGGGCAACACTTGCCTAACATGGTTGTATCAACCTGCAGCGTACCTGGTGGTGTTTATGGCTTTCTTCGCGAAGTTGTACTTTCTTGTAGGTTTTTGTCAGTGCGGTTTTCACTTGAATACTTGAGTCAAGTCCGACGTAGAAAGTTGTACAAAGACCTATGGGATGTGTTTTTACCAGTGCCTTTGTATCGGTCCCTTTACAATGTATACCATGGCCACACAGTACTAAAGCGCGTCAAGGCGATGAAAATATCGCCAGGTGCTAAGGATTTCTTTTTTAAATTACATACTGGTACGCTGACCGTCAAAACCTGGATGGATGCAAAAGGGTTTTACGTTCCTTGGGCCACGCATTGCATAATATGCAGAAAAGAGGAGACAATTGACCATGTATTCATTGACTGTTGGGATGCCGTCTTTCTTTGGGACGTGCTCCAGCGCACGATCAAAAAGATTTCCCCATTGATGCACATGGCATCCGCTATTTGCAAATACAAAGTGACAATGGTACCCCATATGACATGATTATGCTCATGGCTCTTCATAGCATTTGGAAATCCAGGATGGCAGCCATGCACTTTGATGTAGATGCACGAGCACCCACGCAGTACTTCAAAGAGTATATAGGAAATTTTGTAGATGAACAAAAGTTGCAGGAATTCACCCCAGAATGGTTGCCGCGCGTCGAATTACTATCGACGATAAAAACATTTTAACAGATGCGTGGCCACATCATTTGAGCCACGGTTTTTACAATGTTTTGGATTGTGTTGTGTAATTATCTGTTAATATGTGTATTGTTTACGTGAGCCGCAAACAGGCAATAAAGAAAAAAAGGGGGGGTGTAGCTCAGAGGTAGAGCGCTTGCTTCGCATGTGAGAAGTCCCGGGTTCGAACCCCGGCACCTCCAAAGTGCTCTTGACTTTAGCACTATCTTTTTTATGTGTTTTAATACTACGGCACCATGAAATGCGACGAGTGATTCTACTAAAACATTTCTGTCCTTTTCTTTTATGATAGAACTGTGTTTTTTCTTTGTTGACACAAAATTGTATCGCGTTGCAATGACGAGATGATTTTGTTTATCTCAAGTAATAATTTATTATGTTGTTAAAATAATCTGTTGAGCACCATCACACACATAAAAAAGTGCTCCTGACATAACAGGGGTGCAGCTCAGAGGTAGAGCGCTTGCTTCGCATGGGAGAAGTCCCTGGTTCGAACCGTGGTGCCTCCAGAGCTCTCTGAACTTTTGCGGCGCCTCCGCGGTGGTCTAGTGGCTAAAGTACTCGGCTGCTGACCCGCAGGTCGCGGGTTCGTTTCCCGGCTATCGCGGCTGCATTTCCGATAGAGGCGGAAATATTGTAGGCCCGTGTGCTCAGATTTGTGTGCACGTTAAAGAACCCCAGGTGGTCGAAATTACCGGAGCCCTCCACTACGGCGTCTCTCATAATCATATGGCGGTTTTGGGACGTGAAACCGCACAAATCAATCAATTTGAACTTTTGCGCTATCTTTTTTGTGTTGTACTACTATGGCACCATGAAATGCGACGAGATATCTACTAAAACATTGGTGCCCTTTCCTTTATGATAGAATTGTGTTTCTATCTTTGTTGAAAAAAAATTTATTGCGTTGAAATGACGAGGTGATTTTGTATATTTCGAGTAATAATTAATTTTTTGTTAAAATAATTTTTTGAGCATCATCAATAGCATACATAAGTGCTCATGACATAACGGGGGTGTAGCTCAGAGGTAGAGCGCTTGCTTCGCATGTGAGAAGTCCCGGGTTCGAACCCCGGCACCTCCAAAGTGCTCTTGACTTTAGCGCTATCTGTTTTATGTGTTTTAATACTACGGCACCATGAAATGCGACGAGTGATTCTACTAAAACATTTCTGTCCTTTTTTTACGATAGAAATGTGTTTTTTCTTTGTTGACACAAAATTGTATCGCGTTGCAATGAAGAGATGATTTTTTTTCTCTCGAGTAATAATTTATTTTGTTGTTAAAATAATTTGTTGAGCACCATCACACGCATAAATAAGTGCTCCTGACATAACAGGGGTGCAGCTCAGAGGTAGAGCGCTTGCTTCGCATGGGAGAAGTCCCTGGTTCGAACCGTGGTGCCTCCAGAGCTCTCTGAACTTTTGCGGCCCCTCCGCGGTGGTCTAGTGGCTAAGGTACTCGGCTGCTGACCCGAAGGTTGCGGGTTCGTTTCCCGGCTATGGCGGCTGCATTTCCGATGGAGGCGGAAATGTTGTAGGCCCGTGTGCTCAGATTTGTGTGCACGTTAAAGAACCCCAGGTGGTCAAAATTTCCGGAGCTCTCCACTACGGCGTCTCTCATAATCATATGGTGATTCTGGGACGTGAAACCCCACAAATCAATCAATTTGAACTTTTGCGCTATCTTTTTTGTGTTTTACTACTATGGCACCATGAAATGCGACGAGATAATCTACTAAAACATCGGTGCCCTTTCCTTTATGATAGAATTGTGTTTCTATCTTTGTTGAAAAAAAAATTATTGCGTTGAAATGAGGAGATGATTTTGTTTATTTCGAGTAATAATAAATTTTTTGTTAAAATAATTTCTTGAGCACCATCAATAGCATACATAAGTGCTCATGACATAACGGGGGTGTAGCTCAGAGGTCATTCTTTCGCCGGCACTCGCACGCGTCGGACGCAGGAATCATGGGCTCCCGTGGAGCGGCAAAGGCGGTCCTTGGTGGCCGCGGAAACAGGATTACAGACGAAAGTGACAAGGATTATGAGATCATCTTGCCGAATCTGCCAACAGGACGTATTGCTGTGAACACAGTGTTTTTGCACGGTGATATTCGAGTGAGGCCTTTCAAGGTCGAAGATTTCCGAGATGCTCTGGACAAAGAACGACGGCTTCCCGACGTTATTGCATTGGGCGCCTACCAGATCAACCATGTGTGGGCCGTCACCTTTAACAGCCAGGAGGTGACGAAGCGGATGACTGATCTGAAAGAACTCCAGGTCAAAGGACGCCGCTGCCTCGTTATCGACCCTCAGGAGCAGAAGGTGAGGCTGCGGCTTCACTGGCTGTTACAGGGCGTTTCGGACGAAGATGTCCGCACGGCGTTGGCATCGTTCGGGAAAGTTACGGAAGTGACACGGGAACGCTGGCGTGTGGAAGGAGTCAATGAGAAGCATTCGACGACCCGCACTGTTTTCATCAAGCTGAAAAGCGGTATGAAAGTCGAGGACCTGCCTAATCAGATACGAGTCGCCGGTGAATTAGCCTTAGTGGTAGCCCCAGGTCGGCCTATGCAATGCCTGCGTTGCAGCGGAACAGGACATGTGCGTCGCGAGTGTAAGGTGCCTCGGTGCTCGCGCTGCCGGCGTTTCGGGCATGGAGACGCGGAATGCGTCCGTTCGTACGCCGCAGTGACCGCGTCAGCGGAGGCCGAAGATGCGTCGGAGCACATTATGGACGTGACAGAGGCAGAGGACGCGGCTGAAGGTTGCGGAGATCAAGTCGCAGAAAATTTGAACTGCACATCTGCAACATCAGTAGACGAATCTACACCGGCACCTGTTGACACTCAACCAGGTTCTGCAGCTGTATCGACCGATACAGCTGACAATGCGGTGACAGACGCAGGCTGTGAAGTATACGGAGCGTCTGCTTATGCGTCGGAGCAAGGCCAAGTTGTCGATGGTGCCTCCTGTAGCGTTGGTCTCGACACGAAGATAGAAGGAAACACGTGCAACGCCAGCCGCGTCTCTTGGCCCAGCGGTGCCGTTTCAGCCATTAAAAGACCATTGGAAGACCCTGTGAAGACGGCAGACAAGAACAGTGCAAGTAGCGTGGAAGAACCACCGGCAAAGACGCCGACTGGCCGACGCACCAGCATGAGAGCAAGAGCTGGTGGCACGCACCACGGACAAAAAAGCTGTAAACAATTCTCTTCTACTGTGCAGTGAAACCGGGCGGTCGGAAGGTCATGGAGGCGTCTAGCGTAGCGCTAGACGTGCAAGGTAAGCGCCATGCTCCGGGCCTAACTCCTCCACATGGTTGTAATGGCGCCTCAAGTATCATTTAGCTTCGCCACGTTGAATGTTAGAGGCTTGGCTTCAAAGAAGAAGCAAAGCCAAGTCTACCGGTTGTTATTGGAAGAAAATCTGGATGTGCTTGCAGTGCAGGAGACGAAAGTTGAAGGCGAGGAGGAGACTGGGAGCATGGTGCTTAAGTTTACATCTCGGTATTTTGCCACTGTTAGCCAGGCCATAGGCACATCAAGGGGATGTGTTTTTTTTGTTAGAAAACTGCCAGGATTAGTTAGAGAAAATGTGTTTTCTTGCTCTTCAGGCCGAGTAGTATGGTGTGATATTGTTTATTGTGACACTGAATGGCGCATTATATGTGTTTATGCTCCAACTATTGGCCAGGAAAGATCGGGTTTTTTTCCAATTGACGACAACACGTGTGTACTGGTAGGAAACACTTATTGGTGGGTGATTTCAACTGTGTCTTGAATGAAAGTGATAGATCAAGCAGGCGCAACATTAAAGATAGAAGCAGTGATGTCCTGGCACAGGTGATTTTTGAACACGAATTAGTAGATGTTGCGGAGTGTTTGCATAGCTCCCGAGATGTGAAGTATACCCACTTTCAAGGCACAAGTAATGCCCGATTGGATCGACTTTACCTTACTGCAGATGCGATAACCCAGTGTAGCAGTTATAATGTTGTCCCTGTTTCCTTTTCCGATCACTGTCTTGTAAAATGCAATATCGGGTCAAAAAAAGAAAGGAACGCCTTTTCTTGGGAACAGTGGAAAATGAACTCTAACCTCTTGAAGGATGAATCGTTTAGCGCATCAGTTATTAAAGAAATAAGTAATATTAACAAAGAGTGTATGGGCAAAATAGAAGAAGAATGGGAGCTATTCAAGCAGCGAATCAAAATAAAAGCAATAGAGAGATCTAGCGTTTTATCTTTTGAATCTAAGAAGAATGAGAAAGAGCTTAGACGAACACTTGAGAGACTAACAGCTCTTGAATGTGAAAAACCTGGAGTATATGGTGACGATTTGCGGAGTATTAAACAGAGGATAGAGGTATATGAGGAGGAACGCTATCGCGGAGCGCTAGTGCGAGCCAGAGCAGCATCAAGGACTGTGGATGATCGCCCGACGAAGCGAGCGCTTGGATTAGAGAAGAGTCATGCCAGACGAAATCACATAGATGCCATTGAAGTCAACGGTATCAAAGTTTCGGACAATGAGAGCATAGGACGAGCGTTTGGCAAACACTACGAAGGACTCTTCGCTGCCACGCCCATTGATTCAGAGGAATTTAAGCAGGAGTTCCTTAGCAGAATGCCGAAGTTGTAAGATAACACCAAATCAGCTTTAGAGCTATCTATAACGCCGACGGAAGTAGAAAGGGCTATAGATAAAATGAATCCTGGTAAATCTCCAGGGCCGGACGGGCTTAGTGCTTCGTTTTATAAGGAGTTCAAAAATTAATTATCCCAAGTACTTGCAGATGTCTTCAATCAAGCTTATAAACTTAATGTCCTCCCTAGGTCCTTTAGTGAAGCACATACAGTTTTGATACCTGAGACAGAACACTCGGAAAAGTTAAAATTAGTTTCTTCGTATAGACCAATATCACTAACTAATTGTGATTACAAAATTTTAATGAAAGTACTAGCACGGCGACTTCAAGGGGTAATCAAAAAATTAGTAGGGCCTCACCAAACATGTGGGATTATGGGACGTTCCATTGTGACTAATATACACAAGATGCGCTGTGTGCTCGAGTGTAGCGATGCCAATCAAGTAGGGGTAGCCATTCTACAGATTGATCTCGAGAAAGCTTTCGATTGTGTTTCCCACAACCTTCTGCTTTCCATTCTTGACCATGTCAACGTTGGTTTTGCAATCAGAGATGGAGTATCTATGGCATACCGGAACTGCACAACCCGACTGGTAATCAATAAGACGCTAGGAGATACAATTAACATAAAGCGTTCTGTTCGCCAGGGTTGCCCGCTGAGCCCCCTACTTTTCAGTTTATATATAGAATCTTTTTGCTTAGCAATAGTTCAAAACAGTTGCATTCGTGGCTATAGATTACAAGAATCCGAAGTTAAAATTTTGGCATACGCCGAAGATGTGGCTGTTTGTTGTATTGATCAAGATAGTGTTACCACTACCATCAGTGTGGTTAAAAGGTTCGGCAAGGCAACTGGCAGTCTAGTAAACTGGGGAAAGTGTCTGGGTTTCTGGCATGGAGAGTGGTCATCAAAACCAGACTATTTTGCCAATGTTAAATGGGTGACCACACCTGTCAAGTACTTAGGGGTGCCACTGGAATTTTATAAAGATAATGAGAACTACTGGCAAGAACAAGCGAAAGAAATCCGGACGAAAGCTAATAGATGTAACGGTAATCATCTGTCAGTGTTTGCTAGGGCGACTGTCTGTAATCTTTTCTTTGCCTCAAAACTTTGGTATGTGATGCAAGTATTGCATTGTTCAAGGGCAAACATACAGAAGTTCCATCGTATCTTCGCAGTGTTCGTGTGGGCTTCGAACTGGGAGAGATGCAGTCGAACTAATCTGTTTCGAAAAGTGAAACACGGAGGGCTTGGTTTAACACATCTTTTCATACGCCAAGTCGTAAATAGGTTATTTTTTTTCGCTACACAAGAGACCCTTTCTTGCGTACAGTGTGCCGAATGAGACTGACGCGGGCTTTACCTGGATATGTGGTTAGCACGCATGACATGACCGGTGCTGTGCGGGGGTATCTTAAAGAGGTTATTCTAAGTGTACGGGTTTTATCTGTTAGATTTTCCAATGAATATTTGTTTTCAGTGACTCGAAAGAAGTTGTACAAAGATGTATGCGATGTTGTTTTACCTGAACCGCTGTACCGTGCCATGTACGCCGGAGGTGAAGGGAAAGATGTGCCTAAAAGAGTGAAGAGAATGCAAGTGGCTCCTGGCGCGAAGTCTTTCTTTTTCAAGCTGCACACAGGTACACTATCAGTCAGGACATTTCTAGCAGACCGTCGTTTTTACTTACCTTGGGGGACAAATTGCCTTATCTGTAAAACACCGGAAAATATTGACCATGTTTTCTTACATTGTTGGGAAGGAGTATATTTTTGGGATGTACTTCAAAGGACGTTACAGAAAGAATTACCTTTAAATTCATATGGTATAAGATTTCTGCCAATAGTGGACGAAGAGGGAATGCCTTTTGATTTGATTATGCTATGTGGACTTCACTGTTTATGGCGTGCCCCTATGGCGGGTTTCTATCGCGATCAGGATGCACGGCCTGCACGAATGTATTTCCGTGAATGTATGGCCAAGTATGTTGAACTGCAGAAAACTCAGGAGATTTTACCTGAGTGGTTGTCGAGGGTGGAGCCCTTGGCAGCACTTAGGGAATTTTAAGTTTCTGTCGGACTGTTACTGCTTGTTTTTGTTCTGCTTGTGGTTTGATGTATGCGCCTGTAAACAGGCAATGAAGCAAAAAAAGGTGTAGCTCAGAGGTAGAGCGCTTGCTTCGCATGTGAGAAGTCCCGGGTTCGAACCCCGGCACCTCCAAAGTGCTCTTGACTTTAGCGTTATCTTTTTATGTGTTGTAATACTACGGCACCGTGAAATGCGACGAGTGATTCAACTAAAACATTGCTGTCCTTTTCTTTTATGATGGAAATGTGTTTTTTCTTTGTTGAGAGAAAATTGTATCGCGTTGAAATGACGAGATGATTTTATTTATCTCGAGTAATAATTTATTTTGTTGTTAAAAGAATCTGTTGAGCACCATCAAACGCACAAATAAGTGCTCCTGACACAACACGGGTGCAGCTCAGAGGTAGAGCGCTTGCTTCGCTTGTGAGAAGTCCCTGGTTCGAATTGTGGCGCCTACAGAGCTCTCTGAACTTTTGCGGCCCCTCCGCGGTTATCTAGTGGCTTAGGTACTCGGCTGCTGACCCGCAGGTCGCGGGTTCGTTTCCCGGCGGCGGCGGCTGCATTTCCGATAGAGGCGGAAATGTTGTAGGCCCGTGTGCTCAGATTTGGGTGCACGTTAAAGAACCCCAGGTGGTCGAAATTTCCGGAGCCCTCCACTACGGTGTCTCTCATAATCATATGGTGGTTTTGGGTCGTGAAACCCCACAAATCAATCAATTTGAACTTTTGCGCTATCTTTTTTGTGTTGTACTACTACGGCACCATGAAATGCGAAGAGATAATCTACTAAAACATCGGTGCCCTTTCCTTTATGATAGAAATGTGTTTCTAACTTTGTTGACAAAAAAATTATCGCGTTGCAATGAAGAAATGATTTTGTTTATTTCGAGTAGCAATTATTTTTTGTTAAAATAATTTCTTGAGCACCATCAATAGCATATATAAGTGCTCCTGACACAACGCTTGTGTAGCTCAGAGGTAGAGCGCTTGCTTCGCATGTGAGAAGTCCCGGGTTCGTACCCTGGCATCTCCAAAGTGCTCTCGACTTCAGCGCTATCTTTTTTATGTGTTGTAATACTACTGGCACCATGAAATGCGACGAGTGATTCTACTAAAACATTGCTGCCCTTTTTCTTTATGATAGAATGTATATTTCTTTGTTGACAAAAAAATTGTATCACGTTGTAATGACGAGAAGATTTTGTTTATTTCGAGTAATGATTTATTTTGTTGTTAAAATAATCTGTTGAGCACCATCAAACGCATAAATAAGTGCTCCTGACATAACAGGGGTGCAGCTCAGAGGTAGAGCGCTTGCTTCGCATGAGAGAAGTCCCTGGTTCGAACCGTGGCGCCTCCAGAGCTCTCTGAACTTTTGCGGCCCCTCCGCGGTGGTCTAGTGGCTTAGGTACTCGGCTGCTGACCCGCAGGTCGCGGGTTCGTTTCCCGGCGGCGGCGGCTGCATTTCCGATAGAGGCGGAAATGTTGTAGGCCCATGTGCTCAGATTTGGGTGCACATTAAAAAACCCCAGGTGGTCGAAACTTCCGGAGCGCTCCACTACGGTGTCTCTCATAATCATATCGTGGTTTTGGGTCGTGAAACCCCACAAATCAATCAATTTGAACTTTTGCGCTATCTTTTAGTGTTGTACTACTACGGCACCCTGAAATGCGACGAGATAATCTACTAAAACATCGGTGCACTTTCCTTTATGATAGAAATGTGTTTCTATCTTTGTCGACAAAAAATTGATCGCGTTGCAATGACGAGATGATTTTGTTTATTTTGAGTAATAAGTTTTTTTGTTAAAATAAATTCTTGAGCACCATCAATAGCATACATACGTGCTCCTGACATAACGGAGGTGTAGCTCAGAGGTAGAGCGCTTGCTTCGCATGTGAGAAGTCCGAGGTTTGAACCCTGGCACCTCCAAAGTGCTCTCGACTTTAGCGCTATCTTTTTTATGTGTTGTAATACTACGGCACCGTGAAATGCGACGAGTGATTATACTAAAACATTGCTGTCCTTTTCTTTTATGATAGAAATGTGTTTTTTCTTTGTTGAGAGAAAATTGTTTCGCGTTGCAATGACGAGATGATTTTATTTATCTCGAGTAATAAGTTATTTTGTTGTTAAAATAATCTGTTGAGCACCATCTAACGCATAAATAAGTGCTCCTGACATAACAGGGGTGCAGCTCAGATTGATTGATATGTGGGGTTTAACGTCCCAAAACCACTATATGATTATGAGAGACGCCGTAATGGAGGGCTCCGGAAATTTCGACCACCTGGGGTTCTTTAACGTGCGCCCAAATCTGAGCACACGGGCCTTCAACATTTCCGCGGTGCAGCTCAGAGATAGAACGCTTGCTTCGCATGTGAGAAGTCCCTGGTTCGAACCGTGGTGCCTCCAGAGCTCTCTGAACTTTTGCGGCCCCTCCGCGGTGGTCTAATGGCTTAGGTACTCGGCTGCTGACCCGCAGGTCGCGGGTTCGTTTCCCGGCAGCAGCGGCTGCATTTTTGATAGAGGCGGAAATGTTGTAGGCCCGTGTGCTCAGATTTGGGTGCACATTAAAGAACCCCAGGTGGTCGAAATTTCCGGAGCCCTCCACTACGGTGTCTCTCATATTCATATGGTGGTTTTGGGTCGTGAAACCCCACAAATCAATCAATTTGAACTTTTGCGCTATCTTTTTGTGTTGTACTACTACGGCACCATGAAATGCGACGAGATAATCTACTAAAACATCGGTGCCCTTTCCTTTATGATAGAAATGTGTTTCTATCTTTGTCGACAAAAAATTGATCGCGTTGCAATGACGAGACGATTTTGTTTATTTCGAGTAATAACCAATTTTTTGTTAAAATAAATTCTTGAGCACCATCTATAGCATATATACGTGCTCCTGACATAACGGGGGTGTAGCTCAGAAGTAGAGCGCTTGCTTCGCATGTGAGAAGTCCCAGGTTTGAACCCCGGCACCTCCAAAGTGCTCTCGACTTTAGCGTTATCTTTTTATGTGTTGTAATACTACGGCACCATGATATGCGACGAGTGATTCTACGAAAACAATGCTGTCCTTTCCTTTTATGATAGAAATGTGTTTTTTTCTTTGTTGAGAAAAAATTGTTTCGCGTTGCAATGACGAGTTCATTTTGTTTATATCGAGTAATAATTTATTTTGTTGTTAAAATAATCTGTTGAGCACCATCAAATGCATAAATAAGTGCTCCTGACATAACAGGGGGCAGCTCAGAGGTAGAGCGCTTGCTTCGCATGTGAGACGTCCCTGGTTCGAACCGTGGCGCCTCCAGAGCTCTCGGCACTTTTGCGGCACCTCCGCGGTAGTCTAGTGGCTTAGGTACTCGGCTGCTGACCCGTAGGTCGCGGGTTCGTTTCCCGGCGGCGGCGGCTGCATTTCCTATAGAAGCGGAAATGTTGTAGGCCCATGTGCTCAGATTTGGGTGCACGTTAAAGAACCCGAGGTGGTCGAAATTTCCGGAGCCCTCCACTACGATGTCTCTCATAATCATATGGTGGTTTTGGGACGTGAAACCCCACAAATCAATCAATTTGAACTTTTGCGCTATCTTTTTTGTGTTGTACTACTACGGCACCATGAAATGCGACGAGATAATCTACTAAAACATCGGTGCCCTTTCCTTTATGATAGAAATGTGTTTCTATCTTTGTCGACAAAACATTTATCGCGTTGCAATGACGAGATTATTTTGTTTATTTCGAGAAATAAATAATTTTTTTGCTAAAATAATTTCTTGAGCACCATCAATAGCATACATAAGTGCTCCTGACATAACAGGCGTGCAGCTCAGAGGTAGAGCGCTTGCTTCGCATGTGAGAAGTCCCTGGTTCGAACCGAGGCACCTCCAGAGCTCTCTGAACTTTTGCGGCCCCTCCGCGGTGGTCTAGTGGCTAAGGTACTCGGCTGCTGACCCGCAGGTCGCGGGTTCGTTTCCCGGCTGCGGCGGCTGCATTTCTAATGGAGGCGGAAATGTTGTAGGCCCGTGTGCTCAGATTTGGGCGCACCTTAAAGAACCCCAGGTGGTCGAAATTTCCGGAGCCCTCCACTACGGCGTCTCTCATAATCATATAGTGGTTTTGGGACGTGAAACCCCACAAATCAATCACTTTGAACTTTTGCGCTATCTTTTTTGCGTTGTACTACTACGGCACCATGAATTGCGAAGAGATAATCTACTAAAACATCGGTGCCCTTTCCTTTATGATAGAAATGTGTTTCTAACTTTGTTGACAAAAAAATTATCGCGTTGCAATGAAGAAATGATTTTGTTTATTTCGAGTAGCAATTATTTTTTGTTAAAATAATTTCTTGAGCACCATCAATAGCATACATAAGTGCTCCTGACACAACGCTTGTGTAGCTCAGAGGTAGAGCGCTTGCTTCGCATGTGAGAAGCCCCGGGGTCGAAGCCCGGCACCTCGAAAGTGCTCTCGACTTTAGCGCTATCTTTTTTATGGGTTGTAATACTACGGCACCGTGAAATGCGACGAGTGATTCTACTAAAACATTGCTGCCCTTTTCTTTTATGATAGAAATATGTTTCTTTCTTTGTTGACAAAAAAATTGTATCACGTTGCAATGACGAGATGATTTTGTTTATTTCGAGTAATAATTTATTTTGTTGTTACAATAATCTGTTGAGCACCAGCAAACGCATAAATAAGTGCTCCTGACATAACAGGGGTGCAGCTCAGAGGCAGAGCGCTTGATTCGCATGTGAGAAGTCCCTGGTTCGAACGGTGGCGCCTCCAAAGCTCTCTGAACTTTTGCGGCCCCTCCGCGGTGGTCTAGTGGCTAAGGTACTCGGCTGCTGACCCGCAGGTCGCGGGTTCTTCTCCCGGCTGCGGCGGCTGCATTTCCTATAGAAGCGGAAATGTTGTAGGCCCATGTGCTCAGATTTGGGTGCACGTTAAAGAACCCGAGGTGGTCGAAATTTCCGGAGCCCTCCACTACGATGTCTCTCATAATCATATGGTGGTTTTGTGACGTGAAACCCCACAAATCATTCAATTTGAACTTTTGTGCTATCTTTTTTGTGTTGTACTACTACGGCACCAAGAAATGCGACGAGTGATTCTACTAAAACATTGCTGCCCTTTTCTTTTATGATAGAAATATGTTTCTTTCTTTGTTGACAAAAAAAAATTGTATCACGTTGCAATGACGAGATGATTTTGTTTATTTCGTGTAATATAATATTTTGTTTTTACAATAATCTGTTGACCACCATCAAACGCATAAATAAGTGCTCCTGACATCACAGGGGTGCAGCTCAGAGGTAGAGCGCTTGCTTCGCATGTGAGAAGTCCCTGGTTCGAACCGTGGCGCCTCCAGAGCTCTCTGAACTTTTGCTGCCCCTCCGCGGTGGTCTAGTGGCTAAGGTACTCGGCTGCTGACCCGCAGGTCGCGGGTTCGTTTCCCGCCTGTGGCGGCTGCATTTCCGATGGAGGCGGAATTGTTGTAGGCCCGTGTACTCAGATTTGGGTGCAAGTTAAAGAACCCCAGGAGGTCTAAATTTTCGGAGCCCTCCACTACGGCGTCTCTCATAATCATATGGTGGTTTTGTGACGTGAAACCCCACAAATCATTCAATTTGAACTTTTGCGCTATCTTTTTTGTGTTGTACTACTACGGCACCATGAAATGCGACGAGATAATCTACTAAAACATCGGTGCCCTTTCTTTTATGATAGAAATGTGTTTCTATCTTTGTTGACAAAACATTTATCGCGTTGCAATGAGGAGATGATTTTGTTTATTTCGAGTAATAATTAAATTTTTTGTTAAAATAATTTCTTGAGCACCATCAATAGCATACATAAGTGCTCCTGACATAACGGGGGTTTAGCTCAGAGGTAGAGCGCTTGCTTCGCATGTGAGGAGTCCCGGGTTCTTTTTTTTTTTAAAGAGGAGTCCCGGGTTCGAACCCCGGCAACTCCAAAGTGCTCTCGACTTTAGCGCTATCTTTTTTATGTGTTGTAATACTACGGCACCATAAAATGCGACGAGTGATTCTACTAAAACATTGCTGCCCTTTTCTTTTATGATAGAAATATGTTTCTTTCTTTGTTGACAAAAAAATTGTATCACGTTGCAATGACGAGATGATTTTGTTTATTTCGAGTAATATATAATTTCTTGTTAAAATAATCTGTTGAGCACCATCAATAGCATAAATAAGTGCTCCTGACATAAAAGGGGTACCGCTCAGAGGTAGAGCGCTTGTTTCGCATGTAAAAAGTTCCAGGTTCAAATCCTGGCACCTCCAGAGCTCTCTGAACTTTTGTGCTATCTTTTTTGTGTTGTACTACTACGGCACCAAAAATGCGACGAGTGATTCTACTAAAACATTGCTGCCCTTTTTTATGATAGAAATATGTTTCTTTCTTCGTTGACAAAAAAATTGTATCACGTTGCAATGACGAGATGATATTGTTTATTTCGAGTAATAATTTACTTTGTGTTTAAAATAATGTTTTGAGCAGCATCAATAGCATAAATAAATGCTCCTTACATAAGAGGGGTATCGCTCAGAGGTAGAGCGCTTGCTTTGCATGTAAGAAGTTCCGGGTTCAAACCCTGGCACCTCCAGAGCTCTCTGAACTTTTGCGCTAACTTTTTTATGTGTTGTAATACTACGGCACCATGAAATGCGACGAGTGATTCTACTAAAACATTGCTGCCCTTTTCTTTTATGATAAAATTGTCTTTCTTTCTTTGTTGACAAAAAATTGTATCGCGTTACAATGACGAGATGACTTTGTTTCTTTCGAGTAATAATTATTTTTTTATTAAAATAACCATTTGAGGACCACCAATAGCATAAATAAGTGCTCCTGACATAAGAGGGGCATCGCTCAGAGGTAGAGCGCTAGCTTCTCATGCGAGAAGTCCCGGGTTCGAAACCTAGCACCTCCAAAGCGCTCTCGACTTTAGCGCTATCTTTTTTTGTGTTGTAATACTACGGCACCATGAAATGCGACGAGATAATCTACTAAAACATCGGAGCCCTTTCCTTTATGATAGACATGTGTTTCTTTCTTTATTGACAAAAAATGTATCGCGTTGCAATGACGAGATGATTTTGTTTCTTCGAGTAATAATTACTTATTTTCTTAAAATAATCTGTTGAGCACCATAAATAGCATAAATAAGTGCTCTTGACATAAGAGGGGTATCGCTCAGAGGTAGAGCGCTTGCTTCGCATGTGAGAAGTTCCGGGTTCAAACCCTGGCACGTCCAGAGCTCTCTGAACTTTTCCGCTATCTTTTTTGTGTTGTACTACTATGGCACCATGAAATGCGACGAGTAAATCTACCAAAACTTCCATGCCCTTTTCTTATGATAGAAATGTGTTTGTTTCTTTGTTGACAAAAAAATGTATCGCGTTGCAATGACGAGATGATTTTGCTTATTTCAAATAATAATTATTTTTGTTGTCAAAATAATCTGTTGAGCACCATCAAACGCATAAATAGGTGCTCCTCACATGACGGAGGTGCAGCTCAGAGGTATAGTGCTTACTTCGCATGTGAGAAGTCCCGGGTTCGAACCCCGGCACCTCCAAAGCGCTCTCGACTTTTGCGCTATCTTTTTTATGTGTTGTAATATTACGGCACCATGAAACGCGACGAGTAAATCTAATAAAACTTCGCTGCCCTTTTCTTTTATGATAGAAATGTGTTTCTTTTTTTGTTGACAAAAAATTTTATCGCGTTGCAATGATGAGATGATTTGGTTTATTTCAAGTAATAATTATTTTGTTGTTAAAATAATCTGTTGAGCACCATGAAACGCATAAATAAATGCTCCTCACATAACGGGGGTGCAGCTCAGAGGTACAGCGCTTGCCTCGCATGTGAAAAGTCCCGGGTTTGAACTGTTGCGCCTCCAGAGCTCTCTACACTTTTGCGCTATCTTTTTGTGTTGTACTACTACGGCACCATGAAATGCGACGAGATAATCTACTAAAACATCGGTGCCCTTTTCTTTTGTTATAGAAATGTGTTTCTTTCTTTGTTGACAAAAAAATTATCGCGTTGCAATGACGAGAATATTTTGTTTATTTCGAGTAATAAGTTTTTTTTGATAAAATAGTCTCTTGAGCACCATCAAAAGTATAAATAAGTGCTCCTGTAATAACGGGGGTGCAACTCAGAGGTAGAGCGCTTGCTTCTCATGTGAGAAGTCCCGGGTTCGAAACCTAGCACCTCCAAAGCGCTCTCGACTTTAGCGCTATCTTTTTTTTTGTGTTGTAATGCTACGGCACCATGAAATGCGACGAGATAATCTACTAAAACATCGGAGCCCTTTCCTTTATGATAGACATGTGTTTCTTTCTTTATTGACAAAAAATGTATCGCGTTGCAATGACGAGATGATTTTGTTTCTTCGAGTAATAATTACTTATTTTCTTAAAATAATCTGTTGAGCACCATAAATAGCATAAATAAGTGCTCCTGACATAAGAGGGGTATCGCTCAGAGGTACAGCGCTTGCTTCGCACGTGAGAATTTCCGGGTTCGAACCCTGGCCCCTCCAGAGCTCTCTGAACTTTTGTGCTATCTTTTTGTGTTGTACTTCTACGGAACCATGAAATGCGACGAGTGATTCTACTAGAACATTGCTGCCCTTTTTTTATGATAGAAATATGTTTCTTTCTTCGTTGACAAAAAATTGTATCACGTTGCAATGACGAGATGATTTTGTTATTTCGAGTAATAATTTATTTTGTTGTTACAATAATCTGTTGAGCACCATCAAACGCATAAATAAGTGCTCCTGACATAACAGGGGTGCAGCTCAGAGGTAGAGCGCTTGCTTTGCATGTGAGAAGTCCCTGGTTCGAACCGTGGCGCCTTCAGAGCTCTCTGACCTTTTGCGGCCCCTCCGCGGTGGTCTAGTGGCTAAGGTACTCGGCTGCTGACCCGCAGGTCGCGGGTTCGTTTCTCGGCTGCGGCGGCTGCATTTCCGATGGAGGCAGAAATGTTGTAGGCCCGTGTGCTCAGATTTGGGTGCACGTTAAAGAACCCCAGGTGGTCGAAATTTCCAGAGCCCTCCATTACAGCGTCTCTCATAATCATATGGTAGTTTTGGGACGTGAAACCCCACAAATCAATCAATTTGAACATTTGCGCTATCTTTTTTGTGTTGTACTACTACGGCACCATGAAATGCGACGAGATAATCTAGCAAAACATCGGTGCCCTTTCCTTTATGATAGAAATTTGTTTCTACCTCTGTCGACAAAAAATTTATCGCATTGCAATGACGAGATGATTTTGTTTATTTCGAGTAATAATTAATTTTTTGTTAAAATAATTTCTTGAGCACCATCAATAGCATACATAAGTGCTCCTGACATAACGGGGGTGTAGCTCAGAGAGGCATTCTGCTTCTGGACGCCGGTTGGTGCAGACGCAGGATGGAAAGCTCATCCCGAGCAGCGACAGCGGCCGACGCCGGCCGCGGTACAGCGTCTTTCCTCGTTCCAAAGGACTACAGGATTATTCTGCCTTCGTTGCCATCAGGTGAAGCGATGCGTCGAGCAGTAGCTCTACACTGCGACGTCAGCGGCCGACCGTACCGCATCGACGACTTCAGGAAACCTCTCAAAAATTTAGGCGTCATACAGCAAGTAAGTGGCATCGGAGCATATCAGATGTCGCACGTGTGGCTATTGAACATGAAGACCGTGGAAGCAAAGAAAGCGCTGACAGACGCAGGCGTTATCAAAGTTAAAGACCGGGTATGTCTCGTCATTGACCCGACGCGGCAAGAAGTTAAAATGAAATTGCACTGGCTAGCGTTCGATGTTTCAAAAGACGCTATTCGACGTGCCTTCTATGAATACGGCGACGTCAAGGAGGTGACCGATGACCGATGGAGAGTCGAGGATTTTGAAGGAGTTGAATCGACCACTCGTGTAATACGCATGCAACTACGAGATGGCGTTTCTGTGGATCAACTGCCCCATCAGGTGCGTATTTGCAGCTGTACGGCACTGGTCTTGGGGCCGGGAAGACCGCCTTTGTGCTTGCGGTGCCGAAGCACGGGGCATATGCGACGCGATTGTAAGGTCCCAAGGTGCAGCGAATGCCACTCTTTCGGGCATGAGCGGGATGAGTGTAACCGTTCATACGCACGAGCTGCAGGGCGACGACCAGAGACTCAACAGAGTGAACTTCTCATGGACGAGGAGGAATCTGAACAAGCGTCTTTGCCTGCGATACCACAGAAGCAGACGACATCGGACGACACGCCGGTGCTGGAGAAAAGCAAGCAAGTTTCTTCAGCCCCGGACACGAACGCCGAACGGAAGATGGGAAGTCAAGCGGCCCCAACGACTAGCGAAGAGACGCGTCCTGCGCCTGCGATGCACGCCGCGTCGCAGCTGCAAGCAACGCGCCCTGAAACGCCGGCGTCCCAGGCCGACGCTGCTTCGACTCCTCAAAAGTCGGCTTCACAGCACTCTTTTGCGAACGAAACACACGAAAATGAGGATTTGCCTAGTGATCTGGATACCTTAAACATGGAATTAGAATCGGCGTCTGCAAAACGCCGTCGCGATTCAGACGACGGTGCTCAAGTAGACGAAACGCAAGTAAAGTCGGAAATGCAGTGGAAGGTGGTCAGTGGAGGCAAGAAACGAAACGCTGCCCACCAACGTTCGTCGTCGCTCAAACGCGACGATGGCCGCTCAAACTAAAGGTGTACAACATGGATCCGCCCTGGACGACGAGAGCCCAATAAGTGAACGTGCAGGGCTCTCAGCCTGGACCCGCTCACCGATCACGTCGCTGAGCGGGTCCGTGAAAGCAGCAACGCTCAATATACGAGGACTGGCTTCCAGGAAGAAACAGACTCAGCTCTACAGACTAGCCATGGACCAAGACCTGGATATTATTGCAGTTCAGGAAACCAAAGTGGAGAGCGTGGACGCCACCGAGAGCCTACTGCAACGTTTCACCGGACGCTACACCGCCAGCGTCAGTCATGCAGTTGGTAGGTCGGCAGGGTGTGTGATCTTTGTGCGGAATAGTTTAGGTGCCAGTGTTCAAAACGTCACGTCTGACTCATCCGGAAGGTTTGTTGTATGTGATTTGACCTTCTTTTCTCTTAATTGGCGAGTGATTTGTTTATATGCACCTCCTAAAGTTGATGAACGGTGTGTAACATTCGACGAAATTCGTACTTATTGTGAATGCGATCGCATAGTCATCCTTATGGGAGATTTTAATTGTGTGATCAGTGCCGATGATAAAACAAGTACATCCAATTTCAACGACTCAAGCACAGTCGCGTTAACGAATCTAATTTCTGACTTAGACCTTGAGGATGTTGCAGAGTGTATTGGTAAAGGACCAACACTGTATACGCATTTCCAAGGCTCCAGTCATGTGCGCCTAGATAGGGCCTACGTATCACTGGATTTAATTCCGATTATCAGTGAGTACAATGTCCTCCCTATTTCATTTAGTGATCATTGCTTAGTATAATTTGTAATAGGTAAAAGGAATAGACGTAGACCAGTATTTAACTGGGACACGTGGAAGCTGAATTCTAATCTCTTGGAAGATGAAAAATTTATGGACAGTGCTCGAGAGGCGTTGGTAAACATAGATAGTGAGGACCAAAAATACGGAGTGAAGTGGGAACAATTTAAACAGAATATAAAGTTGATAGCTATAGAACGCTCATGTGTAATAAAACACGGAAAGAGTGAAGAAGAAAGAACCCTACGTTTAAATCTCAAAGAACTGCTAGCTGAGGACAGCAAAACGCCAGGCTTATTCACAAATGATATAAGGTCAGTAAAGTCCAAATTGGAACAAATTGATGAGGAGAAATATCGTGGCGCACAAATAAGGGCAAGGACAGAGAAAATGACCGTAGGAGAGAAACCGACCAAAAGAATGCTTGGTCTTGAAAAACGAAACGCTCAGCGGAATGTTATACATCAGATTGAATACATGGGTAACGTTACAAGTGAACAAAGATATATGGAGGATGCTTTCAACGAGTACTACACCACTTTATTTGATAAATGTAAAGTAAATGTAGATGAATTCAAGAATGAATTTTTAAAATTAATGCCAAAGGTTGAGGACTGCAGGAAAGACAGCCTAGAATGTCCTATTTCTGAACCGGAAGTGACAAAAGCAATCATTGCCCTGCATTTGGGAAAGTCCCCAGGACCTGATGGCTTAACAGCCGCATTTTATAAGGAATTCAAACACGAACTAGCACCGATCCTGGCAGCGGTTTTTAACGAAGCCTTAGACATAAAGACTTTGCCACCTTCTTTTCTGCTATCTCATACTATTTTAATACCAAAAACTGAGGACGCAGTTAAATTACGTGAAGTGAAATCGTACAGGCCAATTAGTCTCTCAAATATCTACTACAAGATTTTGATGAAAGTGCTAGCAAGGAGACTGCAGACAGTTATTAATAACATTGTAGGCGACCACCAGACATGTGGGATCAAACGGCGCACTATATTCACAAACATTCACAAGGCACGAAGTGTATTGGAGTGCTGCGATGTCACAAATGATCACATCGCGATGATCCAGATAGATTTAGAAAAAGCATTTGACCGAGTACCGCACAAAATTCTTTTTCTTTTGTTAGACTATGTCAATGTTGGCAAAGTAATTCGAGATACAGTTGGAATGGCATATACTGGATGTAAAACTCGGCTAATCATCAACAAAGTTCTTGGGAAACAAATTAATGTCAGACGTTCTGTACGACAAGGCTGCCCTTTGTCTTCCCTCCTATTTTCAATTTATATAGAGTCATTTTGCCAAAAAGTCATGAAAAGCAATAACATAGTGGGGTACAAACTACAAGAAGCTGAAGAACGGGTACTGGCATACGCAGATGATGTAGCTGTGTTTTGTAAAGATTATGATAGTATTGCTGAAACCATAAAAAGTGTGAACCTTTATTGTAATGCAAGTGGTAGTTTGGTAAACTGGAGCAAGTGCCTGGGTTACTGGCACGGCGAATGGCCTGTGACTCCACAATTTGTGGCTGGTATTTCATGGACTACTACTCCAGTACGATACTTAGGTGTGCCATTAGAATATTATTGTGACAGTGAACCGTACTGGCGGCGTCAGGCCGTGGAGCTACGAGAAAAAGCTGAAAAACTCAATGGTTTCCAGCTATCAATTTTCGCCAGAGCGACATTTTGTAACGTATTTTTAGTCAGTAAGCTCTGGTATGTCCTTCAGGTAATGCATTGTTCACGTGTGAATCTACAGAAGCTTCATCGAATATTTGCTGTTTTCTTGTGGGGTTCTTCTTGGGAGCGAACAAGTAGAACTAACTTATTCAGACGGGTTCGCTCTGGAGGACTTGGTCTGTGTCATTTGTACCTTCGTCAGTTAGTTAATCGGTTTATGTTTTTCCGAAATAATCGAGACCCATTCATACGTACTGTTATACAGCTTAGGCTTGGAAGACGGTTGCCAGAATTTGTGGTAGCATCTGTTCACATGAAAGCAAGTGTTAGAGGTTTCTTAAAAGAAGTTGTTGATTCATGTCTCTTTCTAAAAACGCGTTTTTCATTGGAATACCTCAGTACGGTTTCGCGTAAAAAGTTATACAAAGATTTAGTAGAAACAGTTCTTCCTGTTCCCCTATATAGAGCATTATACCGTGTAGGCCCAGGCCAAAATGTCTTAAGCCGTGTTAAAAAAATGGAGGTAACACTTCGAGCGAAATCCTTTTTCTTTAGGTTGCACACTGGGACCTTGCCCGTGAAAACATGGATGCAAGAAAAAGGCTTATTCATTCCTTGGGGTGTTGATTGCCTTCTCTGCAAAAAGCCGGAAACAATTGAACATGTTTTCCTGGACTGCTGGGATGCAGTCTTTTTCAGGGATGTTCTCCAAAGGACTTTGAAAAAGGATCTGCCTCTCGATGCCTATGGCATCAGATTTCTACCAGTATCAAATGAAGAAGGAATACCTTTCGACCTAGTTATGTTACTGGGCCTGCACGGTATATGGCAATCTAGCATGGCGGTGCGCCATGCTGATGTTAATGTACGTCCGGTCAGGCAATATTTCTTTCAATCTGTCTGTTCGTTCGTGAAAGCACAAAAGGTTCAACAAGAGGTGCCCGAGTGGCTTCATTAAGTAGAAAGCCTTCTACAGATGAAGGAATTTTAAAAAGCGTGTTAAATATGATGCTTTTTACCTCTTTTTTTGTTTCATGTTTCTACTTTGTTTGATGGATATATGTTTGTGAATGTTGTATGTAAACAGGCAATAAAGAAAGAAAGAAAAGGGTGTAGCTCAGAGGTAGAGCGCTTGCTTCGCATGTGAGAAATTCCGGGTTCGAACCCCGGCACCTCCAAAGTGCTCTCGACTTTAGCGCTATCTTTTTTCTGTGTTGTAATACTACGGCACCATGAAATGCGACGAGATAATCTACTAAAACATCGGAGCCCTTTCCTTAATGATAGAAATGTGTTTTTTTCTTTGTTGTCAAAAAAATTGTATCATGGTGCAATGACGAGATGATTTTGTTTCTTCGAGTAATAAATAATTTTTTGTTAAAATAATCTGTTGAGCACCATATATAGCATAAATAAGTGCTCCTGACATAAGAGGGGCATCGCTCAGAGGTAGAGCGCTTGCTTCGCATGTGAGAAGTTCCGGGTTCAAACCCTGGCCCGTCCTGAGCTCTCTGAACTTTTGCGCTATCTTTTTTGTGTTGTACTACTACGGCATCATGAAATGCGACGAGTAAATCTACCAAAACTTTCCTGCCCTTATTTTATGATGGAAATGTGTTTGTTTCTTTGTTGACAAAAAATTGTATCGCGTTGCAATGACGACATGATTTTATTTCGAGTAATAATACATTTTTGTTAAAATAGTCTGTTTCGCACCATCAATAACATATATAAGTGCTCCTGACATAACGGGAGTGCAGCTCAGAGGTAGAGCGCTTGCTTCGCATGTGAGAAGTCCGCGGTTCGAACCGTGGCGCCTCCAGAGCTCTCTGAACTTTTGCGCTATCTTTTTAGGGGTGAAGCTCCTTAGGGCGTGGGCTGTGCGTCCCCTGTAGGCTGTATGTAGCCACCTCTAGTTTAGTTCTTGCAGTGTTCACTAGATGGCGGTACCGTCCCCTGTATGTAGCCACCTCTGGTTTAGTTCTTGCAGTGTTCACTAGATGGCGGTACCGTCCCCTGTATGTAGCCACCTCTAGTTTAGTTCTTGCAGTGTTCACTAGATGGCGGTACCGTCTCCTGTATGTAGCCACCTCTCGTTTAGTTCTTGTAGTGTTTACTAGATGGTGGTACTTGTAGCTGATGATGAAAAGATGCAAGATGTTATAAACTAGAAAGCGGTACTTGTAGTTGATGAAAGACGCGAGATCTTATAAAATAGGAATGATGTCACATATGGCGTGTGTCATTGGTTGAAGGCAATCGTTCGATTTAGTGCGGCGACGTACGCTAGGGGGAGCGATGTAATAAAATCGAGTGGGCAAAATGTACAGAGGATTCATGGTTTACCAGGTTTATCTCCGGAGCTTCGCCCACTCATCATCATTCACTTCGTGGATATGGCGGCACTTTTTGTGTTGTACTACTACGGCACCATGAAATGCGACGAGATAATCTACTAAAACATTGGTGCCCTTTTCTTTCATGATAGAAATGTGTTTCATTCTTTGTTGACAAAAATTTATCTTGTTGCAATGACAAGATGATTTTGTTTATTGAGTGAGTGAGTGAGCAAATCTTATTTACCCAGCGGATTGAGGCGTGGGCCTAAGCCGCACCAGGGGCGGTGGAGAGACCCTGTCTCTCAGCCGCCTCCCGTGCCCGCTGGATGATTTTGTTTATTTCGAGTAATACTTAATTTTGTTGTTAAAATAGTCTCTTGAGCACCATCAATAGCATAAATAAGTGCTCCTGACATAACGGGGGTGCAGCTCAGAGGTAGAGTGCTTGCTTCGCATGTGAGAAGTCCCGGGTTCGAACCCCAGCACCTCCAAAGCGCTCTTGACTTTAGCGCTATCTTTTTTATGTGTTGTAATACTACGGCACCAGGAAATGCGACGAGTGATTCTACTAAAACATTGCTGCCTTTTTCTTTTATGATAGAAATGTGTTTCTTTCTTTGTTGACAAAAAAAATTGTATCACGTTGCAATGACGAGATGATTTTGTTTATTTCGAGTAATAATTTATTTTGTTGTTAAAATAATCTGTTGAGCACCATCAAACGCATAAATAAGTTCTCCTGGCATAACGGGGGTGCAGCTCAGAGGTAGAGTGCTTGCTTCGCATGTGAGAAGTCCCTGGTTCGAACCATGGCGCCTCCAGAGCTCTCTGAACTTTTGCGGCCCCGCTTCGGTGGTCTAGTGGTTAATTACTCGGCTGCTGACTGCTGACAGGTCGTGGGTTCGATTCCCGGCTGCGGCGGCTGCATTTCCGATTGAGGCGAAATTGTTGTAGGCCCGTGTGCTCAGATTCGGGTGCACGATTAAGAACCCCAGGTGGTCAAAATTTCCGGAGCCCTCCACCACGGCGTCTCTCATAATTATATGGTGGTTTTGGGACGTGAAACCCTACAAATCAATCAATCAATTTGAACTTTTGCGCTATCTTTTTGTGTTGTACTACTACGGCGCAATGAAATGCGACGAGTAAATCTACTAAAACTTTGCTGCCCTTTTCTTTTATGAGAGAAATGTGTTTCTTTCTTTGTTGACGAAAAATTGTATCGAGTTGCAATGACGAGATGATTGTTTACTTCGAGTAATATTTAATTTTTGTTAACATAATCTGTTGAGCAGCATCAATAGCATAAATAAGTGCTCCTGACGTAACGTGGGTGTAGCTCAGAGGTAGAGCGCTTGCTTCGCATGTGAGAAGTCTCGGGTTCAAACCCCGGCACCTCCAAAGCGCTCTCGACTTTTGCGTTTTCTTTTTTATGTGTTGTAATACTACGGCACCATGAAATGCGACGAGTGATTCTACTAAAACATTGCTGCCCTTTTCTTTTATGATAGAAATGTGTTTCTTTCTTTGTTGACAAAAAAATGTATCGCGTTGCAATGACGAGATGATTTTGTTTCTTCGAGTAATAATTATTTTTTCTTAAAATAATCTGTTGAGCACCATAAATAGCATAAATGAGTGCTGCTGAAATAAGAGGGGTATCGCTCAGAGGTATAGCGCTTGCTTCGCATGTGAGAAGTTCCGGGTTCAAACCCTGGCACGTCCAGAGCTCTCTGAACTTTTGCGCTATCTTTTTTGTGTTGTACTACTAGGGCATCATGAAATTCGATGAGTAAATCTACCAAAACGTCCCTGCACTTTTTTTATGTTAGAAATGTGTTTGTTTCTTTGTTGACAAAAAATTGTATCGCGTTGCAATGACGACATGCTTTTATTTCGAGTAATAATACATTTTTTGTTAAAATAGTCTGCTTAGTACCATCAATAACAAATATAAGTGCTCCTGACATAAGAGGAGTGCAGCTCAGAGGTAGAGCGCTTGCTACGCATGTGAGAAGTCCCCGGTTCGAACCGTGGCGCCTCCAGAGCTCTCTGAACTTCTGCGCTATCTTTTTTGTGTTGTACTACTACGGCACCATGAAATGCGACGAGATAATCTACTAAAACATCGGTGCCCTTTTCTTTTATGATAGAAATGTGTTTCATTCTTTGTTGACAAAAATTTATCCCGTTGCAATGACGACATGATTTTGTTTATTTCGAGTAATACCTACTTTTTTGTAAAAATAGTCTCTTGAACATCATCAATAGCATAAATAAGTGCTAATGACATAACGGGGGGTGCAGCTCAGAGGATTCTTTCACCGGCACTCGCACGCGTCGGACGCAGGAATCATGGGCTCCCGCGGAGCGGCAAAGGCGGTTCTTGGTGGCCGCGGAAACAGGATTACTGACGAAAGTGACAAGGATTATGAGATCATCTTGCCGAATATGCCAACAGGACGTATTGTTGTGAACACAGTGTTTTTGCACGGTGATATTCGAGTGAGGCCTTTCAAGGTCGAAGATTTCCGAGACGCTCTGGACAAGGAATGACTGCTTCCCGACGTGGTTGCATTGGGCGCCTACCAGATCAACCATGTGTGGGCCGTGACCTTAACAGCCAGGAGGCGACGAAGCGGATTACTTATCTGAAAGAACTCCAGGTCAAAGGACGCCGCTGCCTCGTTATCGACCCTCAGGAGCAGAAGGTGAGGCTGCGGCTTCACTGGCTGTTACACGGCGTTTCGGACGAAGATGTCCGCACGGCGTTGGCAGCGTTCGGGAAAGTAACAGAAGTGACCCGGGAACACTGGCGTGTGGAAGGAGTGAATGAGAAGAATTCGACGACCCGCACTGTTTTCTTTAAGCTGAAAAGCGGTATGAAAGTCGAGGACCTGCCTCATCAGATACGAGTCGCCGGTGAACTAGCCTTAGTGGTAGCCCCAGGTCGGCCTATGCAATGCCTGCGTTGCAGCGGAACAGGACATGTGCGTCGCGAGTGTAAGGTGCCTCGGTGCTCGCGCTGCCGGCGTTTCGGGCATGGAGACGCGGAATGCGTCCGTTCGTACGCCGCAGTGACCGCGTTAGCGGAGGCCGAAGATGCGTCGGAGCACATTATGGACGTGACAGAGGCAGAGGACGCGGCTGAAGGTTGCGGAGATCAAGTCGCAGAAAATTTGAAACTGCACATCCGCAACATCAGTAGACGAATCTACACCGGCACCTGTTGACACTCAACCAGGTTCTGCAGCTGTATTGACCGATACAGCTGACAATGCGGTGACAGACGCAGGCTGTGAAGTATACGGAGCGTCTGCTTATGCGTCGGAGCAAGGCCAAGTTGTCGATGGTGCCTCCTGTAGCGTTGGTCTCGACACGAAGATAGAAGGAAACACGTGCAACGCCAGCCGCGTCTCTTGGCCCAGCGGTGCCGTTTCAGCCATTAAAAGACCATTGGAAGACCCTGTGAAGACGGCAGACAAGAACAGTGCAAGTAGCGTGGAAGAACACCGGCAAAGACGCCGACTGGCCGACGCACCAGCATGAGAGCAAGAGCTGGTGGCACCACGGACAAAAAAGCTGTAAACAATTCTCTTCTACTGTGCAGTGAAACCGGGCGGTCGGAAGGTCATGGAGGCGTCTAGCGTAGCGCTAGACGTGCAAGGTAAGCGCCATGCTCCGGGCCTAACTCCTCCACATGGTTGTAATGGCGCCTCAAGTATCATTTAGCTTCGCCACGTTGAATGTTAGAGGCTTGGCTTCAAAGAAGAAGCAAAGCCAAGTCTACCGGTTGTTATTGGAAGAAAATCTGGATGTGCTTGCAGTGCAGGAGACGAAAGTTGAAGGCGAGGAGGAGACTGGGAGCATGGTGCTTAAGTTTACATCACGGTATTTTGCCACTGTGAGCCAGGCCATAGGCACATCAGGGGGATGTGTTCTTTTTGTTAGAAAACTGCCAGGATTAGTCATAGAAAATGTCTTTTCTTGCTCTTCAGGCCGAGTAGTATGGTGTGATATTGTTTATTGTGACACTGAATGGCGCATTATATGTGTTTACGCTCCAACTATTGGCCAGGAAAGATCGGGTTTTTTTCCAGTTTACGACAACATATGTGTACTGGTAGGAAACTCTTATTGGTTGGTGATTTCAACTGTGTCTTGAATGAAAGTGATAGATCAAGCAGGCGCAACGTTAAAGATAGAAGCAGTGATGTTCTTGCACAGGTGATTCTTGAACACGAATTAGTAGATGTTGCGGAGTGTTTGCATAGCTCCCGAGATGTGAAGTATACCCACTTTCAAGGCACAAGTAATGCCCGATTGGATCGACTTTACCTTACTGCAGATGCGATAACCCAGTGTAGCAGTTAAAATGTTGTCCCTGTTTCCTTTTCCGATCACTGTCTTGTAAAATGCAATATCGGGTCAAAAAAAGAAAGGAAACGCCTTTTCTTGGGAACAGTGGAAAATGAACTCTAACCTCTTGAAGGATGAATCGTTTAGCGCATCAGTTATTAAAGAAATAAGTAATATTAACAAAGAGTGTATGGGCAAAATAGGAGAAGAATGGGAGCTATTCAAGCAGCGAATCAAAATAAGAGCAGTAGAGAGATCTAGCGTTTTTATCTTTGAATCTAAGAAGAATGAGAAAGAGCTTAGACGAACACTTGAGAGACTAACAGCTCTTGAATGTGAAAAAACCTGGAGTATATGTGACGATTTGCGGAGTATTAAACAGAGGATAGAGGTATACGAGGAGGAACGCTATCGCGGAGCGCTAGTGCGAGCCAGAGCAGGCAATCAATGACTGTGGATGATCGCCCGACGAAGCGAGCGCTTGGATTAGAGAAGAGTCATGCCAGGACGAATCACATAGATGCCATTGAAGTCAACGGTATCGAAGTTTCGGACAATGAGAGCATAGGACGAGCATTTGGCAAACACTACGAAGGACTCTTCGCTGCCACGCCCATTGATTCAGAGGAATTTAAGCAGGAGTTCCTTAGCAGAATGCCGAAGTTGTCAAATAACACCAAATCAGCTTTAGAGCTATCTATAACGCCGACGGAAGTAGAAAAGGCTATAGATAAAATGAATCCTGGTAAATCTCCAGGCCGGACGGGCTTAGTGCTTCGTTTTATAAGGAGTTCAAAAATGAATTATCCCATGTACTTGCAGATGTCTTCAATCAAGCTTATAAACTTAATGTCCTTCCTAGGTCCTTTAGTGAAGCACATACAGTTTTAATACCTAAGACAGAACACTCGGAGAAGTTAAAATTAGTTTCTTCGCATAGACCGATATCACTAACTAATTGTGATTACAAAATTTTAATGAAAGTACTAGCACGGCAACTTCAAGGGGTAGTCAAAGAATTAGTAGGGCCTCACCAACATGTGGGATTATGGGTCGCTCCATTGTGACTAATATACACAAGATGCGCTGTGTGCTCGAGTGTAGCGATGCCAATCAAGTAGGGGTAGCCATTCTACAGATTGATCTCGAGAAAGCTTTTGATTGTGTTTCCCACAACCTTCTGCTTTCCATTCTTGACCATGCCAACGTTGGTTTTGTAATCAGAGATGGAGTATCTATGGCATACCGGAACTGCACAACCCGACTGGTAATCAATAAGACGCTAGGAGATACAATTAACATAAAGCGTTCTGTTCGCCAGGGCTGCCCGCTGAGCCCCCTACTTTTCAGTTTATATATAGAATCTTTGTGATTAGCAATAGCTCAAAACAGTTGCATTCGTGGCTATAGATTACAAGAATCCGAGGTTAAAATTTTGGCATATGCCGACGATGTGGCTGTTTGTTGTATCGATCAAGATAGTGTTACCACTACCATCAGTGTGGGTTAAAAGGTTCGGCAAGGCAACTGGCAGTCTAGTAAACTGGGGAAAGTGTCTGGGTTTCTGGCATGGAGAGTGGTCATCAAAACCAGACTATTTTGCCAATGTTAAATGGGTGACCACACCTGTGAAGTACTTAGGGGTGCCACTGGAATTTTATAAAGATAATGAGAACTACTGGCAAGAACAAGCGAAAGAAATCCGGACGAAAGCTAATAGATGCAACGGTACTCATCTGTCAGTGTTTGCTAGGGCGAATGTCTGTAATCTTTTCTTTGCCTCAAAACTTTGGTATGTGATGCAGTATTGCATTGTTCAAGGGCAAACATACAGAAGTTCCATCGTATCTTCGCAGTGTTCGTGTGGGCTTCGAACTGGGAGAGATGCAGTCGAACTAATCTGTTTCGAAAAGTGAAACGCGGAGGGCTTGGTTTAACACATCTTGTCATACGCCAAGTCGTAAATAGGTTCTTTTTTTTCGCTACACAAGGGACCCTTTCTTACGTACAGTGTGCCAAATGAGACTGACGCGGGCTTTACCTGGATATGTGGTTAGCACGCATGACATGACCGGTGCTGTGCGCGGGTATCTTAAGAGGTTATTCTAAGTGTACGGTTTTTATCTGTTAGATTTTCCAATGAATATTTGTTTTCAGTGACTCGAAAGAAGTTGTACAAAGATGTATGCGATGTTGTTTTACCTGAACCGCTGTACCGTGCCATGTACGCTGGAGGTGAAGGGAAAGATGTGCTTAAAAGAGTGAAGAGGATGCAAGTGGCTCCTGGCGCGAAGTCTTTCTTTTTCAAGCTGCACATGGGTACACTATCAGTCAGGACATTTCAAGCAGACCGTGGTTTTTACTTACCTTGGGGGACAAATTGCCTTATCTGTAAAAAACCGGAAAATATTGACCATGTTTTTTTACATTGTTGGGAAGGAGTATATTTTGGGATGTACTTCAAAGGACGTTACAGAAAGAATTACCTTTAAATTCATATGGTATAAGATTTCTGCCAATAGTGGACGAAGAGGGAATGCCTTTTGATTTGATTATGCTATGTGGACTTCACTGTTTATGGCGGGCCCGTATGGCGGGCTTCTATCGCGATCAGGATGCACGGCCTGCACGAATGTATTTCCGTGAATGTATGGCCAAGTATGTTGAACTGCAGCAGAAAACTCAGGAGATTTTACCTGAGTGGTTGTCGAGGGTGGAGCCCTTGGCACTCTTAGGGAATTTTAAGTTTCTGTCGGACTGTTACTGCTTGTTTTTGTTCTGCTTGTGGTTTGATGTATGCACCTGTAACAGGCAATAAAGCAAAAAAACAAAAAAGGGTGCAGCTCAGAGGTAGAGAGCGCTTGCTTCGCATGTGAGAAGCCCGGGTTCGAACCCCAGCACCTCCAAAGCACTCTAGACTTTAGCGCTATCTTTTTTATTGTTGTAATATACGGCACCACAAATGCGACGAGTGATTCAACTAAACATTGCTGGGCGTTTTCTTTTATGATTAGAAATGTTGCTTCTTTCTTTGTTGACAAAAAATTTATCACGTGCAATGACGACGATTTGTTTCTTCGAGTAATAATTTTTAAATAATCTGTTTGCACCATAAAATAGCATAAATGAGTGCTCCTGAAATAAGAGGGGTACTCGCTCTAGAGCGCTTGCTTCGCATGTGAGAAGTTCCGGGTTCAGACCCGGCACGTCCAGAGCTCTCTGAACTTTTGCGCTATCTTTTTTGTGTTGTACTACTACGGCATCATGAAATTCGACGAGTAATCTCCAAAACTTCCATGCACTTTTTTTATGATAGAATGTGTTTTGTTTCTTTGTTGACAAATAATTGTATCGCGTTGCAATGACGACATGATTTTATTTCGAGTAATAATACATTTTTTGTTAAAATAATCTGTTGAGCACCATAATAGCATAAATAAGTGCTCCTGACATAAGAGGGGCATCGCTCAGAAGTAGAGCGCTTGCTTCGCATGTGAGAAGTTCCGGGTTGAAACCCTGGCACCCCAGAGCTATCTGAACTTTTGCGCTATCTTTTTTGTGTTGTACTATACTACGGCATCATGAAATTCGACGAGTAAATCTACCAAAACTTTCCCTGCACTTTTTATGATAGAAATGTGTTTGTTCTTTGTTACAAAAAATTGTATCGTTGCAATGACGACATGAGTTTATTTCGAGTATAATACATTTTTTTGTTAAATAGTCCTGTTTAGCACCTCAATAACTATATAAGTGCTCCTGACATAACGGGAGTGTAGCTTAGAGGTAGAGCGCTTGCTACGCATGTGAAAAGTCCCCGGTTCAAACCGGGCGCCTCCAGAGCGCTCTGAACTTTTGCGCTATCTTTTTGTGTTTTACTACTACGGCACCATCAGTGCGACGAGATAATCTACTAAAACATGGGTGCCCTTTCTTTTATGAATGAAATGTGTTTCATTCTTTGTTGACAAAAATTTATTCCGTTGCAATGACGACCTGATTTTGTTTATTTCGAGTAATACTTATTTTTTGTAAAA